>BSBN01000405.1:1800000-2384672 GCA_027924645.1 Cunninghamia lanceolata
AGAAAACTTGACCTTTTGAAGATTTCAATTGGACCGCATTGATCGTGAATCAAAATTGACCAATGAGAATCAAGCACGACACCTAAGTCAGAGATTCTATTTTTAGAAAGTTTTTTCAGTATCCATATCTTAAGAAACCCAAAAAACGTAATATGACGTCTATTTTTACAAATTTTGCTTTTTTAACTTTTTGACGAAAAATTTTCTAGACTTGTTCAAAATGCCTTAATAAAGAAAAAATTTTGATTGGGTACAACAAGATCTAATATCCGGATCATGGCAGAGCAGTGAAGCAGGGCAGAGAAAGATGAAGTGTGTAAAGTCAGTGTACTAAGCTCAACTGGAACTATAATATTGCATTGTTAGATGCTATTCCTCAATTCAAACATTCCAGTGAACTTATGTAATTGATTTGTAGGCAATGAGCTTCCTTGAACAGTGAGCTCTAGGCAGTGTGCTTGAAGGCATGTGCCTTCCCCATTTGTAATACTTTTAACAAAGTATAAATTTTGTGGGTTAACCCCCACCGTGGTTTTTCCCTTAACCGGGTTTCCACGTAAAAATTCAAGTGTTCATGTGTTGTGATATTGTTGTTTTTGTTCTTGTGTTCATGCTTCGTTCTTTTGGATGTATGTGATAAATTAATAAAGGAACAAAGTAATAAGTTTTGTAGAACACTGATTCACCCCCCCTCTCAATGTTCCTTAATTTCAACAATTGGTATCAGAGCTTGGTTCCTTAGAAGAAGTTTAATAGCTTGAGGAAGATTTGGGAAGGTGTTTTCAATGGGTTCATTCAAGCACTGTGATGGCATCAATCAACAACTCCAAGTAGCCTTAGATGATCTTGATCTGTCCAGAGCAGAAATCAGAGATCTACAAGAGAACCTTAAAGATGTTGAAGATTTCATTGAGACCTTAAAAGGACAACTAAGCAAATCTAATGAAAAGAGAAGGGAGCTACTTCATCAGCTGGAAAATCATAATGAAGACAATGACATGGATGAGGCCCTAAAGGAGAAGATAAAGGAATGTGAGAAGCTAGCAAAAGAAGTTGTTATCCTAAAACATGAGATGGAATCCGGGGTGATGAGGCTAACCAAGGAAATTGAAGAAAGAAAGAAGACCGAGGAAAAATTGAATCAATCTCTGAAAGAAAGAATAGATGAATGCTGCAGGTTGGATAGGATAATTGGCCATCTAGAGACTGATCTACAAGAAACCAAGGACAATGAGGAAGAACTTGAAAGAAAAATTGTCATTCTCAAACATGACCTAGAAGTTGCAAATGAATATAAAGAGAAATTCAAGATAAGCTCAGCTAAACTTGAGGTGTTGCTTGATAGTCAGAAGAAGGCAGATGATAAGCATGGTCTAGGATTTGAGAAAGGTGAAAGCTCTGGATCCGGTCAAAGAAATCTTGAAGCAAGAAATCAAAGAAGGAATCCTAGAAGACCTCCAGTAAGACAACCTAATGCTCAAAGGTATCCATCTTTCAATGGCAATTGTTTCAAATGCAATAAGTATGGTCATAGAGATAATCAATGCAGAAGTCAAGTGAATCAAAATGCATCTTTCTCCGGTCAATGCTTTAATTGCAAAAGGATAGGTCATAAGGCTGAAGAATGTAGAAGTGGATCAAGGAATCCTTCTAAGAACAAACAGGTGTTCAATGGAAGATGTTTTACTTGCAATAAGTTTGGGCATATTGCAATGCAATGCAGATCTAAACCTGCTCCAACATGTAATTGTTAGAAAAATAAGATTGTGTGTTTCAACTGCAACAAATCTGGACACATTGCTAAATTTTGCAGAAGCAAAAAGGAGAACTCACAGGTAGGTAAAGGAAAAACAAAGTAGAAGTTGGACAAAGGCAAGGGCAAAGTTGATGTGAATGAGATCCAGAATGAAATGAACAAAACATGGGTGAAGAAAGGTGAAATGAATGTTGACAATGGGTCCGCACCAGAATCCGGTGCTGATAATTCCTCCGGGAATTGAATCAGGAGCTCTAACTCAGGGGGAGCTGCATTGAAAATCTAATTCCCCCTGCCAGTAAGTGGGTGCCTAAATCTAGCATGATGAATGAAGATAAAGAAGCCTATTATAGATTTGTTGAAGCAAATTCCAGAAGAAAACAAGCTAATGCGATTGATTGTGGGGCAACTGAAGATTGACTGTATGCAGAAACAATGTAACCGGATGTATTAGGGCAGAACATTTATTACAATGAAGAATTAGGTTTTGCAGACGATAAAAGGTCATTCATTCAAACACTTGAATCACTTTGCATTCAAAGAGAACAAGGAGAAGAGAGCCTGAGCTGAAATTTCAAATAATTGAAGTGCGAAGAACGAATTCAGCAGCTAACCCTAATTCTGTGAAGAAAAAGGTATTTCTCTACAAAGCTTTGAACTTGTAATCTTTTGAAATGGCTACTCCTCTAGTTGTGAACATCACTGAGCAGCCTAGGCCAAAGTTTAAGAAGTACCCTTTCAAGTCCACTGAAGTCGATCCGATGGGAGCATTTTCTGGAGTTCCATATGGAGTTCTTCACACAGAAGACATTAGGGCTTATATTCACACACCTCTAGAGGAGCATGGCAACTCAAGGTATGTTGATATATTCATGAATCACTTAAAAGGTGATGATTTTGAGCTTAAACTGGAATACAAAGCCCTGAAAGACAAGAAGTTCATACAATTTGTTGAGTTTCCATGTTTTGTAGAGGATAAGTGGGTCCAGTATGTCTTGAGCCATATCCATGATGAGTTTCTATGGTTGAATCATACATTCAAAATCACAAAGGATGCAATAAGGGTAGTTACATGATTGAATTCAATCGGTACCTTGCCTCAGTTGAAGGCTGTGAAGAATCAAGAAGTCACCGAGGCAACCAGATCGAAATTTGACAAGAGAGCCATGACTATAAATGACATAGAGGATCATGGGATCAGATTTGCATCAATGGTAATAGGATACAGGATATATTACTCTAGCAGAGAAAATTCAGTTTTCAGAACAACCATCTATACTGCATATAAGATGGTAAAAGAAGTTGCAGACTATGATCTTTGTGAACTGTTGCTGAACCAGCTCATGGAGAACCTAAGCAAGATAAAGAAGGACAAAAAATACTCATTCAAATTTGGTACGTTAATTATGTGTCTCTTCTTCTATTTCTTGAGTGAGCTTCTGGGAAACAAAAATATAATTTGGTCAACTAAAAAACTAGTAGCAATCTAGATTAGGAATCATTTGAGTTATTTGGGTAGTCACGATGCACAAAAGACTGCACTTTGGGGATTCTTCAAAAACTTCCAGGGTATGATGCAGGCTAGGGCTAGAATACCTAGGACTTTTTTTGAAAAATACAAGGACACCATCTATTTTATGGTTACTATTGATCAATGCAAAATGGAAGCAGTAGAGCCTAGAGTTGTGTGGATCATGCCCATGGGGTATGAAGTGGATGGACGTGTGTTGGAAATGTATGCATAGCATTTGTTAAGTCAGCCTAGGGATTCAGCTGAAGAGAGATTTGGAACTTACGAAGAAATTTCACAAAAACTAGATCTTGAATTCAAGGCTCCTGAAACCAAAAGGAAAGTAAGGAAAGAAGTTGAGTAGTTGGTCAAGAATCTAGGCCTTACTAAGGAAGCTGTGAGGCAATTCAGGAAAAGAATAGAAAAGGCTGAGAAGGAGAAGCGAGACAGGGAACAGGAAAGTGTTCCGGTAGAACCTCCTTCCAAGTCAAGGTCTACTAGGAATACTAGTTCAACCTCTAGTGCATCACCTTCTCCTGTTGCAGAGAAATCCAAAGAAAAACCTACCTATAAGGAAGGAAAAATAACAAAAGAAATGGCTAAGAGGTCATATGGCAGTATGGAGAAGGAGGATGAAGAAAAGACTGATTCAGATGATGAGGTTAAAGAGTTGAAGGCCTCATGCACTAAAGCTGTTAAAGTGTCTAAGGAGAAGCCCTCCGGAAGCAAAAAGCAAAGTAAGAGGCATAAGTTAGAAGCTGAAGTTGAGAAGCCAATTCCTTCTGTGGAGGACATCATTAAGACAATCACTATAGATGGAAACCTAAAACTAATGACTAAATTCTATGATCATTACAGTGATTCTGACAAAAGAATTTTTGAGGATGCTACTATAAAATATTTGAATGTATTCAATAGAGCACTAGTGGAGATTTTGTCAAAAGTTCCTAAGAGTTTAAGAGATATTTTGGAAATAAGAAAAGAAGTTGCCAAAACAAAGGATATGGAGCTGAGGGAACATGTAATGTCCAGTCTGTGTCCGGTGATCTCCAGAAAAGAAGTAGATAAGATTCTCAAAGAAGTCAAGAATGAATTCAGAAGCAAGAAAATGATGAATAAGCTAATGATTGGAGACATTGATGAAGTTGTTAAAGAAACAGAACAAATCCTAAAGAAATCATTGAACAAGAATAAGTTTTATGTGGTTACAGAAGAACCAGTTGATACTGAGGATGCTTCAGTTCTGAATGTTGAAGAGCTGCAGAAAAATGAGCAACAAACTGGAGTAGATGATGTCTTCATTTCAAAAGAAGAAACATTAAATAAAGAAGATGAAGAAATGATGAAGGAAGATCAAGAAAAAGAAACTGATTCCTCCACTCCGGATGTTGAGAAATTTGATAATACTACTACTGAGGATACACTAAATCCTCTAGAAGAGATGTAGAAGATATTTCTGAGATAGATAAAAGCAAGTATGCTTCTGATGATGATGCAGAGAAGGCAGAAGCAGACAAAAATAATGAAAATGATGAGCAAGACAATGTGGTTGACTCCAAAAAGGGAGAAGATTGAGGCCCTGAAGAGCTTAAATTTGTAACATCATATTGGGCAAGAGACACTGCAGAAGTAGTGAAAGAAATTTTGGAAAGAGATAAACAAATTGAAGAAGATCAGGATATAATACAAGGACCAATCAATTTTGATACTTTATCACTGGTGCAAAAGATAAAGTTGGCCTCTATTGCACAAGCTAAGGCCAAAGAAGAAATCCTAAAGTCTTATATAGAAGATAGCAAATTGTTTGGCCTTACATCAGAGATTTTGGAGAAAATCATGCCCACATTTTAGGACTCATCAGCATCTCCCTCCGGCTAGTTGAAAAGTTTGATAAATTCTGTAAGTTCTCATTTTGAAACCTTAGAGAAGTCAGCAGAAGTTAAAGTCAGAAATGAATTTTATGAGAAGAGGTTTGCTGAAATAAAGAAAATAATTAGTTATGATAGATCAGGGCTTGATACTAGTGTAAAGAGTATTCAAAATGCCCTATCTGAAGGAGCATAGATTTATAAGTTTTTCTTAAACCAATCTAAAGTTGTTGAAGATATTGAGAAGAAGATTAAGGACTTAGAGCTCAAATTATCTAACATTTCTCAGTCATACAGTCCTTTAACTGAGTCTGTATCTACCAAATAATGCCAAGTAGTGAGTTTGTGGAATGAATTGAGTGACCTGGAGAAAGAAAAGGTTAAAGTTTTGGGCAGATAGGATGAGCTCAAGGGACTGATTTCCCCCAAATTAGAAACTATGTATGATCTATTGGCAGAATCCCAAGTTGTTGCTGCTACTAGTGATCCTACTGATCTTCAAAAGGCAGAATCATGGGCATTTTTGTTCAGTGGGCATATATTTGTTTTGGGCAGCATAAAGAAGAACTAGGATAATGAATTATTGTGGTTGAAAAACATTTTTGGTGGTATCTTTTTGCTGATGAACAAGGCTTAAGGACTGTCTGTTCATATGTGAAAGTATACACTTAAAGTTTTGACCCATGTACATAAGACTTTTGCATGAAATTTGATATGCAGATCCCAGCCTTTGCCATTGATGTCAAAAGGGAGAGGAAAAATAGTAAAAAATGAAGAATTAATCTAAGGGGGGGCATTGGAAATCACAAGTGTATATAGTAAGGGGGAGTTGTTCTAACACTTAGTCATTTTTCACTAAGTGTTGCCATCAATGCCAAAGGGGGAGATTATTGGCAAGAGACACTGCTAGGCATGTCAGGTGTTGTCATTGATGGCAACTAAATCTATCTTACTCATTCGCATTTCATCAGTGGATCATACCGGAAGTTAGATTACAGATTTGTCTAAATTTGGATAGACAGGAACAGGGTATATGACAGGGTTCAACATTTTGGTCCATATTTCTCCACAGGAAATCATATTGTACTACGGATTTGAGGGAATGTTTAGGGATGTTAGGGCTACCTAAATCCAAGATTTTATCCTCTAGTGATGAAGGGATTGAAAGTTACATGCATCTGAGTATTGGGTCTTGGTTAAACAGTTCAGTCCAGTGAAGAACAGGCCGATTTGGTGTTTGATCAATGTGCGGATTAGGAAAATTTATTGGTTGGGTAATTTGTAAAATCCAGTGGTATTGGCTGACATGTAAGGTGACTTGGATACAAAGGTTTTGGTTCACATTGGTGTTTGTGCATGGATTCAGCCGACAGAACAGTGTTCTTAAAAATTCTCTAAGTTTTTTAAGGCCGACTGTAGTTGATGCAATTTCATGTAGCGAATATATATAATCAATGAGTTCGATAATTTTAGTGTATGGAGGTGTGAATATGAAGGAATAAGTGTGAAGTATAGCAGAATCAAGTGCGAAGTGAAGAGATCTAAGTCTGGATCATGGCAGAGCAGTGAAGCAGGGCAGAGAAAGATGAAGTATGTAAAGTCAATGTACTGAGCTCAACTGGAACTGTAATCTTGCATTGTTAGATGTTATTCCTCAGTTCAAACATTCCAGTGAACTTATGTAATTGATTTGTAGATAGTGAGCCTCCTTGAGTAGTGAGCTCTGGGTAGTGTGCCCAAAGGTATGTGCCTTCCCCATTTGTAATACTTTTAACATAGTATAAATTCTTGTGGGTTAACCCCCACCATGGTTTTTCCCTTAACCGGGTTTCCACGCAAAAATCCAAGTGTTCATGCTTCTTTCTTTTGGATGTATGTGATAAATTAATAAAAGAACAAAGTAATAAGTTTTGCAAAACACTGATTCACCCCCCCTCTCAGTGTTCCTTAATTTCAACATAACTAATCCCACTTCTTTTTCCTCCTTTGCATTGAAGTGTCAACTATAAAAAAATACAAACTTTTCATTGCAGTGTCATACATAATCTTAAAATAGACATATGCTATATAATATTTATAATATACAAGAAAACATGGACAGTGGCATGTTTAGGTTGAATTTACCATGTTAGAAGAGCTTCGTGATAAACTACAGGAGGGAGCTTAGAGCGCAGTAATTCTGAGTTTCCAGGTGTCAAAGACATCCCAATGTCCACCTATACTTACAGTTGTATCATAAAATAAATTTAATCAAAATAAATTAGTTGATTTCATTTCAGGTGCCGATAGTCAATCTATTGTAATGTTTAATTGGTAGCGACTTTGGAAGGTAGTCCATGCCTTGCAAAAATATTCCCCTCCATGAGACAAAAATTAATTAGGGTTACAATCTAGGTTAATTAAAAAAAATGACTAAGTAAAGTCGATGAAGCTAATTTAAAGCAAGTGAACATATAGAGAACTCTTGTACAATTAATTACAGGTAAAGAACTTAGAAGAACTTCTATCTATAGAAGAAAATAATATGTAAATAAACCCTAGACAAACATACTTTGTAGATAGATGATAGAATGAAAAAAACCTTCGATTAGTGCTAATTCCCACACACAACACTTTTCTCCAAGATTGGTGCAAGATAAATTGTTGTGAGGCATACGAAACATTTCCATTATTTTAAATAGGTACGATTTTCTTGTGGAGATTGTAAATAGGCTTTCACTATAATAGTGTTCGCAATGCTAGACCTCCAGTAGAATTGAAGAGATGCCCTTCAAAGCATAATGAAGGGGAAATTTTGTCAATTGGGAGACTTTTTGGTTGACATGCAAGCGAGAATCTAAACCCTAGACAAGGCACATGGCTACTTACAAACACCTCCAAAAGATTAAAAAAAATCAAGGAACGCATAGATTTCCAAAACATTATCACTATATACATTTTGTTGGCAATATCCTGTAAACTATTTTCTCTTGTAAAAAAAACTAATTATCTAGATTGAAGAATTATCACTATATAAATTGAAGAATTGAAAGAGAAAAAGGTCCTTAAGTCATTGAGATGCAGACCTACCTTTTTACTTGCATGCATTTCCTTCCCACACAATGATTCAAGTCTACCTCATACCAAACCAAAACTTTTGGATACAAGAAAAGGAGGTGTTTAGGTAGCTAGAGAAATATGAAACAACACAGTCATGGCTTTTTCCTTTAGATCTGGCATACAAATTTAACTTGCAAAAACCACCATTTTCTAAAAATGAGATGCAATAATAAAAGGACAATTCCTACCCAGTGTTAACCATGATTCTTTAGTTTTAACAGACATGCAATATTATGTGATCAACATGCAAATTAAAAAAGATTCAAGAAGCATTCAAGAAGCTTTAGTTTCTTTAAACTCTTTTAAGCCAATAGAGTAGAAACAAAGCCATTAATAGTTACATTCCTCAAATGAACCAACTTTATGTTTTGTAAGCAAGGAAGGTTTGCCAATACTGATAATTCAACATTTGAGACTCGACAATATGAAAGATTTACCTGTAGAAACACCATATATTCCAATGTAAGATTTGATAAGGAACATGATTCAAAATATTGCACAATATGAAATATGTATTTGTGGAAATACCACCAATTCCAATGTAAGATACGTAGAGGAACATGAATTAAAATATTCATGATATGAAAGATTTATCTGCAGAAATACCACATATTCCAATGTAAATGCAAGGGAACATGAATAAAAAATTTGCATTGTAAGATATAATTACCTCTCGCAAATTATGACATGAATTAGCTATCGCCAATATCCTAGCATCATCAACACTGTAGCACCTTTTGTTCAGCAATGCACTTGCATCCTAAAGCAATTGTTGAAAGACCAGCAGATGAAATACCAGAGCAACCCCAGATTTCAAGGTTATGAAGTTTACGCAGTCGTGAGATAGACTTTAGAGCACTGAAGAAGTGGGTGATAATGGCACTTCCCAAACCATAACTACCCATGACTATGCCTTCCCCATATTCTCTCCTAAATATGGGAGATGATGGGAGGCAAGGAATTCCCTCTATAGTTTTTATATAGTTTAATTTTACTTCTTTATCTTGTGACAGGTTATTAGACGTCAATTTAAATCAGGAGAATAAAAATGTACACACATCTTGTGATGCCACTGTATAACACCTCTCGGTGTAATTATGAGTATTTATTTATAAAAGTATGAGTTGTGATTTAGTAAAAATGGGTAAGATTTATAACATGTGATTTTGGTTGGTAAGTTTTATAACATGTGATTTTGGTTGAATTTTAACACAAGTTGAGGGTTACAATATTATTTATATTAAGAGTTTGACATATACATTGTTCTTTGAGTATAATATACATTTCATTACAATTTAATGAATTGAAAAAAATAAGTATCATGGATCAAGTATAACATGCTTTTGGAGTTAAAAATTTACTAAATCATATTTATATGTACTTATATTAGGACATATTATGAGATAGATAAAATAGATTTTGTTTTGATATATGCCTCATGTGTTTGATAATAATGGGTGTAATAATATGTGTTCCTTTTGGGGATCTTTATGTTCATGATCTTATTATGTTGTAGTATTGTGTCAGTTTTATAATGCTAACTAAATTATCTTGACATAGTACTAATTATAGGCATTTTAAAATTCATGGGGCTATGAATGATAAGATACTTGGGGCTGATAGATCTAAAATCAAATGGGTTCCTCCTAGGAAAGGAGTTGTAAAGATAAACTTTTATGGAGCATTGTGTGGTAATCTAGGGAATTTTGTTATAGATTGTGTTCTTAGGGACCTGGAGGGAAAAGTGATCATGGATGTTGATGTGAACATGGTACAATATATACCTAGGGTTCCACATTAGGTCATATTCACACTTGTCTAGTTAAGTTTACTTAGGGCATACTTGGGGTACACTAAGGATACTTATCACTTTATGTCTCAAGTCATAAGATCAAGACACTTGTCATAATGGTCTATATAACCAAGGGCTTCTCATTATAGTATATATCCATGTCATATTGATGTACATATTGTGTATTTGCATCCTTTGATTGAATAGAATTATTCTTTCATGTTGGGTGTCTCTTGTGCTTTCATTGAAGCTCCTAGAGCTTGGGTGGCTACCTTCATAACCACATCTTGCATGTTATAGAGCATTCTATATCAAATATTACATGGTATCAGAGTTTGTAGGATTGTTTTATGTTTTCTTTTCAGAGATCTAGGTTGCAAATATTGGTTGATCTTAAAAAGTTGAGTATGCTCTTCTCTTGCATCATATGATGACCTAGAGAATCAAAAAAAATTGATAGAAATACCAAATTTGGGAGGGTTTCTTCTTTGTGGATTTGTATTACAGGTTCATTTTGGAGCATGCTAGTGCAAATATGAGCTCACCATTGAGTTTAGGGTGTCTGAGAAAGTTAGTTTAGCCATCTGATTTGTCTAAATTGGACATTGGAGGCAAGATCTACAAGGGTTTGAAGTTGGGAGGTGGTTGCCAGATCTGGGAGGTAGCCACATTTTTGGAGTATTTTTGGTCAAATATGACCCTTCCATTGCATCCAAAAGGCCCAAGAATCTAAATATTGATTGTCAATTCATTAGATTTGGAGCACTTTTCCCTAAGCCTTTAGAAAAAATTCACCTCCCTTAGTCTACGGATCTCTGCGACGATTATTCCACAAAATATCCCTTGGCACAAATATTGTACAATTCTAGAACAAGCATGTGCAGAGGATTCTTTTTTTTTTTTAAATCTACTTTTTAAGTTAATTTTTCAAATTTTCAAAATAAAAAATAAAAAACAAAAATTTGCAAATTGGGATATGCAAGGTACCTGACACCTGCAAACCTTGTACGAGGCACCTACAAATGTAAGACCTCAGTCCCCAACCATACCAACAGGGTAATACCCAACAACGACCCAACTTGATGGGTCAAACACTTAGTCCATGACCTTAATAAGCCCTGGCACTAGGGCGAAGGCCTTTGGTGGCTCTGCTACTCAAAACAACCGATGCCAACTTTAAAAACTTGGTGGCAGAATTGCTAGGGAATATTGTCCTTTAAACAACCCTCCAACAAGAAAAAACACCCTCAATATCATAAAGCGGTTTCCTAGGAGCAAACAAGATGTTTTCAGATTCTAATTAGCAGTTTGGGTCACAGTGAGCGGTTTTTAAAAAATTAATGGTGGTTTTGGACTTAGAGATATATTTTAGCAAAGGAGGAGAATATTTTATTGATGCCTTGCTAACATTAGCATGATGTCATTGGGCCATTTTTAAATTTGCCCCACCTCTGTCCAATGTAGTTTTGGTTTTGACACGCTAACTTCAAAGGCCTCATTCTTAGTCATACAATCTCCTTTTTGCAAGCATTTTTTTATTTATTTAGGGAAAAAAATTGCAAGCTTCATAGTGGTGCAGTTTATTTTTATTTTGGTGTCTAGTTTTTTCTAGAAATTGCAAAATTTCACAACTGTTGCTAAGCAATTCTCGTTTAGGAACTTTTGGGGTTTTGTTTGGGCTCATACGGTAACATTTATAGGTGAATTTTTTTGAAAGTGCATAATTTTTTATTTACTTTGCAATGGTATAATCAAAATGATCCAATTCTACATCAAAATTATACTTTCAAATTTGTGGCCTAATTTGGCATTTGCCTATACTAAGATCAAGACCACTTTACTAGTGCAACTAGAATTACACTAAATATAAAGCGCCAAGATCATATATTGCTGGGGAGATTATTAATTGAGTGAATTTTTTTTGGGGGGGGGTGTCCTTCTTGTGGTTGTGCTTGAATTCTTCTTGATTTGTGTTCTTTATTGCTTCATCATGGAGAAATCAATGGTTCCACTTCTAACACCATACAACTATCCTAAATAGAAATTGAAATGAACAAATTGCTAAGAGTTAATAGGTTGTATGGGATAGTTCATGGGCCTAATGGTGAACCAAATGATGATGAAGTTAAAAAAGAATAAGTGGTTGAATAGTTGTGAAGAAGCTATTGGATATTTGTTCTTATATTTCTCTCAATTGTTGTTTCACATTGAGCACATACCTATCGCTATGTGGATTGCACTATCAAAGTTGTTTAACCAAACAAATGAAATCCAAGGACATTTGTTGGAAAATAAACTAATAAGTTTTAATCCATGCAATTTTCACAACATACAGGACTTCATCACTAAATTCAAGTCATTAAGAGCACAATTGAAGGATTGTAAAATTGAAAAATCAGATATACAATTGATATTAAGTGTTCTCTCTAAGCTAGGACCTAATTATTCAATTTTTGTGTCTACTTTCTATGCTACAAAGAGTGCTTTGGGGAGTGAATTTAAGATGCCTTTGAGGATTTTTCGGTCACTCACTAGGGAGAAAGATAAGCTTATTCAAAAGGGCGCCTTGAAGTCTTCAAAATCACAAAGCCTTGATTGCAAAGGATGAGAAGGCTTATAGTGGCAAAAAGAAGAAAAAAACAAGCCTAAGAAGAACACACAACAACAATCTACATCCACTTCCACAAAAGAACATGAAAATTCCTCTTCCAAAGGAGAATCGTCTAAGAAGGAGAAGCCCAAATGTGCATATTACAAGAAATTAGGGCATGATAAACATCAACATTTTTCAAAACAAATTGATGAGTTGAAGTATCTTGTAAAGACGAGTCAATTCAATTTATCTTCAACTATGTCAGGGGGTTCATCTTCTTCTTCTTCACTTTCAAAGTCAAAGAAATAAAAGGGGCAAGCACTTGTTGTAGCTGTCTATTTTGAGACAAGGAGATGGATTCTTGATTCTGGAGCTTCACATCATATGTCTTCATCATAGAGTATGTTCTCTTCATTTGAGACTTGTTCATCACCACACATCATGATGGCCAACAACACACATGCATGTTTGTGGGAAATGATCTATTGACATGGATGAATAATCATTCAATGATATTGTAAATGTGTGCCTTCATTATCAACCAATATCCTTTCTATCTATCAGATCACACATGGTGGAGTAAGGAAGAGTGTTGAGTTCACACTAGATTATGTAATTATTTGGGATTTACATAGCAAAGATATTGTTGCAGTTGGGGAGGTAGATCATCAATCTCGAGTATACACCTTCTCACATTTTTATCATATTGTTCCTTTGGCTGATGTACACACTCAAGCATCTAGTGTGGACACTTTTGAGGAGATACAATATGTTCATTTGAGTCTTGGTGTTCTTTCATCAATTGAGGTTCTAGAGACATGTGCTGACATTCCATCCACTCCATCATCTCTTGATGTACATCTACAGAGTTCAGTGTTGCTACATCCATGGTTTCCAGTGATTCAGTGCAACAGGACATACATTGTCTTCCAAATATGGGTGAAAGTTCAGAACTGTGTCCCACTTTTATAAGAGAACAACCAACACAAACATATTTTTCCAACTTAAACGTCAAAAAAGTCATATGTATGCTATGAATTTTAAAATGACAAACTAATTAAATGTAGAATTTTTAATGTAGTTTATGCCTATAATTTAAAAAAAAATTAAAATTGGTGGGTATTTTTTTTATAAGTTTAATTGATGAATTTTAAATGCTAATATTTTTTGAAAAAAGTGACATCGATGGGACGTCAAGAAAAATATAGTAAAATTATTTTTTTCTTTAAATTTTTTTACCTAATTAAATGCCAACTCAAATATCTATTGCATGGAAAAAAAAATTGATAATTTTTTTTTATAATTTTTTAAAGTCAATTTTAATCAGAACATAATAGTTTTCATGTGACGTCAACTTTTTTATAATATATAATTTTTAAAAAAATACCCTTTTCCAAGGAGAGGATTCTCTCCTCTAGTGAACCATATATTTTTCAAAATTTTTTAATATGTTTTTCCTATTTATTTTTAATTTCTAATCAGCTGCATGTTTGATTTTAATAACCTACTTGCAATAAATTTAAAAAAATCCTAATAAAACTTATCAAAATATATAAAAATATATATTTCTAAGATCTAGACTTCGATATCTACCAAAGGGTGTTTTTAGATTTTCATGAAAATGCCCTTTGGTTGGAGAAATTTACAGTTGAACTTGAAGTTTTGTTCAATTTGTTGTAAAAGGGGGGGTTGGCTGACACATGGGATGCCACATAGATAGTGTTGGGTGGAACAGTTCCAGGCGAAACCCTTCTAGGTGGAACCTTCAATGTAAATTTGATTTAAATTTTAAAAAATATGTTTATTTACATTGAAGGTTCCGCCCGGAAGGGTTCCACCCGGAACTCTTCCACCCGAAACTCTTCATGCCACGCAATGCCACATAAGTGCCACATGGTTCCGGGCGGAACCCTTTCGAGCAGAACCCTTTCTATAGAAACTATTTATTTGGCTGAAAGTGGGACATAGCTCTAAACTTTCACCCATATAGCTACTTAGGATGAGTACTTGACAAACTTTGGAAGTTTATTTTGTGAGTCATATTTTACAGACTTGGAGGACACCATTGAGGATATTCATATCCCCTTTGATGTCAACTCTTATGGAGTTGCATCATCTTCTTCGAATGTGATGAGGGACCCTCTTATTCTTTCTCCACATGACCATTTGTCATAGTTTGGCATTGGGTTGGAGATCCTTAAGCAACATTTCGATGACTCGTCTTCATCTTTGGATCATGTTCTACATTTGTTTCCACTAGGTTATGGATTTTCACGTTCTTTACTTAGGCATATGACTCTTGATTTGATTGTGGCACCTTTTGGCATCAACATGGCGACACCTAAGCATCTTCTAGAGACATCATACATCTTGAGTTTTCTTCCTTCATATTCATTTCAAGAATGGGAAGACATCTAATGCAAGAGCATCCGGGCGGACTGGTGATCAGCATCAACCAAAAACAAATTAGAGGTTTGATTTTCAGTTTTGGTGTGTTTTGGCTTTCTTTTGGCATCTCATGGCTTTTGGAATGTGTGGCATGTCAAAAGTGCAAGTTTCAATTTTTCTGCACTTAGGTGTCAACGCACAAAAGGAAGTCTCCATGAAAATAATTGTTCTAAAAAATTGGTGAAGTTTCATGAATCCTCTAACAGGCATATTCTTGAAAGCATTTCAAAAAATGTGCAAAAGGAATCAGGGTCATATCTTTCACTATTTAGGAGAATTTAAAATTCTCTGATCAAGGCTGGCAATTTATAGAAAGTTCAAAATTTCAAAATTTGTGAAGGTTGGAGCAAAATCCTTCTATGGGGGACCTTGGGATACATTTCCAATCCTACTAGCCGATTTTCATGCGAAACGGAGTAGTTTGAATTTTTTCACCTGTCGACACCCCTGTGCATCCAAGTACCAATTTGATCAATTTATTTGGGTAAGATAATATGAAGATCATGGAAAGAAATTTTTTGGGTTCCTTCCTTTATGTTTCATCTTTCTATTGCATAAAGAGTTTGGAGGCAATCACCTTTGCAAATAAATTTAAAAATTTATGTTTCAGGCTCTGAAATGATATAAATTGTCATAATGTTTTCAATGCCACATTTAAATACATTTACATATTTAAAAGATAAAAGACAATAAAAGGTGATTAATCAACGTATGGAATAGCAAAGAATAAATCACATGAATAGTGATTTTTGGGCAGATTTAAATGGTCAAAGAAGTTGAAACACCATAGAGGAGAGGAAATGCCTCTCTGAGGTAGAAATCTATTTCTTATTTTTCTTTTGGTTTGTTGTTCTTTTACCCAGTGGCATAGAAGAGAATAGGGGAATACAGAAATTGAAAACATTATAAAAATTGCTGCCAGATACAATGGAAAAGAGCAATGCAGTTGGAGATTGAAAGACGTTTCAGCTGCGAAACATTTGGGTTTTCATTCCTACAATTCAAATAAAAGTGTAAAGAGGGAAGTGGCATCTACTGGGAATGATTAATTGTTTTCTAAAATAGAAATTGAAAAAGTCTCCAAATAGAGATATCTTGTAGAGTTAAAGAAAAGAGAAAAAGGCAAAAATTCAACGCCTCCTTTGGAGGCTTCGAACATGGTGAAGATAGAAAAACATGGATTAGAGGCTGAGATTTGAAACAATGTTGATGAGAATGGAGCTGAGAGGCCAAGATGGCCATCATTGTAATTTTGTTGTGTATTTATGTTGATTGGTTGTTGATGAAATGAATAAAAATGAAATAAAATATGTTGTAAATTGTGTTGCAGTCTATTTTGTGCAATTGTGCTATATTTTAATTGGGGCAGAGCAATGCCCATGTAAATGTATGGTTTCTTGTGAAGGTAAGTCTTTGTGAAAGTGAATGTTTGCATTTGGCAGAGGGTAATAGTTAGCCCTCTTGCATTAACATCCTACATACATCCTTGGCTTTATTTCTTCCTAAGGGGATAGATGTTGTTTGATGTTCTTGAATCATCTTCAACATTCATTGTCAAGCATCTACCATCAATGCAGGAGATTCTACATTGAGGGGGGGCTACATGGTCTCTCTTCTCTCTTATGGGGGGGGGACTTTTCCTCACATAGGGTTTTTCTTTCTCATACTTTTGAGAGCATCTTTCTTGTGTTTTCTCTTTTTTAGAGTGAGATTTTTTCCTATGAGATTTTCTCCTTTTCTCCATTTGTGAGAGATTGTTCTGTACATGGGTACCTAACATTGCCTTGTAGATGAGACCCATCTTTGCATCTTGCATTTGTTTTGTCCTTCCTAAGTTGCACTTAAGGGGAAGTGTTGGTGTGAATGGGGTACATTACCTAACTGATTCCACATTAGGTCCTATTCACACTTGTCTAGTTATGTTTCCTTAGGGTATACTTAGGGTACACTAAGGATACTTATCACTTTGTGTCTCAATTCATAAGACTAAAACACTTGTCATAATCTTATGGTGTCCTATGTTTCACCTTGATCTATATAAAAAAGGGCTTCTCATTATAATATATATTCATGTCATATTGATGTACATATTGTGTATTTGTATCCTTTGATATAATAGAATTATTCTTTCATGTTGGGTATCTCTTGTGCTTTCATTGAAGCTCCTAGATCTTGGGTGGCTACCTTCATAGCCAAATCTTGCACGGTATAAAGCATTCTATACCAACTCTTCCATTGGCTCAAGGGGCCATACTCAACTCTAATAACGGGGTTATTTATGTTGATATTTATTATCCCAACAATTTGTATGCATGAATGATTTCTTAGTGATGAATGATTTGTGCATTGGGAATCCTCCACAGACATTTGAATATTATAGGAGCACTATTTTGATAATTTTTTTGTGAAGTGTTCAGAAGAGACGATGAAAGAAACCAAGTTGCATTGTGAAATTAGGGAGGTAGGTTTCTCAGGGTTTATCGCATTGCTTCATCTACATTGTATCTCCAATTCTAAAGCTTAAAATATATTGGAAGTTGTTAGTGTGGTCCTCTTTGCAGAATTCATGGTAGGCAGTGAGGTTGAACAAGTTAATTCTGATATTGCAACCAAATTTGTCTTTAATCTTCAGTTGTTTTTAAGAGATATCACCTTGGTCCATTCTTTGGTGTGTGCTCACATTAATCTGAAGTATCTTCTAGGTATCGAAAATGTATTGTTGACTACAGAACTTAGGGAGAAAGGGGTGATTCACAAGGGTTGTGTCCCTTATGAAGAACATTTGGAGCTTGAGCAACATTTTTAGATGGTGGTAATGGAACTGGAAAGGATTGAGCTATTCTGAGAACTTGGTGGAGAGCATTTTAGAATGGGTGTTGATTTTGTGGAACTGTGATCTCCTCTACATCACATGGTGGACTTTGAGAGGCCTTCAGACATGAACGTAGTGAACAGGGCTTTGAGACTATTAATTAAGGTGCCAAACCTTCCTCCTCCACATGTGTGTGGTTTTCTGTGTGCTCTATTCCCCATAGTTCTTTTTATGGCTATTTGGCGCTGATGGGTGGAAATATGGAATATTAGATGGAGGGTTCACTTCCAGAAGCTAATGTTTTCAAAGCTATAGGGTCAGGTGGGCATTCTTCTTCATCGTAGGGGGATGGCTCATTACAGAGATGTTGAGAAGTGTCCTCATGTAGGTAAAGGAAAGAATTAGAAAGATTAGTTTTTGGGTTTTCTGATATGGTGTATGGTGTTGAATGTATTTCTACATTTTGTTGGGTATGTTAGTCAGGATTTGATAAAACCAGTGTCTCATCCATTTTAGATGTAAGAGCTTTTGTAAGGTTTGTACTAGTCTAATAAGTTGGGTGTTTTGGTTGGGCTATTTCATCGATAGCCAGTTTTTGTAAGGCAATTTATTTTATATAATCTAAATATGCTGACCCAAATTAATTATGGGAAGGGATTAATACTTGGGTACATCGCATTTAAGTGGAATGTAGTGGTAAGTGAAGTAAATGATTTAATTAAATATGGTAGTTATATAATACAATATATTATAAATTATTAATTAATCTTCAAGTAATGATTAATGTGATCTATATCATTTCAATGAGAAAGTATGAAATAAAAAGGGAAACTTCTAACCCTCCTTTCTATGTTAACAATTGAATAAAATGTATCTCTTTCCCTCTTTTAGCACTATGCATATGCTTTAAAGCACATGTTCAACATCTTTATTTTATAAGAGATCAATTGGTGGGTTGTCTTTTCTTAATTGGTTTTATTATCAAATTTGGGATAGAATTGTAGAGGTTATTGTTTATTATTATAATCTCTTCCCCATCTCATGCTTAATCAAATAAGAATAGGGATAGAACTACTTTCTATATGCTTGAAGGAAAACAAAATGGAAAGATAGTTTAGATATGTGTGTAACGTTGGAAAATGTCCCCTTGGGGGCTTTTCCCTCATAAGGTTTAGCTCACGGGTCTTTAGAGTGCATTTAGGACATTTTAGTTCATATTTTAACACCTCGATGGAATGAGACCTAGGTTCCTTAGCAAATAGGGCCTAGATGGACCCCTTGAGCTGTACCCTACCCAAAATAGGGGGGAGGACTTAGACGCTCGCACCCTAGTCTTGCCTTATTTTGGGGCAACCCTAATTTCTGAGTGTCAGTTTATGACCGTTATTTGGTTCTTTTGCCGACATGATAAAGTTTGATTTTTAAAATCTTGGCGGGAATGCTTGTAGTTGCATATATAAGCATGCTTAGGCATTCATTTGTAAACTAGATGATTATTGGCAAGCTATAGTGTTCTTAAGGTGATTCAAGGCTTTCTATTGTGTTGCAAGAGCAGACTTGTATGTTTTATGTGTTGATATTTGCAAATTTGAGCATCAATCTCCTCATGGCATGAAGAGCATCTTCCTCCATGAGAGCTTCACTACAAGGTGACATATCATTGTGCTTTTATCATTGATTCCTTTGGTTTTTGGCCTCTACCTCACAAGGCCACGCCCTCTTTATCTGACAACGGTGTTCAGAGACTTAAGTGTCCTCTGGGGCTTGACTGAGGCAAGCCTCTAAACACCACAACCCCCAAACCAAGTCTTGTGATTACAGGTTACAGGTGTCGCATATAGAAAAAGTGGAGTTGCAGGAAGGCTTGGCAGGAATCAAGGATTCAGGATCTGAAGAAAATTTAGACACAGGAGCACTTCTAGGACTTGGGTACTCACACCAGTGTCCTCTGCAGACAGATCTCAGGAAACAGAAGTTACAGGGATGATCAGTGTCGGAAGGAGGACCAGATTCCTCAAAAAGAAGGTACCTTGGACTTGGGCATCCGCACCTTAGTCCCCGACTATTTCGCTTCCGAACCTCGAAAACAGGAATTCTGTAATTTAGTATTTTACTCATGTTTGCAAGAGCTTTTTCCATAAATCATTAATTTGTTGTCGTATTTGCATAATTAGGATTTTAATGATCAATTGAGCATAGAAGAAGGAAAATTTGATAATTAATTCCCTAATCCAAGTTTCCCTACATCTGCAAGTGACCTAGGGTATGATAGTCCTCGCCACTCGACCCTAGATTCTTCAATGTTAGGGTGAAAAGAGGATTTTAACATCTAAACCACAAAAGATCAACAAATCCAATTTTACCCTAAACATTTTGGTGAACCCATGCTTTGGACTTAAATTACAACTTTCTAAGTGTTTTTCTTTAGATTTGGATTGATTTCATTCATTCATTTGGTCATTCATTTCATTGCATTGAGAAAAATTTAAAAAAAATGAAAATTTTGGAAAATACAAAAAAATTACATTGTTTGGCTTACTAAATTGCATCAATTCTTTCTAAATTTTCCTAATTCATGATTTTTGCATCAGATCTGATATAAACTACAGAAAAATCCAAAAATTCAAAATTTTGCCTTGCATTTTCATCATTTAATTGCTAGGGTTTTGTGGAAATTTTGACAATTTTATATAACCTAGTAATTCCAAAATCTAGGGTTAGTAGGTAAAATATTTTATCAGATTTTTCTAATAATTTTAGAGGCTCATTAAAATTTTAATTTGGCTGTAGTCTTGCATTTTAGTGTGAATTTTCATTTAGATTTAAAATATTTGCATTTTTGCATAGAAAATTTCAACAAAAACTAACAATTTTGATGCATTTTCATGGGAATTTTGTATATTAAGGCTCAAAAATTATTTTTAGATCTGATATTATTTAATTTTCATCATAAATAAGACTTCAAATCATTCACATAGCTTTTTGTCCCAAGATTTCAAGCCTAGGGCTTCAAAAACGATAATTTTCACTAAATTTGGCCTTATCGACTCTCCAAACTTGCACTACAAGTGTGTTGTGAAATATATTTTCACATTAATTTGCTATCATCAGGGTTATAATTTTCTTCCCCTCATAAAAAGCTTCACAACACCCTTTTATCGGGCTCTTGTAGTGAAATTTTAACAAAAAACTACACATTTTGGCTATTTTCCCTAGGGTTTGACCTAGTTTGCACTCCAAGCATGTTGTGATCAATTTAATGGATTGAAGTGATTGATATTATTTATATACTTCTCTGTACCTCCTAAAATTCCTTACAACACCCCTTTTTCTAGGTCTTGGAATTAAAAAACTATGAAAAATTGCATATTTTGTTATATTTTCACTAGGATTTTACCTTAAGTGGCACTGAAAGTGTGTTGTGTTGGGTATTTTGGCACCAAGTGGCTGTTATTACTGATATTATTTTCTATCCATCATCATCTTCCTCACAACACTCTTTGTCATGCTCTTTTGCATTTGAATTTTGGTGAAAAAGTGCTTATTTCGACATATTTTCACTATAGTTTGACTTGGCATTATCTTGGATTTGCATCAAAAGTATGTTGTAAAGGATATTATTGATGTATTGGACTGATATCAGACATATTATTTTCTGCCCCTGATAAAAATCCTTACAACACCTTTTCTTTCATATATTTGCATTGAAAAAGTACAAAAAAATCAAGCATTTTAGGTCATTTTGCATATAGTTTGCACTTATCTTTTGCATACTCTTGGAAAATTGTTAAAATCTAATTTTGAATTTCATTATGGCATCTTCATGTTATTCATCTCTAAAATCTTTACATGAGTATATCCTAGATTTTGAAAATTTTGCTAATTTCACTAATGAGAATCCTCATGTTCTAGAACACATAGCTTATATCAGTGGTATTGATGCTTCTATATGTTCTCCATATGAGTTGCAATTACTTTGTTATACACATTATTTTAGTAGCTTCACTTTACTCATAGGAGCATATCCTTTGATATTAGAAGATTTA
The DNA here is from genome assembly GCA_027924645.1 of Cunninghamia lanceolata. NCBI lineage: Eukaryota > Viridiplantae > Streptophyta > Pinopsida > Cupressales > Cupressaceae > Cunninghamia > Cunninghamia lanceolata. The sequence goes on from BSBN01000405.1 coordinate 1,821,925, forward strand.
ACCAAATTCATCTCTAGGAATACTCATGAGAAAGATAAGAGTGAAAAGCCCCTTTTCGCCATAGAGTATGATGATGATGCTGATGTACTTTCCTTTCATCCCACTACTCTCCCTGGCCAAGATGTAGCATTAGTGGATGAGAAAAGGTCTCTCACATTAAATCCTTTGGAGATGGATATTGGGTGCAATCAAGAGGAAAACAATGTTAATTCAATAATCGTTAATGGACTTCATAGCAATATTCCTAAAATGATTGTCTGAGGCGCACTTAGTGCACCCTCTTGCTTAAAACCGGTGATTATGGTTCAAGGTATTCAAAATGTGTTACAACAACCACACCATAATGTGATTGCTCATGCATATAACACCCGTAATAACAAGCAAAGTAAGCAAGCACCGCATATGCCTGTCTCTCTTCCATGTTCTCAACCTATGCTCCCTCAACCACCTCGTCTTACTCATAAAAGTGGTCAAGAGTATGATCTTGTCAAATAGATTCGCGCTACTCTGGCTAAGATCTCTCTTTGGGATTTAATGTTACCTTTAATTCACCCTTATTTAATTTTTCAAAATCCTTCCTAAGCAAAAAGTCGACCTACCATCTTTCTTTATCAGTTATATGTTTGTTTCTGAAGTCAACTCTTTATCTTTAAAAGCTCATTCACCTGTCGTCTTATGTGTGAAATTACTAAAGAATTGAACCTTTAAACTTGAACCCTTTCTAAGGTTCAAGAGTTCAACGGTTCAAGAGTTCAATATTCAATGCTTCTTAAGGAGTCGTGTACTCTCAGTCCTCTTGTGTAACTCAATTTGTATCTTTGAACCTTCTGGTTGAACCTCATAGTGGAGTTCAACGGTTCAAGAGTTCAACGGTTCAATGTTTCTATAAAAGTCGTGAACTGTTGGTCCCTTTGTGTAACTCAATTTGTATCTTTGAACATTCGAGTTGAACCTCATTTCGGGAGTTCAAAGGTTCAACGTTTTGTGACTTTAGTCCCACTTTTCTCGAAGTCTTCTTTAAGTCAAAATTTACGGGAGATTTTAAAAGAAGTAAATCATTTAGAGGGAAATATATCCAGAACATTTTATGAAATGGAAAGTTCTAACTTTGAAAGGTTATGAGTAATCATTACACATTAAGGTCGTGTGCGAGAACTACTTACAATTAATGCACCTGTCAGAATTTGCGTCCTATCAAGCAAGTTCAACACAAGTTAATTGATCCAGTAATTATTTGACCTAATTTCATGCCTTTTATCGAGAAAGGACAGGCCATTTTTAACAGTAAACACACAGGGTGATGCAAAAGGAGAGCAGCGCTAGAGGTATAAGATTTTTATTGCCCCGTTTCACAGTAATTTCTGATCCATTGAAGGTGAGTTTGATTTTTCCTATAGCTGATTCCATTACTTTGTTGGAAAGGAGAATCATTTTGAGTTTCTGGTATTATTAAAGAAGTTCAAAGCATTTTTCATTATATCTATCCAATCTGTAGCCATGAAATCTGCTTGTCATGGTTTCAAACATGGTCCTAGCCTTGTCTGTTCTCTTCCTGAATTCGAGGATACCTCTCTAGCTCAATATGATTTAGAGGATTTTAAGGAGAGGGTTAAAAATCCTATGTCAACTCCTATGATGGAGAAAATAGTAGAAAGTGGTTTAGTCAAAGCTGCAGCCTTTCCCATGGCAGTACAATGCCCTGAATTAGTTCTGGAATGTATGAGCAGATATGACTCCCAAAATAGATGTATCAGAACTGTAGATGGCAATGTGTTACTACCAGTCAATAGACAAACCCTAATGGCTGTGATGAAAATTTTGCTTAAAGAGCCATATTCTGATCTTAATATTACTTCTTCTTACAACTATTTTTCATTGAAGAAATCAAACTACAAGGGTTGATTGCAAGGAATTGGCTATTGAAATTTCAAAAGGGAGGATCGAGACTGCCCAGACCACTAACAAGAGAACACATGATACCAGGAGTAAAGGATATTATGGTATTGGTACACAGGCTAAAGGGTAACTCCTAGGGATTTTATTGGGAGGACTGGATGTATTTCTTCATTCAGGTGATCCTCCAAGGAGAACAATATTTGGATTGGGCAGAAATCATAGCCGAATGTTTGCATCTGGGTTTGAGTAATTATTTGAGGAATAAGGATTTTTATATGTTTTCATATCTCTTTTACTGCCTAGCATCTACAAGAGAATGGAGAGCATTGCCTCATGCATCCTTAGTTGAAGATAGCAAAATTTATGATTATTATTCACATTTGCAGATGCAAAATTGTTATGAAAACTATGGAACGGTTAATGATGTTTTTACTGGTAGGATGACTTATGAATTGGCAGGCAATGTTAATAAGAGGATGTCTGATGAAGCCATGGAACTAATCAGTATATATGGTAGTTTCTTCATTCAGTTTCCCAAATTTACTTATATCAAAGTTGGAGGTTTTGATGGCGAACCAGTGAAGTTGCCCAGATATGTTTTTGACCACTTTGTATTGATAGAAGTTTGCAGGTAATTAGCCCATGTAGATAAGAAATTTCCAGTGAAGAAAGAATCTGGTATATCTTTTCCTGTTGAACTTGGACACTATTCATGTCAGTCAATTTCTGACGCTTTAAATTTGGAGGTGGACCTAAAAAAGTTTAATTTTTAGTACTATAACGCCAGACCCCAGTTTGACAGCAAAGGTCTTGCTAGGGACAATCTTGATTTTGGAACGAGATTTTCACACATTCCCCAGATAGAAGACTATTGGGAGGATTGTCCAGATGAATTTGAAGTTAGAAGAAAGCTTTGGTGTAGGTTCTCCTTAGGGAAAATAGTTACACTCAATCTGAGTATGAATATCTCTAGAATAATTGATGATGAAGAATAGGTGATTGATCCTCATTTTGAACAAATAAAACAGCTACCTATTTCAGAAGTTGATTGGGATAGAGGTGAAGAGGATCGGATTGAAGTCAAAACCCTTCCAGTGATAAGGAGAACTGAGAAATAGTTAAGGGAATGTAGACTGAAGGAGGTTCAAAATGAAGATTCCCAGCGATGTGCACCAATTGGTGAATCACCATCTCCAATAAGCTCTTCTAATCGGCCTATTGCTATTTGTGATGCAAGTACTCCCAAGCCAAAAATTTGAAAGGGTTCTGTTATCAAAAAGTCCAAGAAAACCCTTGCAACTATTCTACCTCCTCGTGCTACTAGATTAAGAACTAAAAGCAAGAAGAAGAAGGAGATTTCAGAAAGAATAATTATGGATTTAAACTCTGAAGAAGATTTAGGGGAAGCAACGGGCGATAAAGGGTTTGATTCACCAATGGCAGAAGAGACCAGTACAAACCAACAAGCAGAGGTTGCTTCAGATTCTACTAACCTGGTGATGATATCAAATGTGCCTTCTGAACAACTGAATCTTGGTAAAGAAGTTCCGGCCCTTGCACCAAAATGGTTGGAAAGCTCAATTAGTGATAAAAGAAAAATAGTCCCGTTTTCATTGCCATTGGAGGACATGGTTAGAAAGTGTCTAGGAAAGACTCCTAAATCCAAAAAGCTGAAAACCACATCCAGGGTGGACATTGACCCTAATACAGGGAATTGGAGTGTAGAAATAGCCCGGCCAACAACTGATGAAGAAGTTCAGGACCCCACAGTTCAAGATTTTACAATAGAAAGAATAGATCTTGGGACTGCATCACGTGCCGCGGACATACACCATTTGGAAGCATCTACCAAGAGGATAGTCAGTCATACCTGGAAGGATGAAAAAGATAAGAGGGAGTTGAAACAAACTTTGCGATCAATGGTAGAGTATATTGATGCCATTCATAATCCAAATCCACAACCTGTTTCTCAACTACCTCTGTCTTTTGACCCAAAATCTCCAGTCAATCAAAAAATGCTAGATCAAATACACAGAAACAAAATGGTGACCAGAGTGTTTGATGATTGGTTGGATGGTATCATCCAGAAAGGTACAGAATACATTAATGAATTGAAAAGTATATATGATGAAACTATGGCTACTATCGAAGAGTTCAAAACACATAATGCTTCATGGGTAAAAGATGAAGGGAAATGGATGAATGTGATGAATCAAATTGATGAAGTTCAGAAATATGGGGTAACAAAATTTTTATCAGAAAAGAATATAACAAGTCTGAACGATGATACACTGTATGTAAGCAAGAGAAACATCGAATGGAGAAACTCAGTATCTCGTCAAGGGCGAATTGAATTTACAAAAATGATTAAAGAAATAACTGAGTTTACCCAGTCTTTGCAGCATGATTTGCAATGTATTGAGGTGAAATATATAAAAGATGATGGGGAGCCAGAAAAGGATATCGATACTGTGGTTCAATCCTTCAGAGAGAAAATTAGTTTTGTTAAAGAAAATGATAACCTATTAATTGATGATTTATCTCAGATGTCAAAAGTAGAATCACTTCTTCATCTCTGTGTTGATGCACTCTCGGAGCATGCAGAAAAGTGGTGAAAATTTGAAGAGAGAAAGATGTTTGGAAAGCACGGGTTAAACACATTGGCATCCCTAACTTCTTGAAAAATCTAGGAATTTGCTACCGCTTATCAGGAATGGAAGGTGCAATGTGTCTCCTCAACCGAGCAAAGCAAATCCAGAGATTTCAATCCGCTGCCCTAGTCATGATCTTGCTTGCATAATCTTTTTATTCAGTTATTTAGTTGGAATTATGTTCAAAAACTTTGTCTTTCAATGAGCTTGTAAGAAACTAAAATCCTGTGTGGGTCAGAGTTGGTTTTAACTCTGGGTTTAAAAGAACGGTTAATTAGGGTAACTATGTATATGCTTTTAGTTGTTAAAACTGATATACAGAAAGGGATGAAAAACAAGAAATTTTGGAGCTGAACTTTTATGTTTTACAATTTATGTGATGTTTGTCTGAAACATTTTCATCTGTGAATGAGAAGGAGAAATGATTGCTGCAGTCTTAAATTTGTGTGTTTAAGTTATTTGAAATCAGGTTTTTGTGTGAACTCTTCTTTCATGTGGTAATTGTTCTTTCATTGGATAACTCATCATATATGTTTTATCATTTATTGGTTCAGCAATATACATATTTATATATCTTATTATTATTGAAGATGGAATCTGTGTATTCTATCACCGAATGATATTATAAAGAATAAAGATATCACATTCATAGCATGATGATGTATGGATGTTAGTTTGCCTTTAATGCTTTCTGGTTAAAAGCGTATCTGAATGATTAGAATAATTCGAATTCATTGAAGATTTAAAAGGGAGCTGTACCTTAATTCAGAGGGGAATTATTCCTGATAATTCACCCATTTGTTGTTTAACTTATTTGTTCTTGAAAGAAAAGGGTTATAGAGTCAAAACAAAACATTTTTAGACCAGGACAAATCTGTTAGCTAACATAATACAAACATCACCTACATACCATGGAATGCTCCAAGAAGCTTTACAAAAGGTTATTGTCCTGCCTACTGCTAAGCCTAATGATGTAGCAACCGTATTGGATAGTATGCATGTGACAAAAATAGATATTCTCTTTCAACCACAAGAATTACTGTCAATTTAAGTTCAAAACCAATATGATCCTCTTATAATCTTTGTCACAATAAACAGAACGTTGGTAAAATGAGTTATGATTGACACTGGATCAGCTCGTAATGTTTGTAGCATTGACCTACTAGACAAAATCAAGGTTGACACATCACAAATCACACCAAATGGCATTAGCATTCGTGTCTTTGATAATTTTGGACGACAATCCGTGGGCACTATAATTCTACCTATACAAATAGGACCTGTGCTTGTGCCTACCCTGATTCATGTCATGCTTTGTTCTTTATCTTACAACATGATTCTTGGTAGACCTTAGATTCATGCATTGGGGGTAGTTCCTTCCACCTTTCATCGTTCAATCAAATTTATATTCAAAGGTAAACTTCATACTATTCATGCTGATCCTGAACCAAATAACTGCCTACACATTGAAAAACAACAACCAGTTTACAATCATATGAGCTTAAACACTTTACGAGCTGGTTCATCAATGTCTCTAGCCATGAATAATGTTGTGCAAAACTCTCAACCATAGAATGCACTTGTTGGTGATGACTGGGGTTCATTGGATTTTAATCCTTGTAGTATAGGGGAATATAAAATTAATAGCCTTAACACATCAAAAGTGGCATCGATCTCACCTAAGCAATCTTTTGAAGCACCTAAGAAACCTAAAATCCCCTTGGTAGAAAATAAAAATAATACCCTCACTTATACTACAAATTATGATACCTACGAGGCCTCACCTTCTTCTAAGGAACTAGACTCTCTATATGGTCGTGGATTTCAAATTTTGTACAAACATAACGACTATGTAGGTAAGGGATGTGGTGTAAATCAACAAGGAATTAGAGTACCTCTAGAATCTGATTCAACACATTACTCGAGTGGCATTGGATATAATCCTTTTAAAGAAAAGAAATCCTCCCATCATCCTACACTTAATATCAATTCAACAAGATCAAAACAACATAACAGATATCCTAGATATGCAAGTTCTTAACGATGGTGCTACCAGGTAAGTATCTCTAACCCTTTATTTCTCTCTTGATGTGCTTCCCCTGTAATGTGTTATGTGTTGTTTAGGCCTCCTGGGATGACCCTTGACTCTCTTGTAAGGTCCGAGATACCAGGAGACCACCTCTGTTGTGACCTTCTAGTTGTATCATCATTCTTCTATATTGCCTCTCTTTGATTTCATTGTTGAGTGTTGTGTCTTACGGACATAGCGTCGCAGTTGGTGACCTGGGGGTACCCTCCTACGTGACTGTCCCTAAGACACTTGTTTCTCCTCTCTTATTTATTGTTTCCCTTCCTCTAGTGTTTCCATCTAGCAGGTGGATGACGAAAAACATTTATACTGATGCGGACCTAGTGTCCCTTTCGAGAGCAACCAAAAAATGGACTTAATTCCTAATATGACGATGGGGTTGTATTTCTTATCCGATGCCTGGCTAGTGGAAGCATTCGTGCTTTCCATGTAGTGATGATTTTGATGGTGTTCTATCTCATTTACAAATCATAAACAATACTGCTGCTCCATGCACTTTGTCTACCTTGAATATTGCATACCTTAGATTTCATATGCATTGATGTTGTTGTTTATCATGATGTTGTAGACACTAACATGTTTCTTGCAAGGATGTGTTTGTGGGAACATTTGGCGATCGTAAAGTACATGTCACCTCTGGGGGGCATGGGCTTTGTGAAAGTCAGTGTTCCCTTATGTGTTTTCTTCCTACCTTAACATGCTTGATATTGATACATGATATCAACCACCTTAAGGTGGGGGCATAGATAAGATAAGTTGTCTGTTGTAGATGTTAGCAATGTGCTTGTCCTCAGGTGTAGGCTAGTACTATGAGTACTTCCTACATCCTGAGTTTGTTTTCAATCAATCAATCTATCTATTGCGTATACCTCCTTTTCACCATAAGGCATCTCGGTGATGTGGGTGGGGTTGTATACTTTTGAGCTCATACCTCCTTTTCACTATAAGGCATCTTCGTGACATGGGTGGGGTGGTATGCCATGCTACCTTTTCACTGTAAGGTGTCTCCATGACGCAGGTGGGGTTGCATTTTCAAAAGTCCTCTGCGGAGGCGGGGAGCGGTTATGTGACTAACTCAACCCTTAAACGTGTTTGCGGTGATTTTTGGGGCGAAGCCCAATCATCGGTGTGTGCCTGTAATGTGCCTAAGATGGTGATGAGCCTAGAAATAGGGAACACACCATCACTTGTCTACCATGTTTTCTCCGTGTCTTCAAGTGTGTGTGTTTTGGCGTGCTTGTTTTGTTTGGTGTGTTTGTTGCCCCATATGCAGTATGCATTTTGGGAGGTTTTGCATGTCTTGCGTGTGTGTTGCCCCATTTATGCTGAGACCTGCGCCTTAAGGTAGTGCATCCAGTATTATGGGAGGTTTGTTTACTTCCCAGTACTTGCATTTTTATATATATGAGAAAAAGAAAAGAAAAGATATCATTTATGTCTTCCATGCATTAACGTGTCTTCTATGCATTGACTGTCTGCTCTGTGTTCTGTGTGACTGTAACTGTCTTCTGCGTGTTTTGCGTGCCTGTTACTGTTTCCTATGTGATTGGCATGTCTTCTCCGTGCTTGGTGTATTTGTTGTGTTTGTGACCTTACTTTAATGCATGTATTGCCCTCGCGTTTATACATACATTAAAGTGGGGGCTAAATGTAACGTCAAAAAATGTCCCCTTGGGGGCTTTTCCCTCATAAGGTTTAGCTCCCAGGTCTTTAGAGTACATTTAGGACATTTTAGTTCATATTTTAACACCCCGATGGAATGAAACCTAGGTTCCTTGGCAAATAGGGCCTAGGTGGACCCCTTGAGCTGTACCCTGCCCAAAATAGGGGGGGAGGACTTGGGCGCCTGCGCCCTAGTCCTGCCCTATTTTGGGGCAGCCCTAATTTTTGGGTGTCGGTTTATGACCGTTATTTGGTTCTTTTGCCGACACGGTAAAGTTTGATTTTTAAAATCTTGGCGAGAATGCTTGTAGTTGCATATATAAGCATGCTTAGGCACTCATTTGTAAACTAGATGATTATTGGCAAGCTATAGTGTTCTCAAGGTGATTCAAGGCTTTCTATTGTGTTGCAAGAGCAGACTTGTATGTTTTATGTGTTGATATTTGTAGATTTGAGCATCAATCTCCTCAGGGCATGAGGAGCATCTTCCTCCATGAGAGCTTCACTACAAGGTGACATATCATTGTGCTTTTATCATTGATTCCTTTAGTTTTTGGCCTCTACTTCACAAGGGCACACCCTGTTTATCTGACAACACTGTTCAGAGACTTAAGTGTCCTCTGGGGCTTGACTGAGGCAAGCCTCTAAACACCACAACCCCCAAACCAAGTCTTATGATTGCAGGTTACAGGTGTCGCATCTAAAAAAAGTGGAGTTACAGGAAGGCTTGGCAGGCATTAGGGATTCAGGATCTAAAGAAAAGTCAGACACAGGAGCACTTCTAGGACTTGGGTGCTCGCACCAGTGTCCTCCGCAGACAGATCTTGGGAAATAGAAGTTACAGGGCTAATCAGTGTCGGAAGGAGGTCCAGATTCCCTGAAAAAAATGGTACCTTGGACTTGGGTGCCCATACCTTAGTCCCTGACTGTTCCGCTTTAGAACCCCGAAGACAAGTATTTTGTAATTTAGTATTTTACTCATGTTTGCAAGAGCTTTTTCCGTAAATCATTAATTTGTTGTCATATTTGTATAATTAGGGTTTTAATGGTCAATTAAGCATAGGAGAAAGAAAAATTGATAATTAATTCCCTAATCCAAGTTTCCCTACATCTGCAAGTGACCTAGGGTATGATAGTGCTTGCCACTCGACCCTAGATCCTTCAATGTTATGGTGAAAGGAGGATTTTAACATCTAAACCATAAAAGATCAACAAATCCAATTTTACCCTAAACAATGTGTATTGTGGAATTAAATAAATGAGTAAGGAGATTTACTTAAGTAGACAGTTGGGTCACTTCACTTGATTAATACGCTCACTTAAGGAGTGTCCCAAATTGTTCTAAACTTAGTCATTTTGTATGTTAATTTCTCTTCTATGCTTGTGAGTACAATGTTTAGTGTTCTCTCACTCCACCTAGGAATTTGGAGGAATGGTCAATAGGAGAGTACCACTTCCTTACAGAACTAAGTGCATTAGCCTTCTCTAACTCCATAGTGTTTCCCTTGTCCTGTAGGGTGTGTTGTATGGGGATGTAGATGCCCTTATACTCTACAAGTTTCATTGTCCTCTATCTCTCATGCGTAATCAATACATTCTTTTGCAATTTTTCTTAACATGTGGTGATGCACATGGTGACAACATATGTGCATGCATTGTGCACTACTACTATGTAGAGCCTTTGCATTCAAAAAAAATCATTACATTTTTATGTTTTGCCTGTGTTACATTGTGGGCATGACACAATTAAACTAGACTTCATGGGTATATTAAAACTAAGGATCATATTGGACCCTCAATGGTCCTCTAATAATATTTCATCCTTTGATTAGAAACCAAACCCAATGCCTAACTTAAATGTGGTTTACTAAATACTTAAAAACACCAAGGCGAATCCATTTCCATGCATGACAATAGTTTAAATGGATGATATAAATCCATTAAATTTGTGGGTTATGTCAAAGGCAATTATGTAATTTAAGACTATCTCCTCTTCAATTTTAACTCTAGACCCAATTTAGAAATAAAATCTAATTGATTCTAGGCTTAGAAATTTTTGAGAAACTTAGATTGGTGAGTCCATGTAAACTTGTGAAACTCTTGAAGGATTGACACTTGGCCTATAAAGATTACACCTTCAATCTTTGTGGGACAACCAGTGACATCTCACTCTATTCCCTAGGGAGGCATGGAAATTTCACATCATTGCCTCTAGTTAACTCGGTCATTCAATCTCTAAGGTAAAGTACCCAAGCTTCAAACTATTTAAAGTAACTTCTAAAGGGAGATTACATCTAAGAATGATATCAGGCCCAAAAGGGGACTTAATTAATAAATTTATCACTAATGATGCTATTGCTTTGAAGCCTCAAGAGAGAGACAATTATCCCTATCTTGTACAAGATCAATTACTACATGACACAATCTCATGCACTTAGCTTGGTCCTTTTTACTTTTCAACTATAGATCTCACTTCAATTTTAACTAGGTTATTTCATAACTTAAGCCTAATGGTGACCCTTGTGAGATCTATAATTTTCCATATCTCATATCACCTTGACTTTGAGGAACATTTTGACATCCTTTTGACTTACCCTGATCGATCATAGAAATTACTAAGCCCTATAGACTTTGTTTGGATCAACCATGGATAAAAACTTGGTCACTCTACAACTGATAGGTATGAGAGGATTCTAAATGAATAATTCATGGATAAGGACTTGAGTTCTCAAGTAACCAAAAGATTCTCAGGCATTCACAAATTGGGTGTGCCAATACTAACTAATAATTCAAGCTTCTAGCATGGTTTCACATTGAGTTAGGGTTTGACAATAATGTATCCTCTTCAATAATAAATTTTAATAATCAAGGTTAAGGTCTAATTAATCTTTTCTTTGAGAAGGAGACTAAGTTTGGAAGGGTCTTGTCTTTTGTCCAAGACATGTATCCTTTTATTAGACCAATACTTTTACACTGAGTATCATTTCTTACACATGAAAACATTCACAAAGGCATCCAATTCATTCAATCATAAACATATTTGAATATATAATATAACCTAATATAATTGTTTGATCAACAACTATTATATAATAAATCAACAATCAATCAACCTAATACAGTAAATTTAACTATTCAATCTTCTAGCTACCATTTAACTTAGGATTCAATTGAGATAAAGTCTCAAAAACAATTTAGGACTGATTTAATCTTTGAGGGTGAAACCCATTAAATAAATATGTATCTAAACTTCATTGCCTTCAATTTCTAGTTTGGCAGAACCCTAATTTTATACTACAATATAAGATTTTATTAATCCTAGTTATTAAACAGAGACATTTTACACATTAGATTCTTTCTGATGGTAAGTTATAGACATTCAGATGATGCAATAATTATTAAATTTATTCCCTCAATAGGGATTTAAAGATCATCCATGTCATTTAAAACTTGATCCTCCAAGTTAAATTCATGGTCTAATCCTTTGTTGACCACCCCTAGATTATGTTATCAACTTGCATTTCGAGTTATCAGTGGATAGAGTACATTCAACATGGCTTAGAAAGGGATCAATTGGACTTTATTTCAATATAATATCATATATTCTGTCAATTAAACTATGTTATATCATTTTGGTGGTAGAATTAGATACATGTCACCCAAGATCCTTTCATCATCAACCATGGCTTCCTTCTTTGTCCAACAAGGGTGATAGGTTTGTTGTTCCATCTAGCCACCCTTATAGAAGGTAGCATGTTCTATATGGGGTATTGAAGTATTGATCATGTTCATTTTGACTACTATCAAAAGCTTCATCTAGTTAATTTTCCATTCAAATCATAGGCATCAACTGAACTCCAATTGTCCAATTTGGGCCTCAACCCAACTTATAAATTCAACCAAGGGTACCAAACCATCCTCACAAGTCATGCATGGGATCCAACCCATCCTTCATCATCTTTGATAGGGATCACACATGCACATGTAGTCCAACAAAACACTTTTTCACACATGCATTCATAACAACATTTCAAAGACACACTGTGGCTAGAGAAATTAGCAAGCCTTCTGGTAACAACTAGACATTCTCATATGTGTGATTTAGGATACAACCTTATAATTATGGAAAACAACTTAGAAGTTCATTAGCATGAGTAGACGAAAACCCAAGATCCACTGGAAACAACTAGGTTGGCTTTGTCAATTAGACACAACCAAGTGACAGTTATATAGACATCAACTCAAAGTTGGGGCTACAACCCCAAGAAAATTACGTTAAGGAAACGACCATTAGTTGGAATTTATGAATAACATTTAAATTTATTCATCCCCATTTCTAAAATTGATACATGTAACACAAATCATATGTGGATGGGATTCTCAAGCCACTAGGGCTTTGAGTAATCCTCCAAAGACACATATAGACATGACATGCCAACAAGGCAGTTATAAGACATTGAAACACAAGAGAACATGATTGTAGATTATTACAAACAAACAAACAATTCTCCTTATCAAGGGCTTCTCCAATTTCACTAAGTTCTTCCTTCTATGATTTCTACACTTCTTCAGACTTCCACATCACATGTTCACTATCCTTTTCACATAACCATTTCTTGGTTTCACTTAGTTTTTAACTTTCCTCCCTTGTTCCTCAAGGACACCTAGCATTTTCCACTAACTAATTCTTCTAGTGAATTTACCTCCCTACAATTATTCTTCTTAGTATGTTTTTGAGCCATCAGCATTCCCTATCCTTGACTCCACTATTTTTCCTCTAATTTTTAAAACTATGTTCTTAATCTTTGATTTCTCTTCTCAAGTGTGTAATACAATTGTTCACCATGGAGTCACTCTACCATTTATCTATGATTTCCATCCAAAATTACATCTTCTCCTATTCGCCATTTGTACTACTTAAAATTCCTTAAAGTTCAAAAAAAAATTCATCATGGCATTTACCACCTCCAAGGTATTACAAATCCAAGTTGATTTTACTTTCTGTGTCTATATATAGTTCGACGTTCATGCTTTTTCTAATCACCAACCTAAGTGTATTTCATTGTGGACTAGCTTAAAACTCTACTACCATTTGATTTGATCTTGTTGACTCAATAGCCTATGGAACATCTAACCCATTTGCTTTCCATCTATGATCTACGCACTTGAAAACCAAGTTAATCATGACATCAAATATGAAATTTTAAACCTTAGTATTTAATTGTATTTCCCACAATAATATTATTTATTTCAACCAAAGATTTACTCATTAACCATTATTATAATTACCTAAAATTCTATCTTAATCAAGATTACTTAAATGTTCCATCCGTTAATCACAATTAGTAATAGATTAACATAATCAATGACTTAAACATTCTTCATGGTTTATATTAATCATTTAAAATATATTACATTGGGAATCATCTAGACTTAACCAAAATTGAATATGTTTTCATAAATAACTAAAACATCTCTTAATCAATATAATGCCTATGATCAATAAATGTATTTTGGGTTCCCATAATTTTCATAAATCAAGACCAAAGAGGGATATGACATACTCCCCCCTTCAAGGTTCTTCATCCTTGAAGGATAGTAAAATAGTTCTAGAAATCCTCTCCCTATCTCCACAACATATGTGTAGGTTACAGAATTGGGAATGTATCAGTCTCAAGACACATTCATTTGATCTATTACTTGATTACAAAGAGGAAGATTCTTATGGTTGATGATCCACATTGATGCCACTTGAGGAAGTACTTCATTCATCAAGAAAGAAGATCAACTAATAACATGGTTGGAATGTGGTACATAGTTCCTCAACAAAGATACATGAAACACATTATGTGTCTTGGATAATCTAGGTGGTAATGATAATCTATAGGCTATAGGGCCAATACATTTAAGATTTTTAGAGGTACTATAAACCTTGGGGATAAATTTTCCCACTAATTACTAGTCTTAATCCTTTGTGGGGTCTAACTCACAGAAACACTTTCACCTATGATAAAATTCATATTAGTCTTATGTGCATCAAAATAGCTTTTATATCTATATTGGGTGTCCTTAAGTCTTTTACTTATATGAGAAACATGTTCCTACATCTCTTGGACAAGATTTGGCCTATTTACATTATTAGATCCTCCAATTCAATCCAACTCAAAGGGGTTTTAAAAGTCTTCCATATGGCACCTTGAATGGTGCCATTTCAATGGAATTATGATGACTACTATTGTATGCAAATTCCACCATCAACATAAAATTATCCCACTGCTTCTAAGTTTCCATGACATACATTCTCAGAATATCTTCTAAAATTTGATTTACTTGCTCTATTTTCCTATTTGTTTCTAGACGATAGGTGGTACTAAAATTTAGCTTCATATCAAGAGTTACCTAGAATGTAGTCCTAAATCATGATGTAAACAATGAGTCTTGATTGGGGATAAGCTTGAGTGGGATTCCATGCAATCACACAATCTAATTTCCATAGAGATTAGTAAACCCCACTACATCTATTATATCATGAGTGGGAAGAAAATATGCTACCTTTGTTAATCTATCAACTGCCACCAAAATTGCATTAAGTCAATATGGTTTCATTGACAAATTGACAAGAAAATCTAGAGAAACAACATCCCATTTCCACTCAAGGATGTCATGTAGACATAAAAATCATATAAGGCAACTCTGTTTTTCCTTTACTTATTAACACTCCAAACTTTTAGTGACATGTTTGACTACATCATACTTCATTTTAGGCCAATACTAATCCTTCCTCAATTTTTTGAGCATTTTTCTAAATTTTGAATGTGCAAAATATGGTGCCTTATGTGCTTTAGCTAGTAGAATATGTTGCAAACATGTGCCTAATCGGTGTTGTCATTGATGTCAGCATATCCTTGTTGTCATTGGTGTCAACTGTATCTTATTTTTGTTGCCTATTTAGAAGACTAGAATGTTAAGGATATTGAGAAAATTAATCAAAGTATGCAGACCATATGGCTGAGTAGAGGATTGTCTGAAGAAGCTCCAGTTAAGATTTGAAGGGTTTGCATGAAGATTTGAAGAAGCTATGACCATCTAAGTAAAACTGATTTTGCAGTGTTCAGAAGAGACAGAGTGACAGGAAAGAGGTCTGGATTGTTCTGGAAATGTATAATGATGATCTACGGATCTAGAGGCATGTTTGGGAAGTCAGTGTGTATCATCAACTCAAGTGATTCGTGGTTTGAAGGTCCGCAAGCAATCTTTCTAGTGTGACAGTCACGATAGATAGTGTTCTTGAGGTTATGGATGAAGATGCAAGTGATTCTGATGATTTGAAGGAGTACTGATGTTCTTGTTGAATTCAATGTGCTTGTGGAGGTCTCTAGATCATGTGACTGCTATGTTGTAGGTCCGCATTGAAGTTTGAGCTTGTTGATAAAGATTTCCTTCTTGGTGTTGTTGTTCTTCCCAGTCTTGGCTGACCGGATGATTCAAGTGTGATGTGGATGATCTAAGAGCAATTATCTGGAGTGTGGCATGTTGTTGAAGATAGATTCAAGTCTCAGATATGTTTGGCTGATAGCATAGTGATTCGAGTTAAGTCAAGCCAACCTTGATGTTTATTCCAAGGTTGATAAAGCATATAAAGGTGTGTAGTTGAAGTGTGGAAAATCATCCTTGTGTGAAAATAATATAATCCGAAGAAAGGATCAAAGCCAGAGCAGAGCATAGGAGAAGTAGAAGAACAAAAGTTGTTTTGATGAAGAGTTAGAGAAGAAGTATTTGGGGCTCAATGAAACTGAACCAGGCATGAAAATGATTCTATTTATCAGTTAATTCCTTCTATATTAAACATAAATTCTGTAGGCAGTGAGCCTCCCTTAAGCAGTGAGCTCTGGGCAGTGAGCCCAAAGGCATGTGCCTTCTCTTTTTTCTAAGTACTTTTAACAGGGTACAAATCTTGTGGGTTAACCCCCACCGTGGTTTTCCCTTAACCAGGTTTCCACGTAAAAATTTTGGTGTTATGTGTGCTCAATTTATTTCTGCTCTTGTGTTGTTGATTCATACTTTAATGTTTATCTGATTGTAAGTTGATAAAGAAGATTGAAAGTAGAAAAGATTAATTTTGTGGGACAACTGTTTCACCCCCTCTCTTAGTTGTCTAGACTAATTCTAACAACTGGTATCAGAGTGAGGTTTCTCTAAAAGAAGCTTAACCGCCCGAGGAGATCCAGGATGTCAACTTACAAGAAGGATAGTCCGAGATTTGATGGAACAAATTACTCTATTTGGAAGAGTTGCATGGAGTGCCATTTTCAATGCATGGGTGATGCTTATTGGGTAATAACCAATGATGAGTATAAACCTCTAGAGTAAGGTCCTTCAACTCTAGATCAACTCAAAGATGCTGAAAATTGTTGCAAATATGTGTCTAAGCGGGTTGTCATTGATGTCAACATATCCTTGTTGCCATTGGTGTCAACTGTATCCTATTTTATTGTCTGCATAGAAGACCAGACTGTTGAGTATATTGAGAAAATTAATGACAATCAATGCATGTGGATCATGTGGCTATGTAAAGGATTGTCAAAGATTTCTCCAATTAAGATTTGAGAAATCTGCATGAAGATTTGAAGGAGTTATGGTCATCTGAGCAGAACCGGTTCTTGTAATAATCAGGAAAGACAGAGTGACAGGTAAGAGGTCCGGATTGCTCTGGTAACATAAGATTATGATCTGCAGATCTGAAGGCATGTTTGGCAAGTCAGTGTGTTTCATCAACTACAGTGGTTCGTGGTTTGGAGGTCTGCAAGCTATCCTTCCAATCTGACAGTCATGACAAAGTGTGTTCTTGAGGTTCCGGAGGAAGATTCAAATGTTTCTGGCAATATGGTTTAGAGTGAATGTTATTGATGATTCCAATGCACTTGTGGAGGTCTCTGGATCATGTAGCTACTATGTTGGAGGTCTGCATTGAAGTTTGAGCTTGTTGATTAAAGATTTCTTCTTTGAAGTTGATGTTCTTCCTAGTCTTGGCCGACCGGATGTTCCTAGCCTGTTGCGGATGCCTTGAGAGATTCTTATGAAGCATGGAGTGGTTGTAGAAGTAGATTCAAGTCTTAGTTGTGTTTGGCCAATAGTGTTAGGATACGCGTCAAGGTTAGTCGACCTTGTTGATCATTCCAAGGTTGATGAAGTATATAAATACGTGTTGAAGAGGTATTGAAATTATCCTTGAGCAAAATATTCAATCTGAAGAAAGGATCAGGAGCAGAGCAGAGAAGAAAAGAAGCGAAAGCAATATAGAGTGTGAAGAAGAATTTGGGGCAAAGCGAAATTTCTTGAGCATTCATTGAAACTGATCAGGCATGAAGTAGATGCTATTTCTCAGTTAATTCTTTCTAAATAAATTCCTTAGGCAGTGAGCCTCTCTTTTGAGTAATGAGCTCTGGGCAGTATGCCCGAAGGCATGTGCCTTCTATTTTACTAAGTACTCTTAATAGGGTACGTATTTTGTGGGTTAACCCCCACCGTGGTTTTTCTCTTAACTAGGTTTCCACATCAAAATCTTGGTGTCAAATATGTTGATTATGTTTCTGCTCTTATGTTGTTGATCTATGCTTTAATGTGTACATCACTAATCTGATAGAAAGATAATAAGAAGGTTAAAAGCAGAAAATTTTTTATTGTGGGATAACTGATTCACCCCCCCTCTCAGTTGTCTAGTTCCAACAATTGGTATCAGAGCCAGATCCTCTCATAAAAGCCTAATCGCTTGAGGAGATCCAAGATGTCAACCTACAAGAAGGATAGTCCAAGATTTGATGGAACATATTATTCTATTTGAAAAATCGCATGGAGTGTCACTTGCAATGCATGGGCGATGCTTATTGGGCAATAACCAGTGTTGAGTATAAACCTCCGGAGAAAGGTCCTTCAACTCCTGATCAAATCAAAGATGCTGAAAATAATCTTCGAGCTAAAGAAGCCTTGTTGAGTGCCCTGACTGATTCAAAGATGACAAATGTCTTTGGTCTAAAAACTGCCTATGAAATCTGGAAAAAGTTGGAGTATCTGTATGAAGGTGATAAATATGTCAAATTTGCAAAGCTACAAAGTCTGAGAGGAAAATTTGAAACTATGAGGATGAGCAAAGATGAAAACATCACAATCTATATGCAAAAGATAAATGAACTTGTGTGTGGCATTAGGTGTGCTGGTGGAATTTTGGAAGAATTAGAAATTGTATCAAAAGTACTTAGATCTTTATCGGATTCATATAAACATAAGGTTGCAGCTATAGAAGAGATCAGGATAGTCTCAGAAGTTACAAGAGATCATCTAGTTGGCAAAATTTTAGCTTTCAAATTAAGTGAGTTTGGTGACTCTCTTCCCAAGTTTGAATCTGCATTTAAGGCCAGTGTGTGTGGAAAACAAAGATATGATCCGGGTGAAAGTTCCTCTGCAAGATCAAATAGATTTATGAATACAAGGAAGGATCTTGAGGATGTTGAAATAGAAACAGCAGATCTTGAAGCTCTTATTACCAGAAGAATGCCAAGAGGATCCGGTAAGTATGAAGGAAAACTACCACTCAAATGTTTTGCTTGTAATAAGATTGGTCATTTTGCCTCAAGATGTCTGGAAAGGTTTTCAAAACCAAACCCTAACAAGTATAAAGGTCAGAAGAAATGTTACTATGTCTAAGAAAATGGAGAAGAAGGGGTAATAGATGATGAATATGATCATGGAGGCTCCTTTGAAAATGATTGGGTGTTTATTGCTATCAAAGAAGAAGATCCGGTGTCTACTGAATCTGCTAGCTATGAAAATGTGGAAAGTGCCTTGGTTGCTTAGGTTATTGAAAAGGATGAATGGGTGATTGATAGTGGATGTTCCCATCATATGACTGGTGACAAGAGTAAGTTTGTGAATTTTAAAAACTATAAAGGACTTGTGAAATTTGGAGACAACTCAGCTGGTAGAATCCATGGCAAAGGATCCATCTCTTTTGATGGCAAGAACAGCACCAATGATGTTCTATATATGGAAGGACTAAAACATAATCTTCTCAGTGTTGGACAGTTGGTTGACAAAGGTTATGATCTTCGGTTCAAGGATGGTAAATGCAGAATCTTGGAAAGCTCTGAAACTGAAATTGCATCTAGTACTCAAACCAGAGGTAACATCTTTCACTTAAGTAGTTCTGGGAAAAGTTGTTTGATTGCTCAGACAGATCAAAGTTGGCTATGGCATAGGAGGATGTGTCATGTGAATTTTGACAATATTATCAAAATAAGTTCCACTCAAGCTGTAAGAGATCTTCCAAGACTTGTGAAACCTAATAACATATGTAGAGAGTGTCAATTGGGCAAATAGAATAAAACTCCATTCAAGAGTAAGGAACAAGGTTCAAGTGAGAGATTGGAACTGGTACATACTGATCTCTATGGTCTTGCTAGAATTAGGAGTGTGCAAGGAGACATATATTTTGTGTTGCTAATTGACGATTACTCCCGGATGATGTGGGTAACTTTTCTAAAAGAAAAATCAAAAGCCCTTGACAAGTTTAAGGTGTTCAAGATGATGGTTGAAAATGAGATTGGTGTGAAATTAAAATGTCTAAGATCTGACAGAGGTGGAGAATTTACCTCCAGTGAGTTTAATGCTTTCTATGAAAAGCATGGAATAAAAAGATAGTTATCTTCTCCTAGGACTCCCCAACAAAATGGAGTTGGGGAAAGAAAGAACCAGACCATTCAAGAAGCTGCCAGAACCATGATGATGGAAACAAATGTTCCTCAAGTTTATTGGAGAGAAGTTGTGAGTAATGTTGTCTACACTCTTAACTGGGTACAGATCAAAGGAAATACTAGTAAGACTCCTTATGAACTTTGGTTTGGTCATCCTCCTACTATAAGATACTTCAGAGTCTTTGGTAGTAAATGTTATATAAAAAGAGATGAGGATTTAGGTAAGTTTGAGGCAAGAAGTGATGAAGGAATATTTCTGGGATACTTGACCCAAAGTAAGGCCTACCGGTGCTTCAATAAAAGATTGAAGAAGATTGTTGAAAGTGCGAATGTTAAAGTTGATGAAAGCAAAGGACATTCTAGGTACTCCGGATACGATTCAGATGATCAAGATGAAAGTCAAAATCAAGGAAGACAAGTTCAAGTTCAGACTCATATTCAGTTTGAACCCGTAACTCCAGAAGTTAACACAGATGATGAGGAACAAGTTCAAGAAACAGAAGCTCAACCAATCTCCAAAACTCCCATGTATGTAAGGTTAAATCATCCTAAAGATTAGATCATAGGAGATAAGAGTAAAGGTGTTCGAACTAGGAGAAAAATGTCTGAAGATCAAGAAGAGATTTGTTTAATTTCAAGGATTGAACCTAAATCAGTAAGTGAAACTTACAATGATGAAAACGGGGTCAAAGCAATGGAGGAGGAATTGATGCAAATTGAAAAGAATCACACATGGGATCTAGTTCCTAGACCTGAGGACAAAAATGTGATTGGAACCAAATGGGTCTTCTGGAATAAATTGAATGAAGATGGCGAGGTAGTAAGGAACAAGGCAAGGTTGCTATGTAAAGGTTACTCTCAAGTGGAAGGAATTGATTTTGAAGAAACTTTTGCTCTGGTGGCAAGGATAGAGGCGGTTAGATTATTTCTTGCATTTGTTGCCTTCAAATATTTTAAAGTATATCAAATGGATGTGAAATCAACAATCCTGAATGGAGATTTGGAGGAAGAAGTCTACATTGAGCAACTAGAAGGATTTCAGTTGTCTGATCAGGGAGATATGGTTTGTAGATTGAGAAAAGCCTTGTATGGACTCAAGCAAGCTCCAAGAGCCTAGTATGCCAGATTGGATAATCATTTTCTTAAGCTAGGATTTAGCAAAGGTACTACTGATAGTAATCTCTACTTCAAAATTGATCATGAGGACATTCTAATTGTTGAAGTTTTTATTGATGACATTATTTTTGGTAGAAATGAATGCGTGCCCTTTGCCATTGATGTCAAAGGGGGAGAGAAGTCATGTGAAAAACTAGTTATTGATGTAAGGGGGAGCAGTAAAGAAAAGAGTTGCAGAAGTGAGGGGGAGAAGTTCTTGTCTTGATGGTTAGATTCAATTTTTCACATCATATGTTGCCATCAATGACAAAGGGGGAGATTGTTGCAAATATGTGCCTAAGCAAGTTGTCATTGATGTCAACATATCCTTGTTGCCATTGGTGTCAACTGTATCCTATTTTGTTGTCTGCATAGAAGACCGGACTGTTGAGGATAGTGAGAAAATTAATGACAATCAATGCATGTGGATCATGTGGCTGTGTAAAGGATTGTCAGAGATTGCTCCAATTAAGATTTGAGAAATCTGCATGAAGATTTGAAGGAGTTATGGCCATCTGAGCAGAACCGGTTCCTGCAATAATCAGGAAAGATAGAGTGACAAGTAAGAGGTCCTGATTGCTTCGGTAACATAAGATTATGATCTGTGGATCTGAAGGCATGTTTGGGAAGTCAGTGTGTATCATCAACTCCAATGGTTTGTGATTTGGAGGTTCACAAGCTATCCTTCCAATCTGACAGTCATGACAGAGTGTGTTCTTGAGGTTCCAGAGGAAGATTCAAATGTTTCTGGCAATATGGTTTAGAGTGAATGTTATTGATGATTTCAATGCACTTGTGGAGGTCTCTGGATCATGTAGCTATTATGTTGGAGGTCTGCATTGAAATTTGAGCTTGTTGGTTAAAGATTTCTTCTTTGAAGTTGATGTTCTTCCCAGTCTTGGCCGACCGGATGTTCCTAGCCTGTTGCGGATGCCTTAAGAGATTCTTATGAAGCATGGAGTGGTTGTAAAAGCAAATTCAAGTCTTAGTTGTGTTTGGCTGACAGTGTGAGGATCCGCGTCAAGGTTAGCTGACATTGTTGATCATTCCAAGGTTGATGAAGTATATAAATACTTGTTGAAGAGGTATTGAAATTATCCTTGAGCGAAATAGTTCAATCTGAAGAAAGGATCAGGAGCAAAGCAGAGAAGAAAAGAAGCGAAAGCAATATAGAGTGTGAAGAAGAATTTGGGGTAGAGCGAAAGTTCTTGAGCATTCATTGAAACTGAATCAGGCATGAAGTAGATGCTATTTCTCAGTTAATTCTTTCTAAATAAATTCCTTAGGCAGTGAGCCTCTCTTTTGAGTAGTGAGCTCTGTGCAGTGCGCCCGAAGGCATGTGCCTTCTATTTTATTAAGTACTTTTAACAGGGTACGCATTTTGTGGGTTAACCCCCACCATGGTTTTTCCCTTAACCAGGTTTCCACATCAAAATCTTGGTGTCAAATGTGTTGATTATGTTTTTGCTCTTATGTTGTTGATCTATGCTTTAATGTTTACATCACTAATCTGATAGAAAGATAATAAGAAGGTTAAAAGAAAAGAAAAAATTATTGTGGGACAACTAATTCACCCCCCCTCTCAGTTGTCTAGTTCCAACAAAAATAACCTTCAAGCTAAAGAAGCCTTGTTGAGTGCCCTGACTAATTAAGAAATGACAAATGTCTTTGGACTAAAAACTTCTCATGAAATCTGGAAGAAGTTGGAGAATATTTATGAAGGTGATGAACATGTCAAATGTGCCAAGCTACAAAGTCTAAGAGGAAAATTTCAAAATCTAAGGATGAGTGAAGATGAAAACATCACAATCTACATGCAAAAGATAAATGAACTTGCGTGTGGTATCAGGTGTGCTGGTGGAACTTTGGAAGAATTAGAGATTGTGGCAAAAGTGCTCAGATCTTTACCTGATTCATACAAACATAAGGTTGCTGCTATAGAGGAGATTAGGACTGTCTCAAAAGTTACAAGAGATCAACTAGTTGGCAAAATTTCATCTTTTGAATTAAGTGAGTTTGGTGATTCTCTTCCTAAGTCTAAATCTACATTTAAGGCCAATGTATATAAAAAACAAAGAAATGATCCAGGTGAAAGCTCTTCAACAAGATCAAATAGATTTGTGAAGGCAAGGAAGGATCTTGAAGATGATGAAATTGAGACTGTAGATCTTGAATCTCTTTTTTCCAAAAGAATGCCAAGAGGATCTGGTAAGTATGAAGGAAAGTTGCCATTCAAATGTTTTGCTTGTAATAAGATTGGTCATTTTGCCTCAAGATGTCCGGAGAGGTTTTCAAAACCAAACCCTAACAGAAATAAAGGTTAGAAGAAATGTTACTATGGCCAAGAAGCTAGAGAAGAAGGAGTCACAGATGATGAATCTGATCATGGAGGTTCCATTGAAAATGATTGGGTGTTTATTGCTATCAAAGAAGAAGAGCTGGTGTCTACTAAATCTACTAGTTGTGCAAATGTGGAAAGTGCCTTGGCTACTCAGGTTGTTGAAAAGGATGAATGGGTGATTGATAGTGGATGTTCTCATCATATGACTGGTGATAAAAGTAAGTTTATAAGCTTTGAAAAATATGAAGGTGGGCTTGTGAAATTTGGAGACAACTCAGCTAGTAGAATCTGTGGCAGATGATCCATCTCTTTTGATGGTAAGAATAACACCAATGATGTTTTGTACATGGAAGGACTGAAGCATAATCTTCTTAGTGTTTGACAGTTGGTTGACAAGGGTTATGATCTCTGATTCAAGAATGGAAAATGTAGAATCTTTGAAAGCTCCAGAATGGAAATTGCATCCGGTACTCAAACTAGAGGTAACATCTTTCACTTAAGTAGTTCTAGAAAAAGTTGTTTGATTGCTCAGACAGATCAAAGTTGGTTATGGCATAGGAGGATGTGTCATGTGAATTTTGATAACATTGTCAAGATAAGTTCTATTCAGGCTATAAGAGATCTGCCAAAACTTGTGAAACTTGATAGCATGTGTAGAGAATGTCAATTGGGTAAATAGAACAAAATTTCATTCAAAAGTAAAGAATAATTTTCAAGTGAACGGTTGGAACTTATGCATACTGATTTGTGTGGTCCTGCTAGAATTAGGAGTGTGCAAGGAGATAGATATTTTATGTCGCTAATTGATGATTACTCCCGGATGATGTGGGTAACCTTCTTAAAAGAAAGATCAGAAGCTCTTGAAAAATTCAAAATGTTCAAGGTTATGGTGGAGAATGAGATTGGTGAAAAGATAAAGTGTCTGAGATCCGAAAAAGGTGGATAATTTATCTCTGGTGAGTTTGATTCATTCTGTGAAAAGCATGGACTAAAAAGACAGCTATCTACCCCTAGGACTCCACAGCAAAATGGAGTAGTGGAAAGAAAAAACTAGAGGATTCAAGAAACTGCCAGGACCATGATGATGGAAACAAATGTTCCTCAAGTCTATTGGAGAGAAGTTGTGAGTACTGTTGTCTACACTCTTAACCAGATACAAATGAAAGGCAACTCTGGTAAGACTCCTTATGAACTATGGTTTGGTCATCCTCCTACTGTGAGATATTTTAGAGTTTTTGGTAGCAAATGCTATATCAAAAGAGATGAGGATTTAGGCAAGTTTGAAGCAAGAAGTGATGAAGGAATATTTCTGGGTTACTCTACTCAAAGCAAGGCATACCGGTGCTTTAACAAAATATTGAAAAATATTGTTGAAAGTGCAAATGTTAGAGTTGATGAAAGCAAAGAAGGTCATTCCAGGTCTCGCAGATATGATTCAGAAGATCAAGATGAAAGTCAAAATCAAGGAAGGCAAGTTTAGACCTAGATTTAGATCTAGATTCATCTAGAAAATCTAGTAACTCAAGAGGATAGTACAGAAGTTGAGGAACAAGCTCAAGAAACAGAAGTTCAAGCAAATCCCAAAACCCCCAGGTATGTAAGTATGAATCATCCTGATGATCAAATCATAGGAGATAGAAATAAAGGTGTTCGAACTAGGAGAAGAATTACTGAAGATCAATAAGAGATTTGTCTGATTTCAAAGATTGAACCAAAAATAGTAAGTGAAACCTGCAAAGATGAAAACTAGGTAAAAGCAATGGAAGAAGAATTAATGCAAATTGAAAAGATTCACACTTGGGATCTTGTTTCTAGACCTGAGGACAAAAATGTGATTGGAACTAAATGGGTCTTCCAGAATAAACTAAATGAAGATGGTGAAGTTGTAAGAAATAAAGCAAGGTTGGTATGCAAAAGATATTCTCAAGTGTAAGTAATTGATTTTGAAGAAACTTTTGCTCCAGTGGCAAGAATAGAGGTAGTCAAATTATTTCTTACTTTTGTTGCTTATAAAGATTTCAAAGTCTATCAGATGGATGTCAAGTTAATGATTCTAAATGGAGAGTTAGAAGAAGAAGTCTACATTGAGAAACTAGAAGGATTTCAGTTGTCTGATCAGAGAGATATGGTCTGCAGATTAAGGAAAGCATTGTATGGACTCAAACAAGCCCCAAGAGCCTAGTATGCAAGATTAGATAAGTACTTGTTAAAGCTAGGTTATAGCAAAGGCACTGCTGATAGTAATCTTTACTTCAAGATTGATCATAAGAATATTCTGATTGTTGAGGTATTTGTTGATGATATCATTTTTGGTGGAAATGAGAGTATGTGCAAAACATTTGCTGATTAGATGCAAAGTGAATTTGAGATGTCCATGTTTGGTGAAATGAACTTCTTCCTAGGTATGCAAATCACTTAGTCAGATAAGGGTATCTTCATATCTCAATCTAAGTATGTAAGAGAATTATTGAAAAAATTTGGAATGGAGGAGTCAAAACTAGTAAGTACTCCTATGGTAACTGGATGCAAGTTAAGTAAAGATGATAATTCACCTAAGGCAGATCAGAAAAGGTATAGATCAATGATTAGAGGACTGCTTTATCTAACTCAGACCAGACCTAATATCATGAATGCAGTTGGACTTGTTGCTAGATTTCAAGCTGATCCTAGAGAATCCCATGTTGTAGCAGTCAAGAGAATTTTTAGATATCTCAAAGGGACAATTGATTATGGATTATGGTATCCAAAGGATAATGACTTTACTCTTCATGCATATACAGATGTTGATTGGGCAGGAGATGTGGATGACAAAAAAAGCATTAGTGGTGGTTCATTCTTCTTGGGAAGTAGATTGGTTTCTTCGCTGAGCAAAAAGCAAGAGGCAATATCCCTATCTACAGTAGAGGTAGAGTATGTAGCAGCAGCAAACAATTGTACTCAAGTTCTGTGGATGAAGCAAATATTGAAGGACATCAGAATTATGTTTGAGGAGCCTGTCACAATCTTCTGTGATAATTCAAGTGCAATAAGAATCTAAAAGAATCCGGTGCTCCATTCAAAGACAAAGCATATATCCATCAAGTTTCATTTCTTGAGAGAGAAGGTAAATGAGAATGAATTCAAGTTGGAGTCTGTGTCGTCAAAGGATCAAATTGCAGGTATTTTCACTAAGCCTCTTCCCAAGGATACTTTTGAGTATCTCAGGGAGAAGTTAGGGTTTATTACCCCTCCTGATCAGAATTAAGATGCA
Organism: Cunninghamia lanceolata; assembly: GCA_027924645.1. Taxonomy (NCBI): domain Eukaryota; kingdom Viridiplantae; phylum Streptophyta; class Pinopsida; order Cupressales; family Cupressaceae; genus Cunninghamia; species Cunninghamia lanceolata. The sequence continues at coordinate 1,848,716 of BSBN01000405.1, forward strand.
CTAGAGTGCATCAGTCCAGTGAAATTCATAATCATATCTTGTGATTTGAATTGATGTTAAGGAGGTACTACTCAAGGGGAGTAGTCAGTATACAAGTTTTGAGATTTGTCTGAAACAAAAAGAAGGAGAAAAGACTACAAATATGTGCCCTTTTATATTGATGTCAAAGGGGGAGAGAAGTCATGTGAAAAACTAGTTGCTAATGAAAGGGGGAGCAGTGAAGATAGTGGTTACAGAAATGATAAGAGAAAGGGGAAGAAATTCTTGTCTTGATGGTTGAATCAATTTTCACATCATATGTTGCCATCAATGACAAAGGGGGAGATTGTTGCAAATATGTGCCTACTCGGTGTTGTCATTGATGTCAACATATCCTTGTTACCATTGGTGTCAACTGTATCCTATTTTTGTTAACTGTTTAGAAGACTGGAATGTTGAGGATATTGAGAAAATTAATCAAAGTGTGTAGACCATATGGATGAGTATAGGATTGTCTGAAGAAGCTCCAATTAAGATTTGAAGGGTTCGCATGAAGATTTGAAGAAGCTATGACCATCTAAGTAAAACTAGTTTTGTAGTGTTCAAAAGAGACAGAGTGACAAGAAAAAGGTCCAGATTGTTCCAGAAATGTACAATGATGATCTGCGAATCTAGAGGCATGTTTGGGAAGTCAGTGTGTATCATCAACTCAAGTGTTTCGTGGTTTGGAGGTCCGCAAGCAATCGTTCTAGTGTGACAGTCACAACAGACATTGTTCTTGAGGTTCCGGATGAAGATGCAAGTGATTATGATGATTTGAAGGAGTGCAAATGTTCTTGTTGAATTCAATGTGCTTGTGGAGGTCTCTAGATCATGTGACTGCTATGTTGGAGGTCTACATTGAAGTTTGAGCTTGTTGACAAAGATTTCCTTCTTGGTGTTGTTGTTCTTCCCAGTCTTGGCCGACCGGATGATTCAAGTGTGTTGTGGATGATCTAAGAGCAATTCTCTAGAGTATGGCGTGTTGTTGAAGATAGATTCAAGTCTCAGATATGTTTGGCCGACATCATAGTGATCTGAGTTAAGTAAAGCCGACCTTGATGTTTATTCCAAGCTTGATAAAGCATATAAAGGTGTGTAGTTGAAGTGTGGAAAATTATCCTTGTGTGAAAATAATATAATCTGAAGAAAGGATCAAAGGCAGAGCAGAGCAGAGGAGAAGCAGAAGAACAAAAGTTGTTTTGATGAAGAGTTAGAGAAGTATTTGGGGCAGAGCAGAAGTTTTGTGAGCATTCAATGAAACTGAACCAGGCATGAAAAAGATGCTATTTATCAGTTAATTCCTTCTATATTAAACATAAATTCTGTAGGCAGTGAGCCTCCCTTGAGCAGTGAGCTCTGGGCAATGAGCTTGAAGGCATGTGCCTTCTCTTTTTTCTAAGTACTTTTAACAGGGTACGAATCTTGTGTGTTAACCCCCACCATGATTTTCCCTTAACTAGGTTTCCACGTAAAAATTCTTATGTTATGTGTGCTCAATTTATTTATGCTCTTGTGTTGTTGATTCATGCTTTAATGTTTGTCTGATTGTAAGTTGATAAAGAAGATTGAAAGTAGAAAAGATTAATTTTGTGGGACAACTGATTCACCCCCCCAGTTGTCCAGACTAATTCCAACAAAAGATTCCTCATTTTTTTATTTTTTGGGGGCATAAACTAGGCCCTTATACCTTATAATTATGTCCTTTCCCTAGAGGTAATCATTATATTTTGATATTTCATTACCTGATCCTCATTTTGAAGCGTTGATATCACTTCTTGCACCCATATGTCACTTTCCTATAAATCCATAATTGCTTCACCAAGTTACATTTTTATTGTTATTATTGAGATGATTTTTGGTTGCATGTTGAGTGCATCCACCAGCTTATTTTCTTTACCTGAACATATTTTTTCAAAAAAATGTATTCACTAAGCAACTCCATCCATCTTTGTTGCCACACATTAAGTGTTAGCTAAGTGAACAAATACATCAAATTGTCATGATCAATTCTACTTCAAGTCTCTAACCAATTAGATAATGTTACCATATTTTCAATGCATACACTACTACAGCTATCTTCAGGTCATGTGTTGGATATTTTTGTTCATGGCAGTTTAGCTTCCTAGATTCATATGTTATCACTCCACCATCTTGCATTAATATTCCTCCAAGTCCATCCAAGGATGCATCCATGTAAACCAACAAATTCTTATCCATATCTAGTACCTTCAATATTGGCACTATTGTTAATTTCCCCTTGACACTCTAGAATGTTTTCTCATACCAATTGTACCATTCAAACCTTTTTTCTTTCCTTTGTAGAGTTGTAATTAGGGTTGGTATTCAAAAACATTATTCATAAACCACTGATAATACTTTTCTAGTCCCATGAAACTCCTAACCTCTATCACATGTTTAGGTGTTGACCATTCCAAAATAGCTTTGATCTTAGGAGGATTGGGTGAAATGCCTTCCTTAGGTATTATGGCCCTAAATACTATATTTCGCCTTGAAGAAAGAACACTTTCATAGTGTACTAAATAATTGATTTTCCCTTAAACACTTAGTACCAACCACAAATGGTGTTCATACTCCTTGTTCCTTTAATATATCATAATATCATTCAAGAAAATAATTACAAACTTATCTAAGTATTTATAAAAAATAGTATTCATCAAACTTGTGAAGACCACTATTGAATTTATGAGTCTAAAGGGCACAACTATGAACTCATAATGGTTGTATCATTTTTTGAGTGTCATCTTCAAGATGTCTTCTTCCTTGATTCTCATCTGGTAGTATCTTAGTTTGAGAGCTATTTTAGAAAACACTCCCACGCATTTCATTTGGTCAAATTGATTATTTATTATATAAAGACGGTGACAATTATTAATTGTGGTCTTGTATAGTAGTTGGTAGTTAATATTCAGCCTTAGCGACATCTTTCTTCTTTATAAAAATGACTAGTAATCCCCAAGGAGACACATTTAGTCTAGAATAAACCCCTTGTCTAAAAGTTCATGCCTTTACATGTGTAATTATCACAACTCAAGCATTGTCATCCAATATGGGGCTTTAGAAAGTGGTTCTATTCCTTACATTAGATCAATGGAAAAGTCAATTTCCTTCTTTGGTGATAATCCTAGTAGTTCCTCATGAAATACATCTAAATTTCCTTTTAAATTGAATACTCATCTAAGGACAACCCCTTTCTTCCTTGATCATAGTGATTATATACAACTAACATCCTTTTTATTAAATATTTCTTTACTCTCATGAATAGTATAAATATCAAGGTAATAAATTTAGTTATCCCTTGTATAGTCACTAGATTTCCTTCATCAAGACATTCCATTCAATTCAGGTATGATAGTCCAAAAATACTTTGTAGATTTCTAACTAGTGCATCCCCAATACTGTCATAGGTTCATAACTAGGTGCAAAGAAATTATAATTTCATGGAGAGACTATTCAATTCTATAGAAAAATCTTTGATTACTCTAATAATCTCTTATTTTAATCTAGGGGCTAATTCTACACTTACTAAGTTATCAAATTTTACACTTACTAAGTTATCAAGTTGTTGGATTTCTAATAGATATTTCTTAACACGAGAGGGGGCTATACAACTACTATTGTCCTTGGGAACTACTAAAATAGATATATATTTATTCTTGATCTTACCTAGTATCTCTATCACATTTGCTTGGTGATTTTCCTCATTCGCATGAATCCTACAATTTAGTCTCACACTAACTTCCATTGTTTCTCATTTAGATGTTGATGGCTCATTTCCTTAGTTTTGGTAAGGGTATTTCTTGGAATAATGCAACCTCCAAACTACCAACAATCTATTGGAATTGAATTTTTGAATTTTCTCCCCTCTAGTGCTCCATTAGTTGCATCTCAAATAGTTTGATCTTTATATTGTTGACTCATTGGTCCTTCCCTTGGATGATTTGTACCTCCATGGTTTTGATTACTTCATGCCTCAAGATGCATTATATTACTATGATCATCTCTAAGTTGATATTTCCTCATTTTTTTGCACTATTTTTTATCTCATGCTCCAAATCTTGGGTGGGGATGTAGTGGAAATCCCCTTCTATAAAAGATCCTAGCTGAACTTGGTTGTTTATGTTCCTTGTTTTTATTTTGTGCCACCACAAAAATATCTTGATTTACTAACCAAGCCTTCAAAGTGGAATCATATAGAAGTACAAGCTCCAAAATTTAAACTCAACCTCTGATTGACTAGTTCAACCCATTGAGATACTAATTTACCTTTTGTTGTCTCATTATTAATGTATCACGCACATTTTAAAAGACTGGTGAACTAATATGTGTACCTTATCATTATCATGTTTCTATTCTATAATGAATGAAACCCATTCGTTTGATTGGATACATATACATCAAATAAGTTATATTTTGAATTACTCCTCAAACAATTCCCTTGTAATTGTTTTCATGTCTATGCCAAGCATACTCTTCTAGTGATCCCACCACAATGATGTTTCCTCTATTAACTAAAATATAGCCAAATTGAATTTTCCATTACTGATAAATTCTCTCAACCCAAAGCACCACTTCATCCCCATTAGTTAGGCTTCAACTTCCATTCCAAAACTAATCTCATTTAATATTAATGGATTCACTTTCTTGAGTCCTCTTGTTAGCCAATCTTCCTTTCATGACATATCTTTATTCTCTATAATTTCTTCTTTATTTGCCTAATTTAGCAAGGGATAAGTGAACAATTTTAGAGTATGCTATGTTCAAGTTCTTTGTACCATTCATCCCATCTCTACCTTGGGGATAGCCTATCCTTAAGCTCCCATATAACTAATAATAGATCTAATTCAACTAGTCTTTAAGGTGGACTTTCTTCACTTTATGTTGTATGTTCTATTGGTTCTAATGATTTCAAAGTAATCATTTCCTCTAGCTCTATTTGCTTACACATTCACCTTCATTTGGCCATATTCCACTCCTAAAAACATGTGTCTATTAGATCATGGTTCACATATGTGATCATCATTCTAACAATTCCTTGCTCAATTCGTCAACAATCATTTAATCATGGAAACTCATTAGGCATACAATGTTTTAAACACACTAATACCAACTTACAACAACCCAATGACCCCCTCTAACAAAGGTAGAGAAAAATCAAGCTATTTTTCATTTAAAAGGATATTTGCAATACCTTATTCATCATCATTTAAATCTAGGGGAAACCATATTTAAATTTAAATAACCAAATTTAAATCTTTGGAAACATTAGAATGCTCTAGGTTAAAGTTTTATGCATTCCCGAGTTTGAAACTAACACCGTAATTAATCAAGTTTAAATTTAACATTATAATTGATTATATATCAGACCTCAAACTCCTAATTAGACACACATTTTGGGATGACATGGATACAAAATTGAACTAGTTTATTAAGACTAGTTAAACTTTCATTTTAAAGGTTTTAGCTTGTGTAACCTTGGTTTGATGCATGACACCAAGTAATTTGATGATTAAGAAGGGGTGCTAAATTTTGGCTTTACTAGACCCAACCATATAATAAATCTAGTTGAAAACTCTTATCAGATCCACTCCTCCATTGGAGCACTTGGATCCTAAATTATCTTAAAGGGGGTGCAATGATAATCTTGGATGCAATGTCCTTATCAAATTTGATTTTCTCATGATATCTCAGTGTATAGGTGCCAAGATCTTGCACTCACCCTCTATGTTAACTTAGGGAAACTTGGTCAAATAGGATTTTGGATTCTAAATAAATTAAACTAGACTTCAAGGGTAGTTTAGATCTAAGTATCATATCAGACCCTCAATAGTCCTCCAATAGTATTTCATCTTCTAATGAAAAATTAAACTTGATTCCTAACTGAAATCTAGTTTACCATATACTTAGAACACCAAGTTGGTTAAATTATGCATTCAATATCCAAGTTAAAGTACCTATACTACAAACTATTTTAATTAAAGTCAAAATGGAGATCATATTTGAGAATAATGTCAAACCCAAAAGGGGACTTGGTTAACAAATTTGCTCCAATGATGTTATTTATTTGAGGCCCTAAGAGATATAGGTGTTCCTATCTCACACATGAACAACCAACTATGTGGCAAAATCTCAAGCACTTGGTCTAATTATTTTTAATTTTCAACTATGGCTCTCACTTCACTTTTAACTAGGTTATTATTATGACTAGGGGATTAGGTGTTGTTGTACAACTTCCAAGTTCTCTAGGTCTAATCTAATTATTTAATATTTATGTTATATTTTAAATAATGTGCCCACATGTAAAAGGTCATCCCACTTGGGTGGAATCTTTAGATTCCATATTCAACACTCTCTTCCATGTGTCATGGGATTATGATGGTTGTAAAAGTCATTAAATATGGAGTTACTCCTGGTGGACTATGACTTGCATCTTTAACTAGATATTTATAGTGTGTATAGAAGGTATGTAAGTGATAATAACTACACCTACATGAAGTTCTTGTGAGTTACTTCAATCCCACTTGGTCTTGGAAGTCAAACTAGCTAATTGGGAGATAAGTTTTAATTATGGAGTTACACTTGGAGGTGGGGCACATGGGTTGAATGTAGACCACCTTGACTAGTCTTTAGCTCATGGTTTTTATCCCATGGATTTGGAAAATCATTCATGGTTTCATGGTAATCCTTGGCCTATATATTGAGGTCTTGAGATGGAGATATTATGTCCTTATTTTTGTAAGATTATGATACAATTTTGATCTCTTATGAATCTCAAAGCTTTATATTGTATGGTAACCTATAGTTTCTAATATTACATTAGTTTTGATGCTTTGGAAGTTGGGTTTGTCCCTTTGTATGGTTTTCCTAGGGTATATTAATATCACTTCTTTTTCTGTTGTTTCCAATCTTCTTCTTCTGCTTCTTCTTCTATATTCTATTCTTGTCCATTTCTTTAGTCCTATTACTATGTCAGAATATTGCTAAAATTTATATATATCAGATAACTTGTAACTCTCTCCTCATAAGATTAAGTAGGAAATTGTTTGCATATTTCCTCTTATTTGGTATCAAATACTTGCTAGCTTATTAGATCCATGAGAGAAGTAGGGCCTATTTTTTATTAATCCTTGTCTAAGTGGGAGTTTGTTGCAATTGATCTTGTTTTCAAGAAAAAATATTGTAAGCATTTATAGAATGGAGGTGGAGAGGTTTAATAGAACCAAGTTTGAGCTTTAGAATCTTAATATGGATGATTTGATCATTGATAGATATATGTGTATAGTAATTGCAGATCAAAAACCATCTAGCATGAAAGATGAAGGGTAGTTAGTTGTTGATAGAAAGGCAAGGAGACTCATTTGACTTTACCTTGTAGATTTGGTTCTCCTAAATGTTTCATGAGAGACCACCACTAAAAAACTTCAAATAATTTGGGGATTTTATAATAGACGCGTGCCCTTTTAAACAATTTTTTTTCCTAGAAGAATTTGTATTCTCTAAAGATGGGCGATGATGATTTAATGACAGAGCACTTGAATCCTTTCGACATTGTGGTGAGCTAGTTTGTATCTATAGATGTGAAGATAGATGAAGAGTACTAGTGCACAAGGCTCTTATGTTCATTACCTAATAGTTGGAACAACTTGGTGATGGTGATCAATAATATTCTCTCAAAGATAAAGTTGGTGTGTGCATTACTCTCCAAAGAGTTGAAGTGGAAAACATCTAAATCCATCAAAGATGCATTTATTGTCAAAGGTTGTTCTAAGGATAAGAAAAAGTACAAGAAAAAGGACAAATGTTTTAAATCTAAGGAGAGATATAAGTCACTTGGTAGATCCAAGATGAAATATTACAAATTTGGAAAGATCAAACACATATGAAAGAATTATAAGGAAAATGAGGCAAAGAAAGAGTCAAATGATGATTCAAACTTGAGAGCATATAATAACAATGTTGGTGATGCCTTTTTTGTAGCCCTTACTATGCATACGCATTAGGGTGCGTGGATTTTTAATTTTTAAGTTTCCTTTCACATGACTCCCAACAAGGAGTGGTTCTTGGTTTATAAGATATTTAATGATGGATAAATATATACTTGGTAGATAACTCTTCTCTCAAGATAATTGGATGAGGTAGAATCATGCCCATATTTGGAGATGGAAAGAAAAACACCTCTCTAATGTTTTCCACATTCCAAGTTTGGTGAGGAACTTCATTTATGTAAGTAAGTCGAATGATGCTAGTGTATAATGTGGTCTTTAACAAAGATGGATGTAAGATGGTGTGTCAAACCATGATCTTGGATAAGGGAATTTAGTTTGGAAATATTTTCCACTTGGATGCTAACAACATGGAATGTAACAATTTTAACATTCTTGATTCAAGGAATCATAATCTTACTACAAAGAAGACCATGCTATGATGTGAATCTACAAGCCATGTTAGTGAGAAAGGCCTAAGGCCTTAAAGTCTACAAACTTAGTAAAGAGGCTAATTGATTGTTCCCTAGATTTTAAATTGTGGACATTGTACATATGTAAAACAAAATTGGGTCAAGTTTTCTTCAAGCTTTAATAGATCTATAAGGATTCTAGATTTGATTCATAGCGATGTATTGAGTCATGTGGATGTATCATCTCCTAGAAAATCCCTATGTTATGTATCTTTCATTAATGACCTCCAAGAAATCATGGGTGTTTTTTTCTCAAGCATAAATATGTAAGGATCTTTTTGAGAATTAGATAGAGAGAAAGATCAATATTTTGAGGACAAGCAATGGTTGAGAACTCTATTTAGCATTTTTTTACAAATTTTACAATAAATATGGTATTGTGAGTCATAATATAACTCAATACTTCCCTCAATAAAATAGAGTCATAGAGAGATTGAACATGATATTGATGGAGAGAGTTAGGAGGAGGAGAAATTCTTAGTAGAAGCCACGAGCATCACTTGTTACTTGATAAATATGTCTCCTACATTGGATTTTGTGAACAAAACCCCTAAGGAGGCTTGGTTAAGAAAGAAGCCTTGGTTGTAGCATATCAAGGTTTTTTGTTGTGACATATGTGCACGTGCCTAAGGAGAAGATATTCATATTGGATTTCAAAGAAAAGAAGAATGTCTTCATTATCTACAATGATTGTATGAAAGGGTACAAAGCTTTGGAATCTTAAAATTGGACTTTAACATCTTCACAAATTGAATTTGAGAAAGAATTGCAAGTGAATCCAAAGACCAAGGAGAGTATACCTGAGGTTGTACTATAATGTTAACAAGGACCTAATGAGGATATTAGTTAAGAAATCTTTAAGATTTTAGAGGATGAATAATAACAACAACAAACCCCATTCTAAAGAAGGTCAACTCAGTAGAGGATGCAACCTTATAGGGACAACCCATCTGATTTCAAATACATTTTTGTTTTGTCTATTAATGCAGATGAGCCCAAAATAGTGAATTAGGTAATAGATTTTGTGAATAGTAAGTCATAAAAAGTGTCTATGGATGAAGAGATGGTAGCACTAGATAAAAATAACTCATGGAACTTGGTGAAGATTCCTAAGGATAAGAAACATGTTGGTTGTAAATGGGTTTTCAAGAAGAAATGTAATTTAGGAGTAGAGTTGAGAAGTACAAAGCAAAGTTAGTGGATTAGGGCAATTTACAAGTAGATGGAATTGATTTTGGTGGAATATCTCTTGTTGTGAAGTTAACATTTGTCATATTCTTGTTATCAATTCCTGCTACATTTGACCTTGAGGTTAAATAGATGAATGTGAAGATAACTTTTCTACATGGGGGTTTGAAAGAGGATATCTATATGACACAACTAAATCACTTCAAGGTGAAGTGAACATAAGAAAGGTTTGGTTTACAAGTTTAAAAGGTATCTTTATTGTCTAAAATAGTCCCCTAGGATGTGGTATCATAAGTTTGACACTTATGTGTTAAAGTTGATTTATGTTAGAGCTATTCAAATTAACATGTTTACTTCAAACAAGATGGTGATCACTTTACTATTCTCTATTTATATGTTGATGACACATTTTTTAGTAATAGTAAGGATATGATTAGGGCTTTGAGATCTCAAATTTTAGTATAATTTGATGTGAAGGACTTGGGAATAGCAAAGTTCATCTTAGGGATGGAGATCGAGAGAGATAAAGTGAGAAAAAAACTCCAACTCAACATGAGGCAGTATGTTAACTCTATGTTGTAATATTTAGTATGCAGGATTGTACTAGTGAGTGTTCCCAATAAATATTTCTATTGATCAATGTCCTTAGACACTAGATAATATAGAACACAAGAGCTATGTCACTGATGTGACTTTAGTTGGGTAGTCTTGTCTATGTTATCATTTACACTAGACCTTGCATTAACCAAGAAGTGGGTGTCCTAAGCAAGTATTTGTCTAATCTAGGCAAAGAGAATTAGAATATAGTCAAGAGAGTCTTTAGGTATCTTAGTGACATATTAGAATATTTGATTTTATACCAAGTAGAATAGTGTTTGAGTAGGACATTGAATATACAAGGACTCATGGATTTTGATTGGGTAGGAGATTGACCAGTGGGTATGTGTTTAACCTATTTGGTCATGAAATTAGTTGAAAGAGACAATATGAGATTGTGGTTTCTCTTTGGACTTGATGAGGAATGAACAATGTGAGGTTCAACAGTCTTTGCTCATCAGCCAGAAAAACACCATCGGTCTTCCTTGAACTTGTCACTCTGACATCGCGACTATCGCTGATGGGTGGCTCCATGCTTCTTGCCTATCAGCAAGAAAAATGATATCGGTGACCTTTGGAAATGTTTTTCCGAACACCAAGTCTATCTGATACCTCCTATCGGTGAGACATCTTCTTCGTTCGGCTGAAAGTTAGTTCCACAATAACAAATCTCTCATCGCTATGACCCTTGTAATTAGCGAGCACTTACAACCTCTTGCCGATACACCAATAGACTTCCCACGCTCGTCTTGGGTGTGACCAATGCCATTCTGCACCAATGCACCTCCTATCAGTCCAACACCGTTGATCGGTATAACATCCAAAAGCTTCCTCGAGGGGTTGTATTACACCGATGACAACTTCTGTAACTCTGCAACTATGTAGACACTAAACAAGTATACAGAAACAAAAACTCAACAGAACGGAAAACAATCTAACTCTAAGTAAGTCATTCCACTGATTTCGAAGAAATCTCAACCAGTGGAATGCTTCCGATTTACATCTTTGGAATTAAACTGAACAAAACTTTTTATTGCTTCTTCTCAGAAAAAAATATACATACATCAATCTTCTCTACCTTTGTGTCTCTGTTTCCTTAATGAACACAACCCTGCTATAAAGAATCTCATATCGGCAGTTACATAAGGTGGAAAGTGAATTGCCCTACAACCGCCTCTGCCATTTGGTTACATCCATTCAAATCGGTTACAATCTTTAATGACACGTATACAGACTCAATGTTATACCGCTACTTGGCAAACTATGATTCAATATGGCGCTAAGGCCTTACAGACATGAAAATACAACGTAGACAAAATAGATTAGGGATCCTCCTAATCCTCAGTGTCTCAGGGTGCTCCTGCACCATACAACCAACCAACAAAGATTTCCAAATCCCTTGGAAATGTATCTGCAAAACAAAATGATTTTCGTCTCCATCTCTGTTTGTCCTAGTCCTTATCTTTCACTCTACCTCTTCAGCTTCAGGCTTCAAATCTTCACATCAATGGAATAGTGGTGACCAACCAACCAACAATGGCAAACTACTATCAGCATTTCAGAGTATCTTCAGGCTCCTTCTACTCCTAGCAATGGAGTACTCACAGACTGATCAAATCCTCAATGATTACAACACAATGCTAATCAGATGTCCATCCTACACACTGCTATAGACCCATTCCTCTCGTCCAACAGCAGATCCTAGAGATGCACTACCACTCTCTCTCACAGTGGCCTCACTCTACACCCTCTTCCAACCAAATCTCTATTGGTGAAGGGTCATGACAGACCTCATCATCGTCTGCCCACACACTACAGGAATCCTATTCCTTCTCGCAACTAGATGGCACGAGCATCTGCAACAGTCTAGCAACTACTGTTAGCCTTCAAAATACTTTCTATGATCTCTGTTTTCAAAATGGTCACCAACCAAACATTATGTTTCAACTCTTCATCTGCCTTCCTAGTGACAAAAATGAAATACACAATTGCCTAGACTTTTTGCTAGCTCTGATACCAATATGATGAGGAGCGAACAATGTGAGGTTCAACAGTCTTTAAGGGGAGAGTACATGGTAGTTATTCATGACTTTAAGGGGGTAGTTTGTCTTTGAAAAATATGTTTGAACATTAGGTTAAAGCAAGATAGAACTCAATGTGACAATTAGAGTGTCATCATCTTGAATGATGAAGCACATTAATGTGAAGTATAACTTTACTTGTGACATGGTGGAGGACAAGAGAGTTAAGATTGAGAATGGGGATACATTAGTAAATGTTGTAGGTGCTTTGATGGATCTCATGAACATAGAGAAATTTATATGTTTCAATATGGCTACGGGGGTGACCCCCTAACATTTAGTTCACTATGTTGAGTACCCCTTATGATTCTTGTAATGTATATAAAAAGTGGGAGATTGTTAAGGTTAGGGGATTAGGTGTTGTTATACACCTTGTAAGTCCTAGGTCTAGTCTAAATATCTAGTATTTGTATAATATCATAAATAACGTGCCCACATAGAAAAGGGCATCCCACTTGGCTGGAATATTAAAAATGCATAGTTAGACTCTCTAGTATGTATCATTAGTCTTATGATAGTTGTAGGAAGTTATTGAATAGAGGGTTACTAGGCGAACTATGACTAGCATCTTTGACTATTTATAGCATGTGTAAGAGGTGTGTAATTGATAATAACTACACCTACATGGAGTTATTCAGAGTTATTGTGACCCCCCTTGGTCTTGGGAGATAAACCAATCAATTAGGAGTTGCATTCTATTTGTGGGGAGTTACACATGGGTTGAATGTGAACCATCTTGACTAGTCTTTGGCTCATAGTTTTGAGCCCATGGTTTTAAAAAACCATTCATAGTTTCTTGGGTCTCCTTGTCCTATATATTGAGGTCTTGATATGGAGATATTATGTCCATATTCTTGTATAGTTATGTTGCCAAAATTCTTCTAGGATTGAGAGTGTTGATCTCTTGTGAAGCTCAAAGCTTGATATTATATTATAAGTTGTAGTTGCTGATAATACATTGCTTTTGGTGCTTTGGAGGATAGGCTTTTCCCTTTGTAGGGTTTTCCTAGGGTATATTAGTTTCACTCTTGTTGTGGTTGTTTCCATTTTTCTTCTTCTTCTATATTATATTCTTGTTCATGCCCTTAGTATTGTTACTATGTCAATATGTTGCTAAAATTTGTATAGATGAGATAACTTATAACTCTCTTCTCATAGGATAATTGTTTACAACTTTCCTCTTAATTATTTCAAAGCTCAAGCCAGATGATGACCCCTTCAATATCCAAATATCATACCACCTTGACTCTAAGAAATATTTTGATGACCTTTCTACCTGTCTTGTGGACTTTTTCTAGGTTAACCATGGATGAAAACTTGGCTAGTTTACAACTAATAAGTCTGAGAGGATTCTAAATGGATAAGTCATGGATGATGACTCAATTTCTCAAGAAAATAGAAGAATCCCAAATACTCTTGTATTGACTATGCCAATAATAAATGATAATTCAAACTTCTAACTTGGTTTCATGGTGAGGAAATTAGGGTTTGGTGAGGATGAAATCTCTTCAATAATAGATTTTTATAGTTAGAGTTAAAGTTGAATTACTCCTATCCTTGATTAGGAGATCAAATTTAGTGGTTTTATATTTAGTATGAGGCATTCATCCTTGTATTTGACCAATTATCTCAAATTGAGTATCATTTTTACACGCAATAAACATTTATAGAAGCATCATACTCATTCCTTGATAGACATATTCCAATATACAATCTAACCTAATATAATTTTTTATCAACAACTAATATATAACAAATAAATAATCAATCAAATCGATACAATAATTTAACTATTCATTTTCTAGCTCTACTATTTAACTTAGAATCCAACTAAGATAAAGACTCATGAAAGCTTGAGGACTCATCTCATATTTGAGGATGAACCCATTAAATTAATATGCATCCAAACTTTTCTACCTTTGATTCCTAGTTTCGTAGAACCCTAATTATATATGTAACTACTTCACTATTATATTTTAGGAAGCCCAATTATTGAATAGAGACATCTACACATTGCATTATTTTTTATAGTAAGATACATACATTCAACCAATGCAATAATTATTAAAAATTTTCCCTCAAAATGGATTTAAAGACCATCCACACCAAGTAAAATTTGACCCTACAAGTCAATTAATGATCTAAGCCTTGGTTGGTCACCCGCAAGCACTATTATCAACTTGTACTTAGTGTAATTAATGGACAAAGTATGCTCGACATGGCTTAGAAATGAATCAATTAAATTCTAATTCAAAAAAAACTCAAATATTCTATCAAATGTATTATTCTATATCATTTTGATGGTAGAGTTAGAGAAATGTCACCCGAGATCCTTTCACCATAAGTTGTGGCTTCCTTCTTTAGCCAAAAGGGGTGCTAGGTTTGTTGTTCCACTTAACCACCCTGAAAATGATTATTATGTTCCTTATGGGATATTAAGCATGTTCATTTTGATTGCTATAAAAATCATCAACTAGTTACTTCACCATTCTAATAACAAGAACCAACCAATTTTCAGTTATCCAATATGAGCCTCAACCCAACTTACAAGTTCAACCATGGGAATTAGACTATCCTCACAATTCATCCATGGGGTCCAACCTATCCTTAATCAACTCTGATAGAGATCACACACATTTACATGCAGTCCAACATAACACATATTCACACACACATTCACAACAACATTTCACACACATTATGGCCACATAAACTAGGGATCCTTCTAGCAACACCTAGGCTTTCACAAATGGTACTTTAAATATACAACCCCAAAATTATGTACAACAACCTAGGAGGCCATTATAATGAGAAAGAAACAACCTAAGATCCATTGGGAAATGATAAGGATGGCTTTGTCGATGGATTAATAACTAGGTGATTGAAATATAGGCAACAACCTAAAGTTGGGGATACAACCTAGAGAAATTGGGCTAAGGAAACTACCACTAATCAACCTCTCCTAACATCATTTATATTCATGCATCCCTATTTCTTAATACACATAACATTAATCATATTATGAGATTCTCATGCCACAAGAACTCTAAGTAAGCCTATAGACACAAGGAGAGATACAACATACCATTAAGACATTCTAAAGAGAACAAGACTATACATTAGTGGAAAAGACTTGAGATAATTCACCTTAATTAGGGACTTCCCTCCAATTTCACTGAGTTCTTACTTTTGAATTCTCTACACTTCTTCAGAATTCAACGTCACTTGTAACAAATTTTTCTTTCATTCTTCCTTATTTTTATAACTCTCCTCCCTCATTCCTCAAGGACACGTGGCATTTTTCTGCTAGTTGATTATTTAGACAAATTTACATCCCTACAATTATTCTTCTTGGTATTTTTTCAAGACATCACTATTCCCTCTCCTTAAATCCATTGGTTTTCCTTTAATTTTGAAACCTTCTTGTTAATCTTTAATTTCTTTTCCTAGATGTTTAATACAAGATGTTTTTCATGGAGTCGCTCTACCATTTCACTTCAATTTCCACCTAGAATTCTATTTTCTTTCATCATCCATTCAAACCACTAAAAAATCCTTTGACTTAAATGTTTGTATATCATGGCATTCAACACATTTGATGTATTGCATATTCAAGTTGATTTTTCTTTGAGTATACACATATACATACATATGTACACATATAGATTGATGTTTGTGCTTTTCCCAATCACTATCTTGAGTGTCTTTCACTATGGGATTTCTCAATACTCACCTATTAAGTGAGCTACTCCTATTGAATCAAATACCACCTATGGAATACTATATCCCCTTCTACCCCATTAGCTTTCCACTTATGATCTACACACTTAGAAACCAATTTAGTCACAACATCAAATATGAATTTTTTGATACATGAATATAGACATAGGGGTACACTACCATTGATTATATAAGAAAAATTAAAAAAAACATCCTTTGTTTCCATTAGAGAAAAAATGGAAACAAACAGAAGATCTTGAAAAAATTCAAAAATTTAGCAACAAAGCTAACACATGTGATACAAATTAACATCTCTCACTCAAACTCTCCCCAAAACTCTCATCTCAATAGTTATCTTTGCCTTCAATAAAAATATTTGTAAGAAATAAAGATATGGTATTGATGGTGAACTTTACCCCATCACATCAAACCTCTAATAGGAAGTCACCTTTTGTCATGTCTCGATATTAAGGCATTGTTTAAATTAAAGATTTAAACATCATGATAAAGATGATTTCGTAAAATATCATTTCAGATGATAGAAATAATTACATACATTATATATTATTTAATAAATAATATTATTATATGAATTTTTTTTATATAATTAAAATATAATATATCCATAGTATATTTATAAATAACAAATAATATATTATTATCACAATGATATATATGATAATAATATATATATGAGATAATATACATATTATTATTTATTATTATAATATTATTATTTCTTATTATTATAATATATAAATCTTATAAGTATATATATATGTGTTATCAATATAATAATAATTAGTGTATATATGTGTGTATATATATATATATATATATAATTTAATATATAAAAAAGAATTTAAGGATGTGATCGGGCCTCTTAAAGAGACCCCGATCCCATATGAAGAGAAAAAGAATAAATGAAATAAGTTACGTGGGCCAAGGAATATGTCCTTCCAAGGCAGCGGTTGTCTCCAAAATGAATCGTTGTGTCTCTTCATTAATAAGAGACCCTTCACTAAGTTTAAAAAGGATCTCTCTTTCCACACAATGGAAGGAAACAAGTAGTAGATCCACAAATCAGAAATAAGGAACATGCAATGATCCAAAAAGAAATTAAGGGAGAGCATTCAGCAGGAGGTAAATTGGAGCCACCAGCCAAAGGTAAGTATTTGTATTTAACTTGTTCAATTTATGATTAGTAAAAATTGAATGATAAGATTATATATGAAAGAACAAATATATATGTATGTGTATGAGAATAGAAATTAAATGATAAGATTATTATATATGAAAGAACAAATATATATGTTTATGTATGAGAAAGGAAATAAATGATCATATATACATTTAGGAATGAATGATTCTCACAAATGAATGAATATATACGTCAATCGATCATTATATTGGATGTTTAAATGAAAGATGTTCAAGCATTAAGATGAATGTATGACCATCATGATGTAAAGGCCAAGAATGATATAATTATGAAACACTATGTATATATATTGATGATGATTTGGAAATCATAGTTTCATGCCATATCCGAAAGGAGAATTAAGCCTCATCCTTAATCATCTCACCAATCTATGGGTATGGGGTTAAGTTAAGGGTGTGATTTGGACCTAAGTGACCCTCAAGAAGATGAAGTACCTTCAGGTGTGAGGTGAACTCTCTTGGGCCAAGTGTCGAAGTACCTCCGAGTGTGAGGTGAAGCCTTGGGCCTATGGTATGATGAGCTCATCAATGTTAAATGTGCCCTACGGTGGGTGACTCTCAAATGGATGAAGTATGCTCGGGTGTAGCATGAAGTCCTTTGAGCTGAATGGTGAAGTACCTCGGGTGTAGTGTGAAGCCATCGCGCCTCCGTATGGGATGGTTAATGGCACCTTAACAAACCATGCTCATGGAATTAGGGATTGATTAATGGTAGGGCAACTCACAATTCTCTCTAGGATAGAACATGAAGTCTGAATGTGAATATGGAATAACTATGTTCATGAAATCATGTGATTTTGATTAGAAGATTATAATGCTTAAAGACAAATGTGGAAGGAATATGGATTAATACTTTACTAGTGAGTTCTAATTATGATACAAAAAGGAAAAACTGAATACTAATGTTTCCTTTTGTAAGTTAAAATTGTGCAAGGTTGTGAACAATTTGAGCTTACTAGAAGGAGACATTACACCTTTGTTGTTAAGCACAATGTGAAACTCCCTGAATGAGTCAGCCATAAGTCCTTATTTGGCTACCTTAAGCATGTTGTTGAGGTTTGCAAAAATAACAACCTCTTCTAATGAGAAAATTCCACCCTTGTTCCCATATGAAGATCATACTCTATGATGGTGTTAGATAAGTTTGCTTGATACTTTTTAGATAAAATTATGGGCAATCACCATAACTAGCCTCACATCTTTACTGATATCTATTAATTTGGATAGGAATATAGATGATACCATAATGTTTAGTCTTCTTTGTGGAAATTATAGAAGAAAATCGTGTTTAATAACCTTCCTAATGGCACATTCAACTAAAGGCACCCCAATCCAAAATGCCCCTTGAAGTTTCTTGATCTCGAAGTGGGCAATATTTTGTTTGTTTCATTTATGTGGATCTAGGTAATTTTTTAGGTTCATCTCCCTTTGCAAAAAAGTACTTACAATTCCCTCCAGTAACACTATAGGGTGACTAATAACATTTGCATTATCACTTTTCCATAGGGGTATAATATGTGATTAGAATTCTCCCAATTCTAACAAAATGAATAGCCTAAGAATGATAAATCCAACACACATATCTAGAGATAGATTGTAATCTTTAGACTACCTATCTTTAGCCCAACTATCCATATTATAAATCTTGAAGCTAATCCCCAAAAAATAAAGGTCTAAGGCTATTCAAACCATGCAGGGTCAAGTAATGCTATAAAAACTTACTAGGCATCTCTTTTATATGTCACATGTCACTTCAACTTCCCATATATTATTTTGTACCTTGAGAAAAATCCCAAACATGGCTCAAACCATCCCACATATTGATATCTTCTACAAAGATTAAATGTTCAAAATTTTCAATGGATTTGTTGATGAGGAAATCAACCACACCATTTTCTTCTCTATAGAAATGGTAGCATTCAAACAATATGAAGGAATCTAGAACATCTCATACTCCCCTCAAGATGTTATCTAACTTCTAATTTTGTGTCCCCTTCTTCTAGATTGTGTTAATAATGATCATTAAGTCTCCCTCAATGGATAGATGGGTGATACCACACTTCTTGTCTATAGAAATCCCTATAACCAGAGCTTGAGCCTCTACTTCATTATTTGTGCCCCAATCCATCTACATAAATGTTTCCTTGATTAATGAACCCTTTAAATATTGAATCACACATCTTGTCCTAGACAAACCCATATTTCCTCTTAAAGGCTCATTAAAGTGGAGTTTAAAAACCCCTCTCAAGGAGGAGCCTAACTTGTGACTTATATTTTTTCTTGGCTTTATTAGCTACAACCCCATGATTAGGAGGGATTTTGAGACATTTCCAAGTATATAGCACATACTTATCCCATTTGGAGAAAAAAAGTTCTATTCGAAGACTGTGAAACCCTTACCATAACAACTTCTCACCAATATTTGCTACTTTGTTTTAAAAGACCCTCATATTCCTTTATCTCCATATGAGATAGATGAGAAAATAAGGGTGACAGTTTAGATGCAAGAGAAAAATGTCTTAGGGAAAAGCTTCAACCAACTTTGGAAAAGTTGCAAGAACATTTTTAGAAGGGACCCCAACCAATTAAGGTGAGCACATAGCCATGACCAACATTTAATTGCAAAGGGGTAATAAATCAATAGGTGGTTAGCATATTCACCTGCATTGTCACACATCACAGATTTATATTGATTTACCAATGCTAGCTTCACTAGAAAATTCCTAATCAAAATTCTATTATGTAAAGCAAGTCAAGAAAAATCCCTTTCCTTTAAGAGGTAGGCCTCATTCTAGCAATATTTAATCAACCAATCAACATCTTCCTTCATGCTTTACAAAACCAAATAGCCAAATTTCACTAATCCCTAGACTTGGCACTTTCCCATCGAATAATGTATTCATTTCCATTGCAAAACACTTTTATGTGCATTAATTCCTCATTTAGAATCTCCTTCATTTTATCAAGGAAGTTGCAATATGAAAAATCCTTTCAAACTACCTTGGGGAGGCCTCACTCCCTAACAAACCTAAAGTAATATTAGCAAACACACCCCATTCTACTTCGAACCAAATTATGTCTTCAACAAGATCCTATTATTCAGAAAGATGGAGTACCCATTCTATGAGTCACAAAAGAACTTAGCTTTTTTCTCTATTCTAAATTTCCTAAGTGCTCCACAATTAGAGGTTTGTAATGTAGAATGATATTCCACCTATGTGAATTAGATGGTGGATTTGTAACCATGAGAATCTCATCCCTTTACATAGAGTCCAGGTACTTCTTTTGTAGAAGTCTACACCATTTTGTTTCTAGCCAAGAAAAGAGACCCCAAACTAACTTTGCACCTAGAGCCAAGTTTTGTGAACAATTTTATCCATATTTGCTTCTATATTCTTCTTGAGTTTACAAACAACACTTCATGCAAGAAGAGGGAATTTCTTCTTATCCTTTGTACCTTGTTAGAAAAAATTCTTCATGCATTTTTCAATATTCACTACCACCTTCATAAGATCTTGTATGACAGAAAGAAGAAAAATAGGAATTGCCACCAAGATAGATTTGGCTAGCAGAATTCTTTAAGTAAACCTCAAATACTACCCCTTCAAAAAAGACAACTTGGAATAAAAGGAATCCTCCAAGTTATGCCACAAATAAATTCTACAAACCTTGGTGAATAGAGTGACTCCTAAATATTTCCTAGGTAGGGATCCAATCCTAAAGTTTACAATACAGGCCACTCTCCCCTATAATTTAGGAGTGTTAATGAAAAATATTATTTCATTAATGAATTGACTCAAGCCTAATAAAATAGGTGGATAGAAAAATATTGATAGAATTAGCTTCACTAGTAGTGGGTGTCCTAAAGCGTATAGTGTTGTTCACAAATTTCTAGTGTGTAAAAGCATTCATCCCTTAAACAACTAAAATACATCTCCACAAACTATTCACTTGTGCATCCTAAATCATCCTTCATAGGGACTCAACCATCACAAAGTAGAGAAAAGGGGAGAGAGGATCTCCCTACCTTAACCCTCCATTCACCTAAAAATATGCAATAGGGCTCCCATTCAAGAGGATAAAGAACCCGAGGCCCAATATCATCCATAAACCCAAACACTTCACTTCATACTAAAGTTAGACCTTTCTAAGATTTTGATTAAAAAAAGACCTATCCACCCTATCTTAATCTTTTGCCACATAAATTTTGATGAGCATAGCTCTTCTATTATGAGAAATCACTAAGTCAGTCACCCCATGGGTGATCACAATACCTTTTGAGATCTCACATTGGATCACAAAACTGTAATGCAGAAAAGAGAGACTAGCTCAATAGATCAAACTGGGTCAAACCCTCTTCTAAAAAACATTCAAAGCACAAACTGAGCTTGGCTCCTACCCAAGAAGGAAAGCCAAACTACAGGGATTCTGCCCTTTTGTTGTATAAAGAAGAAGTTAACCCAAATCCAATCAACCAAGCTAGGATCAAGACATTAAACCATAGTTAGCAAAGATTGAGGTAAAATAAACCGTCAGTACCTGAAACCCAATAGCCAAAGCGACAATAGAGGTCAATGAACAACTCAAAAACTTTTCCCATAGGTCAAAAAGTGTAGGACAAGGGATTTTGGGTGCCCTGATCCCAAATTAGGGTTTCTAGGAATTGTTTTCTCTATCAGGTATGTACCATCAAGCTTATCCTTCTTCCCGGATGTCACCTTCTAAAACCTATTCGTTTGACCTACACACATGCAAGAAGGAAAATGGTTTGGTGCTATTTGGGAGCTTGCCTCATTCAAGCCCGTGAATGGTGTTTCCACCTCCACAATAGCAAATATGATTGATAGAGAGTGCATGCCCTAGGAGGGCAGAGGCAAATCTGAAGTAGAATGTAATGCTAACACAAAGCATGAAGGAAAGAAGTCACCATGAGCATGGAAACCCTGGCATGCTTGTAGACGGCTTCACAACTTGACTCAAGAAGTTGGTGTGGCCTCCAAGATCTTCACAAGACCTGCGATATGCTAGTGCCATAGCAATAGTCCACAAGAGAGAGCTATAGAGAACATGAGAGAGAAAGAAAGAGAGTGCAAGAGTGCCAAGATTTTTCTAGAGAGGGTTAGATGTTCAAATGAATAGAATAACTTACTTTTATATGCAATCCTATTAATTTTAGAGAGTTAAACCTCATAAGGCCAACATTAGGAATGTTCCAAAGGGCCTAAGCTGACAAGGCCACTTTTTAGGGCAGGGCTAAAGGAGGGCCCAGGGCATTTGGACGCCTTGGTCCTTTAGCCAGACGCCTCCTGAAAAAGGGCACTTAAAGCATGCTTAGTCCTACCCAATGATTCTTTTCCAAATTTTGTGCATCAGGATCAAGTATTACACGCTTAATGCTCAAAGAGACATTAAAATAGGTCCTAATAAGTGAGGGTGAACATTCGAGGCCCATCTAGGAGCTAAACTAAGGGTAAAATGGTGGTGTACACATTTTATGATGCTACATTTAGCACCCACTTTAGTTTGGGTATGAACTTACGTTTGAACTCATACTAAAGGATGGAGAATACACAATTCAAACACAACAATATAGAAACCAAAGAATGACACTAAAATTGAAGGGTGGCCAAGCCCGCAAGTTTAGGATTCTAAGAGTCTAAGATGATTGGCATATACATAAGACACATGACATACATGAAGAATTTAGAAGACACGAGATAAGATAAGGTGTACACAAGGCATACATAAGACATACACTTGATAAATCACCATGCATACACTGTAATAAACTACCCTGATTTTTTTTAAATAGATAACAACACTGAAAGTTAACTGCAGCAATGATTCTTCCACACTCTTTTGATCACCCAGATCTCGATGTGGGCAAGGTCAGAACATACAAGTGCTTCAAAGTTAGCATTCAAAATAAAAACCAGCAAATAAATAACAACTTCCACTTATTCAGTGGACATCTACTTATGCAACAGGCATCCACTTATGGAGTGGGCAACCACTTATTCAGTGGGGTGCTGAAAGTAAACCAGGTGCATCCACTTATTCAGTGGGAACCTAAACAAGAAATACTGAAATGGAAATAGGTACATCCACTTATTCAGCAGGAAGCCATTACAAATAAACCACTTATTCAGTGGGTGAGAATCATAAACAATAAAGCAATTAACTCCCATTGGCGGTTATACCATCCAAGGGTTACAACAAGTATTTCCATTATAATATGTTAGCATCATGAAATATGTTTTCAAGAGAGATGCAAGAAATAATAATCCACTGTAGTCACAATATCAATAGTGGTGAATACAAGAAAAGATGTAACAAATTTGTGACCCAACTCAAAGCATAACGATATACCAATATGAAGGTACCAATTGAGCTTTGGTAATCCCAATGGTGGTAGATGCAAGGCTGCCCAAACTATAGCAGCAGACTGTCATAATAGAAAAGATCAGCAAATCACATCAAAGCTCCTCAAAACCCTCCAAAATCTTATTAAACCAACATCCAAGCAAGTGCCCAAGGCAAATAGGCTAATTTAATGTTAAAACCATAGATGAAATGGAAATAAAGGTGACTCCACTAGCCACAAACCCTCACATACAAGTCTGATCTTTAAAGCCAATGAATAGAAGCTCCAAGAACAACAAGAACCCTCAATTTTCAAGCAAGACTTGCTTACGCCAACTAGCGTTTTGGTGAACCATCATAACAGAAATACCCATTGAAGCAAGCCACAACAAACATCTAAATCACTGCAAAACTCCCACCAATATGGCATCAAAACCAACAAGAATACACAATCCCAAAATCATATCAAAACATTATTTCAACGCAAAGGCAAATTCTGAGTGAGATTGCTCTAATAACTCCACATTCAACACCAATGGTGATTCCTGTATGAAACCACACCCAAACTACAAGAGGGTTTTTGTCCTCAAGAGAATCTACAAGAGGGTTTTCGTGCTCAAGAGATAACGGAAGAACTCGTAGGTTCAATCTTGCAGCATAATAGTATCAAATCAAAAGTATAACCCTCCAAATGAGCTCTCATCCTCTTTTTATAACCTTTTGAGGGAAATAGAATATTATTTTCTTTTTACCTCTTCATATTTATCCTCAAAATAATAATATTTCTCCTCTCCAAAAGACCTTTGTTGAAATAATATTAATATGTCATGTGTAAGGCCCTTTTTTAAGTGTCTATCTTTTAAAATACTTAATTACCTTTCCAGAGAGCTATTATACTTAAGTTATCTTTTAATAATCCCAACTTTAGATAAATTAAGCAAATATATTAATTAAATGGCTTAATAACTCACCCAATTTACGAAAAATCCCAAACTTAAGTGAACTGCAAAATAAATCATACCATCACCCTCCGTGATGTTTGGGATGAAGAATGGCACCCTTCAGGTGACTTTCTGAAAATAGATAGCTTCTCCAAGAAGTTTGGAGAGCAATCCGGGAAGCTGAAAAACATTTGAAAGCATCATTGTAATTCTGAACACCAACCGAGCTCAATGCCATAGAAAATAATCCACTTCAAGAAGGGAATGCCACTTTATAATTAATATTGCACTAAGTTGCTAATAATTATTCTCAACCTTAGGCAACCTTAGTGAAATATTAATTAAATTGCCAGATAATAGTCCCAAGCTACAGAAGCATAGAAATGCACAGATCAAACAACTCTAACCATAACAACATGTAAAAGAAGACTTGGGACAAGTAAAATAGAGGTTGAGGTTGTTAGGTGATTGTCTAAAAATAGTAAGTGCGGCACAGAGTCTGAAAATGCTTCCAAAAGCGTCACCACAAAACCCCTAACAACTCTAAACTCGATGCACAGTTGAGATAGCCAACAATTGATAGCCAAATAACCAAAAAAAGTGCCAGGTTGACACTATAAATAGCAATGTTCTCCAAGGACCAAAGAGAACAAACCTAGAAAAACCCAGAAAGATTGTCGCCATGCAAGCACTTACTATAAATAGTAAATATGGACAAGCTGTCCAAAATCCCTCTGGAAAGTGTCATACAGCTCCGCTTGATCACCTCAGCACACTAGTGACATCGAAATACTCTTTTGATCAAGCTATCACAAACCCAGAAAGTCAGCTCCAATTGCATTGCAAGAGAACCTGAAAATGGGGACATTACAGTCTGCCCTCCTCAAAATTGCTTGCCCTCAAGCAATTTGCCAAACACAGCCATCAGACCTATCCTGAATAATGTAACTCTAGGATCCCAAATTAATCTAGGAGGTTTGTGAACCCCCAAAAACAATGTGCCATGTTGAGTTTCAACTGCAAATGTAACCCCCTCTATTCTTCTTGCTAAAAGGAAAACAATCCCATGTAAGAAATTTCATCAAACTCATTATCATAACACCACTTGGATCTAACATGCATCCTCTGAACTGTTTTAATACAATCATGAGGAATTGTGAAATTTCTCATTGTACCCACTCCAAGAGTCTCTGAAAGATGATCAAAGACATGCATAAGTTTGTTGTTATGAACCAACTCGAAGAGTAAACTATCAAAGTTCACATCACAACCCTTCGAAAAATGAATTCTCAAGGTTTGGACGGTCTGAAAAGGTAGATTATTGCTTCTGTTCAAGACTGTAATCAGCAATGAATAATATGATTTTAACAAGTTCAACATTCTGCACAAGGAATAGCAACTACACCCATGAAATCTCTAAGAGTAAGCATAAAAAATGAGCATTATATTGCTCAAAAACAACTTGGAAGTGGTTGTAAAACACTTCCAAACATTCTCCAATTGAGACCTTTTACTTCCCTTGATAGAAATATTATGCCAAACCTCATGAATGAGAGCAAACCTAAATGAGAGGTGACTGATATACATCCAAACAATAGAATCAAAACTGAGATTATAAACTTTTCTCCGTGAAGGAACATCTCCCTAGTCTCCATAGCCTTCCAACATACTTTGTTGGTGACCTCTAGCATGGTTTTGGAGTAATGAGGAAACTCCACCATGCTTATGTTGTGCAACTTTGATAAACATGTATGCCTCATCAGAAGACCTTTTAATGTGACTAAAGGCATCTTTACCAAAAAAAAATGCCTCTCCAGCAACACTTCCAAGTGCCTACCACAAACTAAACTTCCAAAACACTAGGATCAACATTGATCATTGTTTTCATTTTGATCCCACCATCTTGTTTTCCATGGTGAAAGGTAACAACTTGATCTTCTTCTTGCAAGACAACCCTTAAAACGTCAATAATTAAGAAACAAGGAGGAATTGATGTCTCCAAACCCCAACCCAAAGAAGGATTAGTATTAAGCAATACATCACCCAATCCGAAGGATGGAATGTCAATCATGTAGATATCATGTTTAGGTTCTTCTTTCTCCAAGGCTTCATGAATAACAAGCTTGGAACCTCCTTTCCTTGTCGTTGTACTGAAGCTTCCAGCAACTACATGATCTTCATGTTCCAACACTTTCCTTGTAGATTCTACATCTCCATCCTCAGTAATACCTTCTATATCAGGAGGTCTCCCTATAAGATAATCAACCACAAGGCTTGGCCAATCCTCAAAATGTGAACTCAAATCAACACTAGGCTGAAAAACACCTTCTAACTCATTTTTTGAAACTGCTCCTGGATCCCATATCTTGATGTTGTCACATATTGCATTGCTACACCCAGAAGTTGTTTCATCATCCCACCTAAAGAGCAGATTATCATAAGTAGTTTTTGCATCTAAGACAAAGAGAGGGTTGTCATGAATGTGAAAGCCATTACCATCCTCTTGCTCAAATCCAACTAAATCTGCCCATGCAACTTCTGACTTCCTTGGCATGATCTCCATTGAAATTTTGATAATATGCAAATTTGCAAGGGTGGTTCCATTCTCAATTTCCCTTTGTCTCACCTAAGTTTGGGATTTCCAAATGAGGTCCTCAACAAACTCATGTGAGTTGTCCAAACTTACAAGGACTTGTATCACCTTCTCATCTGTGACCAAGAGTTGATTCTTCATGTAATGTTCACATTTGGCATTTAGCCAAGTTTGTGACTATAGCCTATTCCCTTAAGCTTTTGTAGGCTATCTGGGTTGGTTAGGGAGCTCTTTATGTTGTGAATAGCATAGGTTCAGTTATTTGTGATGTTTTGCTTTGGCTTTGAGCTCAGTGATGTCTCGGGATGGCTATGCAACTTTCAGAAGTTTGTTCAGCTTCCCGGATAGCTCTCCAAAATTCTTGGAGGAGCAATCTATTTTTAAAAAGTCACCCCGAAGGCATCATTTTACATCCCAAACCTTGCATAGCATATTGGTTCAGTTTATTTCGCATTTGGATGAAGTTTGGGATTTTTTGCAAAAAAGTAATATTTAATGAGCTATTTTAATTATTATTTTCACTTAAGCTCCTAGGGGTGAAAATAATTAAAGATACCTAAGTGTTATAGCTCATTGGAAAGGTTTTTAAGTGTTCTAAATGATAGACACTTAAAAGGGAGCCTCACACATGATATATTATTATTATCTCAAAAAAGGTCTTTTTGAGAGAAGAAATATGAAGAGTTAAAAGGAAAATAATAATATATTCCTCTCAAAAAGTTATAAAAGGGGAATGAGAGCTCATTTTGAAGGGATGCTTATTGATTTTGTACTAAGATGTTGCTGGAATGTCATATCTCTCACTAGTCGATTCGTTTCAACCCACGAACAACTCAACATGAGAGGCAAACTACTCTTGTATTCATCATGACGTGCCATCTAAAGACAAATATATAAGCTGATCACTGCAAGGATAAATTGACTTCAAATGGATGGTTTCATATCAGTGTATCAAGTTCTCAAACTCTGATCTGCAACAGAAGATATATTCCCTTCATTTCCATATATGAGTCTCTACATGGCGCTTAAGGGAAAACAACACTCAATATAATATAAGGAGCATCAGCTAGAATCTTAAGGTGGCAATCATTAATAATAAAGCAAACTATAATGATAAGACAAAGACATCGATTGAGATTTGTCAAACGCTTAACCAAAGGTGGCAATGATCCACAAAGGGATATGTCTTAACATGGTCGGTAGGATATAAGAAAGGGGAGTCAATCACAAATTAGGATCATCGAACAATTCAGGATCTGCATTAAAATCGATTACTAATAAAAATCGACAGGCATTAATCCATAGCATTTCCATTGAAAGGAAAATGTAAGGATACAAGGAGATCAGCAATGGTCCAAGAACACCTTCATCTCTCAACAATTAAGTATAAGATTGTAACAGCATTAGATATCATTAGCCATTAACTGTAGCAAGCGAACCAATCCATCAGTCAAGCCAGCGTTCATAGACATAAATATATATCAACCAGATTAAGGTATGTTTCTGACTTAAATCACCTATGCATATAACATGGGAAAAGAAATATGAATCGAATGGAAAGATAGGATTGTGTGACATTATAAGTAAATGCATAGAATTGCTATCATAGATTTGTTTTGCATGAAGATGCCATCATAAATTAATAAGTATATGAATAAGTTAAGAGTGTTTCATGTAATAAGGAAAGTTCCTAATCTTAATGAAGTAAAGATACTCATGATAGAATAAGAAATCTTAAAGGATAAGAATGTTATATAATGGTTATCAATGAGATAGTACAAGCATATGATCAATTGTATCATCTCGTGATCCAAGGGGATCATGAGATAGTAAGGACAATTCTTATAAACATAGAATACCGGGATGAGTCTAAGAGCCTCATCATTAATCTATCTACACACCCTATAAGTATGGGAGTGGCAGTTAGTGAGCGGCGGTTAGGATCTAGCACCTAGGTGACTCTCAAGTGGGTGAAGTATCACCGGGTGTAGCGTGAAGCCCCTTGAGCCAAGAGGTGAAGTATCGCTGGGTGTAGCATGAAGCCCTTGGGCCAATGGTTGCATAGACCTAGATATTAGTAATGGCTTAACGGTAGGTGACTCTCAAGAGGGTGAAGTATCGCCGGGTGTAGCGTGAAGCCCCTTAAGCCAAGTGGTGAGGTATTGCCAGGTGTAGCAATGAAACCCTTGGGCCTATGCTAGTGGGTCTTGTGTACCCACACCTTAACGTACCCTCTCATATTGGGTGAGTGACGTAGAGTAGATTAACATTCAAGCTCATAGAGGACTCTCCCAAGGTAAACCATGGAACCTTTATATGATAAAGATGAGAAAAAATGTGAAATACATATATGAAATGAACTTGATATTGATTATGAATATGTGGTTACTAACCCTGATGGCTATTTTATGATATTATAAGGATTTATTGGTTACTAATGTTCTCTTTTGCAAGTCAAAATTGTGTGCAAGGTCAAGGAATTTTGAACTGCCCAAAAGGGGACATTACAAGTGATATCAGAGCTAACATCCTGCCATCATGTGAGGGAATTTAATGCAAGCTTAATCAAGGAGGTATCCTTCACGAAACAACAACAACAACAACATGGATATGAACAATGAATTAAGAGCCTTCATGGAGATGACCACTAAAGCAATGATGGACCAAAATGAAAGAACCACTAAAGCCATGATGGAGCAAGGTGAAAAGACAACACAAATGCTTCTTGAAGCACTCCAAAAGGTGGGAAACACCATGGATCATCTTAAGACTCACTCAACAAATGGAAAAGAAGTGGGATCTAACCACTCTAAAAATAGCAATAACTCTTTGTTGGCATTTCAATTCGCACCTCTGGAATGCGATTTGGAAACGGACAGCTATGCATAGATAAACTGCTCTCCTATTAGAAGGAGGAGTTCCCTTTCTTGCTGATGTTCACTAAAAAGATAATTAAATGAAACTTCGCCTATCTTCTTTTTGATTCTCAGCTGCGAGCACAAGGTTATAAAACTCTAAATGCTGCAGAAGAGGTTTTTTCCTTTTATAAAACTTCTACTACAACTAAGCATAGACTAATGACGCTTTCAATCTTCTGAGTAAATTTAGAGCAAAGGAAATTGAAAGTGAACAAAGAATGATTGTTAACACAAAAACTTAAGCAGTTTTCCTCCAGGTTTACACCACAAGACTAAAAGTACTTTAATGATTAAATCTGAAATGAAAGCTACAAAAAGCTACACATCTGACAATGAGAACTTGATGAATCGAGATAGAATATCAAAGCAAAATAGGTATGAGACTTCTATTCAATATCATAAAGTTTGCACAACTCCAGGACAACAATGTTGCAGCAAAAGGCAGGCATACAACAAGTGATCAAACACCGGAGAATAGATTACACAAAGTGAACAGACACTTGGAATATCAAGATTTGTAGGCTAGAATAGGCACAGCAAATTTGCTATCATAATTACCATTACATACAATGGGAAAGGATGCCCTTATTTATACTAAAATCAAAGGAGTAGGGAACCCTAAAATCTCCTTGATTAACCCTAACTTGCCAACTCGCAAGCTTTATTACTATTCTAAGACAAAGATACAATAGACAAATGTTTTAAAGCAATCTGCTTTAAAGCAAAGGAGATTACAACTATTACAAGGTGATTTCTTTCTAAAAATAGAATGGATGAGCTTAGGATGAAAGCACATGCTTCAAAACAAAAAGCATATGTTTTAAAGCTGCTTTATTTTGAAATGCATCCTCATCAACATTCATGCTTTTTGGTGAAGTCATCCGTTGATATTCTGGGAAACAATATCTTCTAAAAAGTGAGTGACTGCATCTCTGCCAGGAACACTGATACTCTCTAGAATGATATTCTGATTCTCTAGCATTTCTTCACCATTGGCAACCATCTGAAGAAATTCATAAACTTCACCCATAGCCTTGTCGAATTTCACTATCATTGCGACAAAATGACTCATCTTGCCGCCATTAATATCATCATTAAAATTGCTGCAGACGAGAGTCTGGAACTCTGCTTGCATTTCCCTGAGATCATACAGGGTACCATCTTTCTCATAAGAACACAGGATCTAAGAAACAAAGGATCTAACAAACTTGAGGATGTTGACTACCTTTTCTTTCCATTTAGTCAACTCTGAAATCATACTGTCATAAGTTTTTACTGTGAAAATATATTGCACTTTCCAAGTAGAAATTGTCTTCTTATCTTCAGCTGAATCAACAGTATCAAGTGCAATCTTCAAGTCGGAGATAATGATCTCGAACACTAGTCTATTTTTTGCCATGGTCTGCTGCAACCCCTGTATGCCTTGGTGTAAATCATAAGCGTTGTACTTCAATTGATAAAGCTCTGAAAGCACAACTCTCCCTTTGGTCACAAATTCCTCCACCCAACTGTTCATGTGCCTCCCATAGAGAACCAACTGACTAAAATGCCGCTGATCGGCTGGTGATTCAAGATTTGGTGGAAGAAGTAAATCAGCCTATGAAGTACCATGGAAAAGGTTGGAAATGTACTGCCGCAGTTGTCGAACTTCAACTTTGAGAGCTGCCTTGTCTTCTCTGTCTTTCAACACCCTTTCCTTCAAATTATCTGCTGCAACCTCGAAGAGATTTATATCTGTATGGCGGGTGCTTCTACCAAGGTTAGCCTTGACAACCATGAAGTCATCAACCTCGACATCATTAGCACTTCTATTTTTTGGCAGTGTTGCAGTTTCAAGGATTATTTCTCCATCCACAATCTTTTCAATGCGAACCTACTTTTTCAGCTTCTTATTTGGTGTGTCTTGGTAGACGCTTTTGAGCTCTGTCAAATCCAGCTGATATGAGGGCTTTCTCCTCTTCCTTCCTAGAATGTTTTCAAGCCAGGTTGAGCCTTCATCTCTTTGAAACTCAGTTCTAACCTCATCATCTCTTGATGAATCAATGTGTGCATCAGAGTTATGAACCAGCAAATCTGGCTCTGAATCTATGTGGATAGGAGAAGTGATCGGTGAAGAAGGAGGAGAAACATGATCTGAAGGTAACACTTCAACATGCGGCATTGTTTCATCAGGAACTTCTGGTTCAACTGGTGGTTGTTCCTGCTAGACATGATCTGGAGACTCATCCTTTTTCCTCTTTAACTTAGCCATTTGTGTTCCTTCTGGAAGAACACTCATAGCTTTTACCCTTCATTTTGGCTTGGAAGTGGAAGGCTCTGATGGTTGCACAACTGGCGGCTCTACTAACGAAATATCATCCTTCCGCTTAGTCTTCAAGAATATCAAACTATTTTTCACCACTCGACTTGTTCTTTCCTCAATGGAAGTGCTCTCTTTTACTGACCAATTAACTGGTGGCAACGGTTGTTGCTCAATTTGGTCTCAAAAATACGTGGGAAGTAGAACTTCACCACTCTCTGTCAAACCTTCTATATCTTCTGATAGGATATCAGACATCTGCTGAAGAGTGAATCTGTTGTAACTGCGTTCTCGTACTTCAAACTTATCAGCACAATTAGCCCAGAAGTCTTCAACCGCGTGCTTGTGCGTACAATTCTGACCAAGATGTGATGCATAAACACCACGGGGATCATATGAAGATCTCCTGTCAAAAAACTTAAGACCATATCTAGATGATTCACTACCAATTGCCTTGGCATCTGCTCCAGATCTACATCTATAAATACTCATCCCTAGTGGAAAATTGAGGGTTGTCTTGCGTCTGCTACGCAAAAATGTATGAACTTCATAGGCTTGCCTCAAAAATTCCATAAATGCTATTTCATTTGTAGGATATCTCGGCAACATGGCTGGCTCTCCTGAGAAGCCATATACTCTGATGTAGGAAAAAGTGGGAAACTGGATAAACCAATCAGCCCATTCTACCATTTCTATTCTAGCCTCTGTTGAAAACTGTATATGCAACTCGTTGTCCATGTCTCTCACTAAATGCATCAAGAATGCATCATTCACCCACCTGTAATGTCGTTCAGCTTGAGAGATCTCTAACTGCGGGAAATGATGATACACATGCTGAGTACCCAGAGTTCCAACAACATTCAAACCTCTAAATTGACCCTGAAAAACCATCAAATACACAAGGTATGATATCATGTGGAATTCATGGGCCCTTTGAAAATCAATTATTTGTTGGTGGAGACTATCACTAATGAGTGTCGACCAATCATAGAATTCAGTTCCATCAACAATTTGGGACATGATGTAAAACATCCAAGGTTGGAACTTGTTTGCATCTGCTTGACCTGTGATCTGACTTAGCAGAGTAATCATTATTGCATGTTCCTCCTTGAATTCTCCACATCCAACGTTCTTTGGCATGACATTCTGCTTTTCTTTTAACCATCTCTGACCAATCTTTTTCTGGTATTTTTCTTTATCATTGTTCCAAACCCTCTTGCATTCTTCAAGTGAAACAATTAAGTTTTCTCTCCAAATAGGTATTGTAAAACACTTCTCTATGTCATTTAAATGGCTGGCTCTCCTGAGAAGCCATATACTCTGATGTAGGAAAAAGTGGGAAACTGGATAAACCAATCAGCCCATTCTACCATTGCTATTCTAGCCTCTGTTGAAAACCGTATATGCAACTCGTTGTCCATGTCTCTCACTACATGCATCAAGAATGCATCATTCATCTGCCTATAATGTTGTTCAACTTGAGAGATCTCTAACTGCGGGAAATGATGATACACATGCTAAGTACCTAGAGTTCTAACAACATTCAAACCTCTGAATTGACCCTGAAAAGCCATCAAATACACAAGGTATGATATCATGTGGAATTCATGGGCCCTTTGAAAATCAATTATTTGTTGGTGGAGACTATCACTGATGAGTGTCGACCAGTCATAGAATTCGATTCCATCAACAATCTGGGACATGATGTAAAACATCCAAGGCTGGAACTTGTTTGCATCTACTTGACCTGTGATCTGACTTAGCAGAGTAATCATTATTGCATGTTCCTCCTTGAATTCTCCACATCCAACGTTCTTTGGCATGAAATTCTGCTTTTCTTTTAACCATCTCTGACCAATCTTTTTCCGGTATTTTTCTTTATCATTGTTCCAAACCCTCTTGCATTCTTCAAGTGAAACAATTAAGTTTTCTCTCCAAATAGGTATTGTAAAACACTTCTCTATGTCATTTGGCCTCAGGCTGCAGAGCACGTGTCCATCTCTTGACTGGATTTCTCTTGTGACCAAGTTGTAATGCGTCATGCAAGCAATCACACACTCAATACTTTGCACTGTGATGGGAAAGGATGCTACTGCAAGCAAACCGGAGTGTCCAAGATTCTTGATAGCATTATTCCCTGCATCCTCCAAAGAGTGTAAATTGATTACTGGAAGAACTTTATGTAAGTCTATTTCACAAGTCCTCAGGTAATCGTGAACCAACGTCATTTTGTGTATGATTTGTGTTGGAGAGTACAGCATATTGGAAGATTTGAAAATCGACTGTGAACACGCCTATGTCAGAAAAATCTTGGACAAATGGCTGAAAATCATTTGCTAATTTTTAGAAAAAGCAGGGTGTGAGCCAAAAAAGTTGGCACATGGGTTTTGTAGGCAATTCTGTTTCGAAGCAACCCAGATTGTCAGATTTTGAAAAAGCGGAGATTTTCTTAAAAAGCAGGAAAAAAGCAGTTTCCCAAAAAAAAAGCAAAACTCCAATCTTCAAGAGGATAATAATCTGGTGTTGGCAAGAGACACAGTGTAGCTTCATGAGTGTTGTCATTGATGGCAACAAATTTCATCCCACCCATCCACAAGACATGGTGTGCTTATACCGGAAGTGAGATTGAAGAGTGTTGTGGTCTGATAAGCAAGAACAGAGCATGTAGCAAGGAACGACAATCAGGTCCGAACCTCTCAGATGAAGTATCTTAATAAAATGTGGACTTGGGGAAGTCAAGAGGAGTACCTTGACTGATAGATTCCAAGGATTGAGCCTCCGGTGATGAAAGAGTGATGAGATATGAGGACCTAAGTATTGGGTTCCTGTTTGACAGAGTAGACTGAGGAAGAACTGACCGGCAGAGCATCAGACCTTGATCCAGATGAGATATTGATGGTGATCAAGCTTACTAAGGTATCATTCATGATTGTCAGACATGATTGATGTCTTCTATGACCATCCCTTTGATACGCATCACTTGATAAGCAAGGATTCAGCCGATAGACCAAGAGTTTGGGAAAATAGTAAGTATTCTGGATGCCGACTAGAAAGTGGATGAAATCCTTGGTGCGGATATATATACCAGATTGATTTTGGTATGAAGGGGAGTGGTGTGTGTGTGGTAGTGTGAAGAAAGGCAGAAGTGCAGTGTGAAGGCAGTAAGACAGGTCCGGTATGTGACAGGACAGCAGCACCTACGAAGAGGAAGAATGAAGTGCAGTAGATCAGTGTACTGAGCTTAATCGAAACTGAACTCCAGCATCTGTGGATGCTTGTCATCAGTTCAAGTATCTTGTTACTCTCTTTATGACTTGTAGACAGTAAGTCTCTTGTAGGCAGTGAGCCTCTTGTGAGCAGTGTGCTCAGGCAGTGAGCCCTAATTGGCAAGTGCCATTTTGTATTACTATTCTTCTAACAGAGAATACATTCTTGGGTTAGTCACCCCATGGTTTTTCCCTTAACAGGGTTTTCCACATCAAAATCATTGTGTTATGTGTATTAACCTTGTTTCTACTTTCATGATTATGGATGCTCATTTGCTTTGATGTTGCACTAGTTGTTAAAGAAGAACAGAAAGTTAAATTAATTAAGATAATTGATTCACCCCCCCTCTCAGTCATCAACAATTGGTATCAGAGCCAAGTTCCTCCAAACAGAGCCTAACAGCTTGAGGAAGATCTGGGAATCTCAATGGATATGTATGGTATGAGGGAACAACTTCAGTCTGCCCTAGATGATCTTGAGCAATCTCACTCCGAAGTCAACAACTTGAAGGAAAGAGTCAAAGAGGCTGATGATTTCATAAATGAACTAAAAGAGAAACTGAATATCTCTATGAAAAAGAGAAAGGATCTACTTCAGCAATTGGCAAGTCAAGGTGAACCCAATGATACAAATGAAGATCTAAAGGAGAAAACTAAGTTATGTGAAAAGTTATCAAAAGAGGTCATTATGGTAAGACATGAAATGGAATTAGGGGTTATGAAATTCACCCAAGAAATTGAAGAGAAAAGAAAAATTGAAGATGATCTAAGATAATCTCTCAAGGAGAAGTCAGAAGACTGCCATAAAATGGACAGATTAATCAGGCATCTGGAATCTAACCTTGAAGAAGCAAGAGATAATGAATAACAACTTGAAAATCAGATTGACACTCTTAAAAGGGATCTTCAAACAGCAAATGAATACAAAGATAAATTCAAGATAAGCTCTGCTCAACTTGAAGTTCTTCTTCAAAGCCAAAAGAGGGTAGATGACAAGCAAGGTTTGGGGTATGAAAAAGGTGAAAGCTCCGGATCTGGTCAAAAGAACTCTAGATCAGAAAATCCAAGAAACAGGCCTAGAAGACCTCTGGTAAGGCAACCAGATGCTCAAAGATATCCATCTTTCAATGGATACTGCCACAACTGCAATAACTTTGGTCACAAAGCAAATTAGTGCAAAAGAAGAATGAATCAGTCTAATTCATCCTTCTTCAGACAGTGTTTCAATTGCAAAAGGTATGGTCACAAATCTCATGAGTGTAGAAATATGCAAATGAACAATTCATTCAATGGTAGATGCTTTGCATGCAATAGAATGGGACATATGGCTAACCAGTGTAGATCAAGAGGATATAAGTCAAATATGCAAAGAAATGTTGTGTGCTACAATTGCAATAGATCTGGTCATTTTGCCAAATTTTGCAGAAGTAAGAATCAGGACAAAAAGGGTCCGGTGCATCAAAATCAAAACCAAGACAAAGGAAAAGGAAAAGTGAATGCGAATGAAATTCAAAGGGAGATGAACAAGATATGGGTGAAGAGAAGTACAGAAAATGATGGGGCTGGATCCAAACCAGAATCCGGTGTTGATATTCCTTCTGAAAACTAAATAGATGTGCTTTGGCTCAGGGGAAGTAACAAAAGAAAAACAATTTCCCCCAGCCAGCCAATAGGTGCCTGAAATTGGCACATGAAAGGTTGCGGATCAAAGAGGTTCTCAGAGAAATATATAAAGAAGCCTTGGTAAATATTTGAAAGATCCGCAAGAAGATTTGAAGAGTCTGATCCTCCAGGATTGATCCGGTTTGACAGTTTTTCGGTAAAAGCTGGATTCTCACAGTTTGATCCAGTATGATTCTAAATTGAAACATCTTGATTTGTGCATAAAGGTGATGATTCGAGGGAAGCAGGAGCATTGAAATTAATCACTAAGATCAGCCCTAAGTACATCTCAGTGATCTGGAAAAATCTCTCTCATGATAAGGCAACAGAATAACTTAAGCTATGCATTTATTACAAAATAAAATTAGGGTTTGCTCAGAGATAAAAGGGTTTATTTATTTGTCATTTGCACATTTGCATTAGTGAAAGAGATAAGAAGAGCTCTGCAAACAAGTTTGCTTCATCTGTCTCAAGGATCAACCGCAGAATTCAAGTCAACCGACGATCTTTTCAGCTCATTTCATGAACCCTAGAAGCGCAAAAAGGTATTTTCTGTTCTTGAATATCTCTCTGTAAATCTTCTAAAAGATGGCTACTCTGAATGTTGTCAAAATCTCTGATAGGTCGCG
The DNA here is from genome assembly GCA_027924645.1 of Cunninghamia lanceolata. NCBI lineage: Eukaryota > Viridiplantae > Streptophyta > Pinopsida > Cupressales > Cupressaceae > Cunninghamia > Cunninghamia lanceolata. Next base: position 1,886,688 of record BSBN01000405.1, read on the forward strand.
CCCCAAATTCAAGAAACACCCTTATAAATCCCTAGAAGTAGATCCATTAGGCGCATTCTCTAGCATTCTGCATGGGGTTTTGCATGTTGAAGACGTTAGGGCATACATCCATGCAAATATTAAGGAATTCGGGGAATCCAAGATAATGGATATATATCATAAGCAGCTAATAGATGAATCATTTGAACTCAAACCTCAGTACAAAGCCATCTGGGACAAGCATTTTGGTCAGTGTATTCATTTCCCCTATTTTGTAGAAGATGAATGGGTCCGGTATATTCTGAGCAGAGTACATGATAACTTCTTATGGTTGATAAGGCCTTTTAAGATCACAAAGGATGCTATTAGGGCAGTGACCAGATTGCACTCATTCGGTGAGTTACCCACTCTCAAATCAGTCAAAAACTAAACTGTGAGTGAGGCTACCAGATCTAAATTTGATAAAAGAGCAATGACAATTGAGGATATCACAGATCCGGATATCAAGTTTGCCGCCATGATAATTGGCTACAAGATATATCACTCCAGCAGAGAAAATTCTATATCCGGAACAACAATTTACATAGCTTATGAAATGTTAAGAAAGAATGCTGACTATGACCTTTGTGAGCTCCTACTGAACCAAATTTTGGAGAATCTGCAGAAGATAAAGAAGGATAAGAAGAATTCCTTCAAATACGGTGGCTTGATACTCTGTCTTTTCTTCTATTACATGAATGAGCTACCTGGATCTAGTGGTTGGATATGGCAAAATGATAGGCCTGTTGCCATACAAATCAGGGACTATTTGCATGGACTTGGTGATGCCAAGGCACAAAACACAACACTGTGGGGTTATTTTAAAAACTTTCAAAGCTTGATGTAGGCCAGAGAAAGAATCCCCCAATAATTGGTTGAAAAATACAAGGATACAATGTGCTTCATGGTAGACACTGATCAATGCCTAATGGAGGTAGTGGAACCAAGGACAATCTGGATCATGCCAATGGGGTATGAAGTAGATGAGAAAATTGTAGAACTACATGTTCAACACATGCTTAGTCAACCCAAGGATCCTAAGGCAGAAAGGTTTGGAACCTTTGAAGAGTTGAGTGTGAAGATCCATGTGGAGCTAAGACAACCGAAAATGAAAAGAAAAGTGAGGGAAGTAGAAGAATTTGCCAAGAGGCATGGAATATCAAAAGAGGCACTTGATGCAAACAGAGAGAAAATGGAAAGGGCAAAGAAAGAAAAGGAAGAAGCAGTAAAAGGAAGTGCTCCAATAGAAGCCCCCTCCCAGACCAGATCCTCTAAGAGCTCTGTACCTGCCACTGCTAAGAGCTCAAAGGCATCAAAACCGGAAGCAAAATCATCCGGTAAAGGAGAAAAGAGAACAAAGACAAAGGCTACAAGATCATACACAAGCCTCAAGGATGATGAAGAGACAGAAACAGATGAGGAAGTAAAGAAAATGAAGAAAAAGAAGAAAACAACCAGTGAACCCTCTACCAGTCAAGGCAAAGAAGACAAGGCAGAAGAATTTATTGAAAGGCCAACTCTGTCCATCGTTGATGTAGTCAAGGTAGTTACTGTGGATGGAAATCTGCAACCAATGACAGAATTCTATGATGAGTATAATGACACAGATAAAAAGATCTTGGAAGAAGCCACAATTAAGTACTTGAACATTATAATAAGGCATTTATTGAAATCATCTCTCTAATTCCCAAAAGTTTAGAGAAGGAACTTGAAATCAGGAAGGAAAATGCAAAGGCAAAAGACCTGGAGATCCAGGAACAAATAGCTATTTAGCTTTATCCCTCCATCACTCCAAAGCAAATGAGCATGATCTTCAAAGATTGCAAAGATGAGTTCCGGAGCAAAGCCAGAATGAATAAGCTTATGCTCAGAGAAACTAATCAGGTGGCCAAAGAGATTGAAGAGATCCTCTGGAATGCCTATAAAAGATTCAATATTCCTGTCATAGAGGACTTAGGTGATGAAACCTCTGCCATGGATGACAAAGAAGAATCTACTGAGACAGTGGCAGAAGAGGCAAAGGAGACAAGTGAAAAGGAAGCTAAGGACTTAGATTCCTCTATTCTGGAAGAGGAAGTCCAAGAAGAAGTAAATATCTCTCATCCAGATTCCCCTACAGACTCCAGATCTAAAGGAGAAGAAAGAATAGAGGAGAAAACTAGTCAAGGAGAAGAAGTAAAAGAAAAAGAAAAAGGCCAAACAGAGAAGACTCCAGGGGATAGTTCTGAGACTGTAGAAGGGAAGAAGACTATATCTCCAGCAAGAGACACTGCAGAAACTGTCAAAGATTTCTTGATCAAAGAGATGATGGAATTTGATGAACCAGAACTGTTTCAAGGACCGTTCAATTTTGATTCCCTCTCCCTAGTTCAAACCATGAAGCTAGCATCCTTCACTCAAGCAAAGGCAAAAGAAAAACTTTTGAAGTCTCACATGGAAGACTGTGAGCTCATAGAAACTACATCCAGTGTATTGGAGAAGATCATGCCATCCTTCCAAAAGGATCCTTCAGCCTCCACATCCGGTAATCTAAAGTCTCTTGTAAATTCTATTAATACACATTTTGACTCTTTAGAGAAAGCAGTAGAAGAGAAAGTCCAGAAAGAATTTTTGGATAAGAGATTCTCCGAAGTGCAGGGTCTAATTTCAAATGATAGGAGAGTTATGGATATTGGGATAAAGAGCTTAGAAAATGCTCTCAAAGATGGCGGAGATATATATAAATTTTATTTATCCTGGCCCAAAGTGACCAAAGATATTGAGAAGAAAGCAAAAGAGCAAGAGGATAAACTATTAAGTTTATCTCAAAGTTTTGATCCTCTCTCCTCTTCCATAGTAAATCAAGAGTGTCAGACTATTATAGTCACAAATGAAATAAAGAAGCTTGAGAAGGAGAAGAAAAATAGAATAAACAGGTTGAGTGAACTTAGAGGGATAATTATCCCTAAGTTAGAAGCCATGCATGAGGCCCTAAGTGATGCTCAGACCACAGCCCGGACCAATGATCCAATAGATCTAAAAAGGGCAGAAGCTTTTGCATTCCTGTTGAGTGGTCACATCTCAATTTTGGATAGGATAAAGAAGAGTTGGGCGTCAGAATTGGTACAGTTGAAAACCACTTTCGCAGATATAATTCAGTATATGTAAGTAAAACATGTATATATGTTTTATACAGCCAAGTATAGATTATTTTTGGGAAATTTTGATGTGCGGACCCTACCCTTTGCCATTGATGTCAAAGGGGGAGTGAGGAGCAGTGAAAACTGTGGAATCCAGCTAAGGGGGAGCTCCAATAAAGTGTACATTAGAACAGAGCATCAACCAAGGGGGAGTGTAGTGTGACACTTAGTCATTTTTCACTAAGTGTTGCCATCAATGCCAAAGGGGGAGATTGTTGGCAAGAGACACAGTGTAGCTTCATGAGTGTTGTCATTGATGGCAACAAAGTTCATCCCACCCATCCGCACGACATGGTGTGCTTATATCAGAAGTGAGATTGAAGAGTGTTGTGGTCTAGTAAGCAAGAACAGAGCATGTAGCAAGGTCTGACAATCAGGTTCGGACCTCTCAAAGGAAGTATCTTAGTAAAGTACGGACTTGGGGAAGTCAAGAGGAGTACCTTGATTGATAGATTCCAAGGATTGAGCCTCCGGTGATGAAATAGTGATGAGATATGAGGACCTAAGTATTGGGTTCCTATTTGACAGAGTAGACTGGGGAATAACTAACCGGCAGAGCATCAGACCTTGATCCGGATGAGATATTGATGGTGATCAAGCTTACTAAGGTATAATTCATGATTGTTAGACATGATTGATGTCTTCTATGAGCATCCCTTTGATACACATCACTTGATAAGCAAGGATTCAACTGACAGACCAAGAGTTTGGGAAAATGGTAAGTATTCTGGATGCTGACTAGAAAGTGGATGAAATCCTTGGTGCGGATATATATACCAGATTGATTTCGGTATGAAGGGGAGTGGTGTGTGTGTGGTAGTGCGAAGAAAGGCAGAAGAGTAGTGTGAAGGCAGTAAGACAGGTCCGGTATGTGACAGGACAGCAGCACCTAAGAAGAGGAAGAATGAAGTGCAGTAGATCAGTGTACTGAGCTTAACCGGAACTGAACTCTAGCATATGTGGATGCTTCTCATCAGTTCAAGTATCTTGTTACTCTCTTTATGACTTGTAGACAGTGAGTCTCTTGTAGGCAGTGAGCCTCTTGTGAGAAGTGTGCTCGGGCAGTGAGCCCTAATTGGCAAGTGCCATTTTGTATTACTATTCTTCTAACAGAGAATACATTCTTGGGTTAGTTAGCCCGTGGTTTTTCCCTTAACAGGGTTTTCCACGTCAAAATCATTGTGTTATGTGTATTGACCTTGTTTCTGCTTTCATGATTATGGATGCTCATTTGCTTTGATGCTGCACTAGTTGTTAAAGAAGAACACAAAGTTAAATTAATTAAGATAACTGATTCACCCCCCCTCTCAGTTATCAACATCTGGATGGACCCATCTCGATGAAAACTGAAAAAGCTCTGGTCGAATTTTTGAAAAATAATCCCCTTGAAACAAGGACCCTGAAAAAGCGAGCCTCTCTGCTTCCTCAACCCGAATCTATGAAGAACGCTAAAAAAACACTTGGTTTGGGTCTTCAAATCTTTGTTGAAAGAAAAATAAAATCTTTCCTCCGGATGCAACCTGCAAAAGATAATGAAATAAAGAAGTCAAATGCTTGTCTTTATAAATCTTTAGGGCGAAAAAAGCAACTTTATTTGTGTGAGAATAAAACTTCACCCTCATCCATGAAGAAAGCAACTTTTAAAGCATAAATCCTAGTGGATGTCTTCGAACAGGAAGAATACATATTTTGTAGCTGCCTATGGCTTCATGTGTGAGATGATGAAAAATATCTTCTTTTGATGATGTCATTGAACACGCGAGTTGAAAGAAGTGCTAGCCAATTTGTCTTCATTTTCGACACTTCAACACTTGTTTTGACTTAAATATGGCCTATCTTTGACTTCAACAAGGCAGAAAAATGTCACTGTTGACTGAAAAAGCTAACTGATCCTGACATTTTGGAGGCTTATCAACTGAGATTCCATCCCCTGCCTCCGACTGACAATCTAACATCGTTTGACCAAGTTTGACCTCCTGAAAACTACCAACGGGAGAAGATTGGGCACAAAACTGTCAGAAAACATTGTGGACATGAAAAATATTCTAACACTGCTCAAGTTGGGCACCCCAAGTCACCTGGGGCGCCTGGTTTTCCAACACTTAGCCATTTTTTCAATTTTTTCAACTTCTTCAATTTCTTGATTTGCGTGCAAGTTTCGGTGGCACAGGACCCCTGTTTGGTTGTCAATTTCTATCAATTAGGATGAAAATGAGTCTGATGATCTGGAAAATAGGTAGGCCTGATGAAAACTGAGTTGATTGTACTCTCTGTTCGCCTCAAAAAATGTGCCAAATTGATTAACTTTGAACCAGACCGGGTTGACGGAAGGAGATTCACATTTTTTGAGAAAATCTTCAAAAATAAACTAACTCTGGAGAGTTTGGGCGCCCCAAGCCACCTGGGGTGCCTAGTTTGCCAACACTTAGAAATTTTTTTGAAAATTTTCAATTTTGTACCTTTTCTCGATTTCTGTGCCCACAACTCCTGTTTGATCTTCAATTTTGGTTGTTCTGATGATTGTCAAGGTGGGATGGAGGGTGATCTGAGTAGTCTAAACATATCTATGATGAAATCTTGGCTTTGACTAACTTTTGACTAACTTTGACCAACCGGGAAAGAGCTGACGGAAGCATTTTCGACGTTTCTCAAAAAACGTGAAAAAAATCTAACACTGGAGAGGTTGGGCGCCCCAAGTCACCTGGGGTGCCTGGTTTCACCAGACTTAGTCAAATTTATGATTTTCCAACTTTTCAATCCACCTTGGATCCATCTTGCATCGTTTTGCGTGCATCATCGAGTCGATGACTGTTCGTCAGTTCTGCGTCGTTGGAACAACGTTGAAAACTTGTTGACGAGCTCTAGCAGATGAAATTCCTCTGTTGATGACTTTAGAGCTTATGCTTCACCTTTTGAAAAAGCAGAAATGACCCAGTAGAGAAAACTTGGTCGTTTGAAGATTCCATCTGAACCACGTCGATCGTGAAGCAAAATCGACCAATGAGAATCGAGCACAACACCTGAGTTGGAGATTCTATTTTTAGAAAGTTTTGCTAGCATCCATATCTCAAGAAACCTAGAAAACCTAATTTGACGTCTATTTTTAGAATTTTCTATTTTTAGAAATTTTGCTTTTTTGACTTTTTGACGAAAAATTTTCTAGACTTGTTTCAAAATGCCTTAATGAAGCAAAATTTTTGGTTGGGTACAACACTCTTCAATCCCAAAGGTTCCTATACCATCCTTTCTTCCTGAAGAGGAAACATCGAGAACGGAAGAGTCTGCTGCAAACTCAATAAGTACGGATGATATTGCAAGAGCATATGCAAGCTTGGAACCCAAAGTAAGAAGAGTAGTGTCATTCAATGACTATAGCAACTCAAGGAGGAATGACAAAACCAGGAAAGAAAGAAGACCTATAAACAAAGATCTAAAGCATAAAGAAAACAAGGTCTATCTTCCCAACTTCGATGGTTCAAACAAGATCTCCGCCCATGCCTGGCTAGAAAAGGTCAATGACTACTTCCATTTGAGTCACATGACCGAGAAGGATGCATTGCAATTCGCCATCCTACACTTGGAAGGGTTGGCATATGAGTGGTGGCACCATGGAAAACATACCCAAGGCCACCAAAACATAACCTCTTATGAAGAATTCTCCCACAAGTTCATAAAAAGGTTTGATAGAAGACATCTGCAAGAGGACTTCAAGGAACTAACACAGTTGAAGCAACGTGGAATGGTGGAGGAATACATTCAAGAGTTTGAGAAGATATCCATAAAGATTTCAGGAGTCGAGGAAGATCGACTCACGTGTCTATTCATTGAGGGTTTGGACGAATCATTAAGAAACCTAGTGAGTGCTTTCAAACCCACAAACTTAGAATATGCCATAGACACAGCATTAAGACTAGAAAAAAATAAGAAACCAACCCCCTACACAAAACCATTTCCAAAAAGAGGTAATATCCAAAAACCATTCCACCAGAAGAATGAAGGAAAGGATAAAAACTCATGCTACCGATGTGGAGAACCATGGAAACCAAGGCATACTTGTCTAAATAGGGATGACTTGAGAGCAAAAGGCATATGCTTTAAATGTAAAGAGAAATGGGGACCAGGGCACAAATGTGGGCAAGTTCGCAACATAGAAGCCTTGTCCGACGAGGAAAAAGAAGAGAACCCCGCTAAGACAAGGAAATGTGACACTTCGGAACAAGTAACAATAGCGGCTATATCCAAGATCTCAAAACACCACCCCTTTAGACTTAGGGGCACTCTTAAGGGTAGAAAGGTAGCCTCCCTAGTAGATAGTGGGGCCACCCATAACATCATAGACCAAGCATTGGCCCAACGAATAAAACTTGATACCCAAGATTTTGAAGGCTTTAACGTATCTTTAGCTGATGGGTCTACAACTAGTTGCTCTAAAATGTTACCACAATTAAGTCTGATCCTAGGAAAACATCCCATCCAAGATGACTTTTATGTGGTTAATATGGGTAACACGGATGTGATCCTAGGCACACCTTGGCTACATTCATTAGGGTGTCTCACCTTGGACTTTCCTAAATTAGAACTTAGTTTTGAACACCAAGGGAAGATGGTCACCTTACATGGTTTGTCCGACGGATCACCTAGAATGATCTCCTCAAAAAGGATGAAAAGAACCTTCCAACATAATCAAGTAGAATGGGCAGTCCAATGTATGATACTAGACAAATCAACCCCAATGGGAAAAACCATTGATGTAGACATTCAACCTATCCTTAAGAAACATAAAAAGGTGTTTGATGAAATACCTCCCAGTCTACCCCCAAAATGAGGATTTGAACGTATGATAAAACTTGAAAAAGGAGCCAAACCCATTATTACCACCCCCTACAGACATCCTCAAAAATTTAAGGAGGAGATAGAAAAAACTATAAATGAGCTCCTTGAGATGGGCCACATTCAGCCTAGCTCTAGCCCCTTTACATCATCGGTGGTCTTAGTAAAAAAGAAAGATGGCACTATGCGAATGTGCATTGACTACCGAGCCCTAAATAAGCAAACTATTAAAAATTGTTATCCTATTCCCCGAGTAGATGAACTTATTGATGAATTACATGGAGAAAAATATTTTTTGAAGATTGATCTACGGTCCAGGTATCATCAAATCCAGATGAGAGAAGAGGACATCCCCAAAATGGCCTTTAGGTGTCACTATGGCCATTTTGAATTCCTAGTCCTACCATTCGAACTAACCAATGCCCCGGCAACCTTTCAATCATGCATGAATCATACCTTTCAAAAACAACTACGAAAGTTCCTATTGATCTTCTTCGATGACATATTAATATATAGTAAAACCTGGGAAGAACACTTGAAGCACATAGATGAATTCTTGTCCATCCTTGAATAAGAGTCCCTTTATGCAAAGGTTTCCAAATGCGAATTTGGGATGGAAGAAATTCTGTACTTAGGGCACAAAATTAGCACTAAAGGTGTGAAGGTAGACGAAGAGAAGATCAAGGCCATAAGAAAGTGGCCAAAACCAAAAACCCTAACTCAATTAAGAGGATTCTTGGGATTGTGCAGTTACTACCGAAGGTTTATCAAGAACTTCTCCAAAATTGTGGCACCTCTCACCCACCTCACCAAAAAGGGATTATTTCATTGGGATGATGCAGCCCAAAAAGCCTTTGAGGAACTCAAAGAGGTAATGAGTACTTGTTTGGTGCTAGCTATTCCTGATTTCTCATTACCATTTGAGCTAGAGTGTGATGCATCCAGCGAAGGTATAGGTGCGGTCTTAATGTAAAACAGGCATCCAATAGCCTTCGAGAGTTGCAAACTAACAGTAGTCGAAAGACTCTATTCAAGTTATGACAAGGAGATGTTGGCATTATGCACGCCCTAGCCAAGTTCTGAAAATACCTTGTGTGGGAAATTCTCAATCAAAACAGATCATAATAGTCTACAGTTCTTCCTTAAACAAAGAGATTTGAATGACAGGCACCAAAAATGGGTAAGCAGGCTCCAGGCATACAATTTTGACATAGTCTATGTCAAGGGAAAGAATAATGTGGTGGTCGATGCCTTATCCCGGAGGCCACATCTATGTGCCATCTCTAGCATATCATCAGATTGGAAGAGCTCCATCATAGCAGAGTATGTCAAGGATCCCTACACAAATGATGTGATGGAAGGGAACATAAAAGATGAAGGCTACACCATAAAAGAGGACCTCATCCTTTACAGAGATAGAGTATACTTGGCAGCAGGTTCTAAGATAAAGGATTAAATAATCAAAGAGTTCCATGACACCCCCTTGCTGGACACCAAGGATACTATAAAACATACAAACAGGTAAGAGAAAGGTTTGCATGGAAAGGGCTCAAGAGGGATGTACTTAGGTATGTCCAAGAATGTACCATATGCTAGAGGAACAAGGTGGAGCACTCACACCCGGCCGAATTATTGCAACCATTGCCCATACCTGAACAAAAGTGGAGTAGCATTTCAATGGATTTCATTACCGATCTCCCTAAGGTGCAAGGAAGAGATTGCATCTACGTGGTGGTGGATAGACTCACAAAATATGCACACTTCATGGCTATCTCATCCAAGTACAAAGCTCCTCAAGTTGCCAAATTATTCTTCAAAGAGATCTTCAGACTTCATGGGCTACCCAAGAACATAGTCAGTGATAGAGATAGTCGTTTCATGAGTCTATTTTGGCAAGAATTGTTCAGATTGTCCAGAACAAATCTCACACCAAGTACTAGCTATCATTCTCAAACTGATGGACAGACAGAAATAGTGAACAAATGGATTGAGGGCTATTTGAGAAACTATGTGACCGGGCAACAAAAAACATGGATAAAGTGGCTACACATGGGAGAATATTGCTATAACACAACTCATCACATGTCCATCAAGATGAGTCCATTCCAAGCCCTCTACGAGTATGAAGCCACATCACTTGGGATTTTACTTCTTCAAGATAGCAAGGTACCCAAAGAAAAAGACTTCCTTCAACAACATGAGGACATCATGAGAGTCCTTAAAGATAACCTACATCATGCACAAAACCAACAAAAGATATATGCAGATAGAAAGCAAATTGAAAGGGTCTTTGAAGTTGGAGACATGGTATTTTTAAGGCTGCAACCATATAAACAGACTTTTATTAAGGCTAGTGGATCTAAGAAATTAAAGCCTCGATTTTATGGACCATACAAGGTTTTGAAAAGGATTGGGGAGGTTGCTTATGAGTTGGATCTACCCAGAAATAGTAAGATTCACAATGTATTTCATGTCTCCAGACTTAAGAAAGTGCTTGGACAAAAGGTTACCCCATGTGAAGAACTACCCCCTCTTGATGATGAGGGACAATTAATCCTTGAACCAGAAAGAATACTTAGTACAAAAGAAAGAAGATTGAGGAATAGAATCTATGAATACCTCATAAAATGGAAAAGTCTACCCAAGGATGATGCTACATGGGAAGGAACTGAGATCCTAACACACCCAAATTTGAGCATTGCTTGAGGACAAGCAATCTTGAGAGGGGAGGCATGTCATATCTCTCACCAGTTAATTCGTTTCAAACCATGAACAACTCAACATGAGAGGCAAACTACTCTTGTATGCATCATGACGTGCCATCTAAAGACAAATATATAAGCTGATTGCTACAAGGATAAATTGACTTCAAATGGATGGTTTCATATCAGTGTATCAAGTTCTCAAACTCTAATCTGCAATAGAAGATATATTCCCTTTATTTTCATATATGAGTCTCTACATGGTGCTTAAGTGAAAACAACACTCAATATAATACAAGGAGCATTGGCTAGAATCTTAAGGTGCTAATCATTAATAATAAAGCAAACTATAATGATAAGACAAAGACATCGATTAAGATTTGTCAAGTGCTTAACCAAAGGTGGCAATGATCCACAAAGGGATATGTCTTAACATGGTCAGAAGGATATAAGAAAGGGGAGTCGATCACAAATTAGGATCATCGAACAATTTAGGATCTGCATTAAAGTCGATTACTAATACAAATTGGCATGCATTAATCCATAGCGTTTCCATTGAAAGGAAAACATAAAGATACAAGGAGATCATCGACGGTCCAAGAACACCTTCATCTCTCAGCAGTTAAGTATAAGATTGTAACAGCATTAGATATCATCAGCCATTGATTGCAGCAAGCAAACCAATCCATCAGTCAAGCCAACGTTTATAGACATAAATATATATCAACTAGATTAAGGTATGTTTCTGACTTAAATCACCTATGCATATAACATGGGAAAATAAATATGAATCAAATGGAAAGATAGGATTATATGATATTATAAGTAAATGCATAGAATTACTATCATAGATTTGTTATGCATGAACGTGCCATCATAAATTAATAAGTATATGAATAAGTTAAGAGTGTTTCATGTAATAAGGAAAGTTCATAATCTTAATGAAGTAAAGATACTCATGATAGAATAAGAAAGCTTAAAGGAAAAGAATGTTATATAATGGTTATCAATGAGATAGTACAAGCATATGATCAATTGTACCATCTCGTGATCCAAGGGGATCATGAGATAGTAACGACAATTCTTACAAACATAGAATATCGGGATGAGTCTAAGACCCTCATCATTGATCTATCTACACACCCTATAAGGATGGGAGTGGCAATTAGGGAGAGGCGGTTAGGATCTAGCACCTAGGTGACTCTCAAGTGGGTCAAGTATCATCGGGTGTAGCGTGAAGCCCCTTGAGCCAAGAGGTGAAGTATCGCTGGGTGTAGCATGAAGCCCTTGGGCCAATGGTTGCATAGACCTAGATATTAGTAATGGCTTAATGGTAGGTGATTCTCAAGAGGGTGAAGTATCACCGGGTGTAGCGTGAAGCCCCTTAAGCCAAGTGGTGAGGTATTGCCAGGTGTAGCAATGAAACCCTTGGGCCTATGCCAATGGGTCCTGTGTACCCACACCTTAATGTACCCTCTCATATTGGGTGAGTGACGTAGAGTAGATTAACATTCAAGCTCATAGAGGACTCTCCCAAGGTAAACCATGGAGCCTTTATATGATAAAGATGAGAAAAAATGTGAAATACATATATGAAATGAACTTGATATTGATTATGAATATGTGGTTACTAACCTTGGTGGCTATTTTATGATATTATTGTTACTAATTTTTTGTTCACACTAAAAAATTAGTTTGACCTAAGTGTAGTTGTTCAAAAGGAATAAAAGAAAACTTTGAAGTTATGCATTTGTTGAACAATTGATATCTTGACAGAGCATAAGTGGTATTCAGTTGATAGGATAACCCATCAGTCTAATCAAGACTGATGAGCCATCATGTCAAGAGAATAAAGTTGCCAAGGTATCAATCATTCAAGAAATACAGTTGTTTTAACATGATGTTATCTTTTAGGAGTTATAAGTTAGATTGATTATTCAGTTAATCAGATTTCAAAGAAAGAAGGAAAGATAATTGTTTTGAACTGTTATTTCATGTCATGTTTTGAACATACATTCAATATCTGTTACTTTATCCTATGCATTGATTGAAAAAGAAATACACATACATCAAGTGCATAAGATAAATTAACTGATTATGTTTAAAAGAAGTGTTCACATGTGTCCCACACAAGCTGTGGGAGTAACTAGACCGAGCAATTGCAGACATGCAAGCTATACATCTGAATGATAAAAGAAGTAATGTAAACACATGATAAATGAAAACATCCATCATTGCCTGAGCAAGGAGGTTGTCTTGTTGGTGCTGATCTTCAGTCTTCATCTTGACTCCTATCATCAGTTGAACCTGCAAAAATTTGGGGACAATCCTGTTAGAGCTCCGGATGTTTAGAGTTATCATATGCTTTTATCAAGCAGATACATCAACTTGTCACATCATGTAATTCATATGAAGGATCAGATCAGATATGTGCTACAAATAAAAAAAATCATGAAGAAGATCAATCAATACCATAAGGTATATTTTTATGCTAACTTGTTTGTTCACTGTGTAGGTATAAGAAAAGTAATGTTGCTGATTTGAAGACAAACAAACATGTGGATTAAATGTGGCTCCCACAAGGGTTTGAGCCCAACATGTTTCCTTTTTATTCTTTTGAAAAGGAGTATCAGAAAAAGACAGGATGCATCATTCCAAGCTACACTATGCATCATTTAATCAACTTGCAGAAAAGCTATGGCATCATGACATTCATTACAGTTGATTGAAACAAATCAGATTAACTTAGAATGCCTGAATCAAGTTGGCAAAGTGCAGAAAATAGAATTGCAGCCATAGAAGGTATTTATCTCTTTCATATCATTATCAGAGTACTTTGTTGTTGTCATGTTTTATGTCACATTTCACAAAATCAGACTTAAGAAATGACAGAGGTATGAAGAAGTGATGAATAACAGACTTATGATCAAAGCAGTCAAGGACAGAAAAACATATGTGCCAATCAGGTCTCAATTGCATATCAAATAGAATGATTAGCTATAGGAGCCTTCATTGTTTATGAATATAATGTTGTATGGAAGGAAAATGACAAAGTAAAACTAATGCATATCATTGACATATGGGTGTTCACATTGTTATCCAATAATGTTAAGAGTTACAGTAATGCTTACAAGAGACAGATTTATGCACATGAGTTACAAAATACATCAAAGATTTTATCTAATTATAAGCATAGAATAGTAAGCAAACATCATGTTGCAAGTATTCATGATGACCAAGTATAGCCAAAGCAAGTGATATAGTTATGCCTCTGAAAGGACAAAATCACACAAGTCCACCATTAATAGCATCAGATAAGCTAATTGACAAAGGCAATAAGATCAAGTAAATGCCAGTTTCTGACAGGTGCAGGTATATACTAATGAAGGATAGCCTGAAATTTAAAAGTGACAGTCATAGCATACAGATGACAAGAGGTCATAGCATACAGATACAGTGATGGCAAGTATATGTCATGTTTAAAAGAGAAGATACAATGACATACTAGCTTGCTACAAGAGGATAAATGCATCTATAGGAAGTGAAACAATAAAGACTCGTGATATGCCTCATATATGCTGCAGTATGACTGCTGAAAGAAATACAAGTTATCATCATTTCTGGTCAATATAGTTATGACAAGCATTTACCAGAATTGGAAGACAAAAGAGGATAGAAATGAAGAATACAAGGTACAAGTCTTTTTGGGAAAGTATGCTACAGAAAAGGCAAAGGGATGCCATCAAGACTTGTACAATCTCTAATACATATATTGCTCAGAGCTATAGAGAAAGAGATTTATTACCACTTAGGAGTATTCAGATATAAGAAAGCAAGCTACAAAATCATGCAGATCGAATATCAAAGATGAAAGTCTTGAAACCCTAATGTCAGTTTCTGAACATAAGTCTTATTTTATATGCAGAAATAAAAAGTTCATGCCTAGAATGAAAGAAAGATGCCACAGTGTTACAATAAAGTTCAAACATATGTGAACTGTTGAAGGGTGTTTTTTAACCTTAGCAACTTTCTTGTATACAGTCAAATGATTTAATATAGTGAAGTCTTTGCCATAGCCGTGACTAGAAGGAGGAGTTGTATGCATTTTTCAAGAAACCCTCATTTTCATCAAAGGCTCAATTTCATCTCATGAGCACAGTGAAGGAAGAAGAGTTACAGAAATGTTTTATAAGCCTAGCCGTAACATGAAAGGGGATTTTTACAAATACCCATATAAATTTTCCAAAAAACCCTAGTGTATTCTTGCTTTACAATGAAAAGGTGAAGAAAAGTATCTTAACATCTTAAGCCATGCCTGAAAGAAAAGAAGTAACAAACACCCATATGGATTTTCATAAAATCCTAACATCTTTTTGGCCATTTTTGAAAGAAAATGATGCTACAGTATATCTCTGGCATAGCCGTACCTGAAATAGCAAATGATATGCATTGTTTTCAGTCAAAAACCCTTGTTGTAGGATGAAACCCTTCATCATTTTACAGAGGATAGTCAAAAGAAAGCTCAGAGCAAGTATTTACAGGTGTGGCCATGCATAGGAAATGCATTCGTATGCCTTTTTTGAAGAAGCCCTCATTCTGTATGTAGAGAAACCTTCAAATTTCATGATAGGAAGTTAAAGATAAACTACAAAAAGTATCAACGGCCACGGCCATACAAGAAAGAAAGGAACATTCAAGTACCCAGATGAAGAAAGGTTGAGACTCTTGTCTCCCTTTGAAATATACAATGAAAGAAAAGTATCTACAATATAGAGAGAAAAGGCTTACCTTCAAAAGACAGAGACAAGAATAATGGCCACGACCCTCCAAGGAAGGTTCTTATCTTCTCTTTCACTTTTTCTCACATTTTACAAGAAGTTTTCAGACACAAAAAAACAAGATGGTTGTCAAGAGAAGAATGTAGAGGAGAAACCAATGATGGTCGTGGCCATTTATGTTAAGAAAGCCACATAATGATGAAGGAAATACTAGTTAAAGACAAAAGATACAACACTTACCACTTTCTGCCACTCCTTAATGCAAGAAATCATGGAGTTCGACAGAGAAAAGCCGAGAAGAGAAGCCATGAAAACCAGTCAAAACCCTAATGCTATGGAGTTGTAGAGCGGTGACCAGCAAAGAGAAAAGAGTGAAAATGAACTAAGTTTAGCGTTCCATCGTATTTTGTTCGAAGCTTCTTTGTTTTTGACTTTATCAAATACATTGTTACTATATCCAAAATGTTGACTGAGGTTAACAAACAACCATAATGTAATCCCTAGTGATTATCATAAGGAGTGGCCGACAGGAGGGGTATCTTGCATGTCAAAAGGTGGTCGGTAGTAATAAGGGTAAGGCTTATGCCTTATGATATTCAAACAAACTTTTCTTTCCATGGAGGCCAAATACCACATAGTCAAATGATGCTCAAAACAACACATGGTTGATATGCCTTATCATGATTCCTCATAAAAACTAATTGCATGCGATGATCGAATATGGTCAAAGTTGGTAATATTTATGCCTTGTAGAATCATTATTTAAAGTCAAAGAAAATAGATGTATAAGAGACCAAAATGGGATTACAAGGTGGCAGACAAGGAGTTGACAAGGTGGCAGAGATAATTTTTGCATGAAGGAGCTATGAAGAAAGTATAATGTATTTGGCATGGTAAATACATGTTGCAAGGTGGAAGGAGACTTAGGATTATATTTGCATGATGGGTGTATGTGGCAGAGTGGCTATTTTTATAATGTATATGGAGAGATAAGGATATATTTTTTCCTAAGGAATATTATCATGCAATTGGGTGTATTTTCTCACAAGGAGCTATAAGGAGATTGTATTTGTCTCTAAGTCCTATTTTTTTGTAAAATCATGCAAATTAGGCATATGTATTTGGAGTGAAAAGGAGTTATATTTTTCATGCATGATTCTACAAATAAATTAATTGTAAATAAATAATAAAGTAATAGGTTTCAATTACTTTATTATTTTTCACAAATTGTAAAGTCAAATAAGAGCAAGTTATAACCAATAATAGAGTAATTATTTTAATTACTTTATTATTTACTCACAATCAATTTTGCAAAAGCAAAATCATGTAAATTGATGAGTTGAGTTAACTAGGCCACCTAGGAGGTTTTTGCATGATTTGGGAAGTATTTTTAGAGTTCTTGGTCAAATTTTTGGTTAAGCATATGGAGAGGTCCAAATTGGAGCTATTTTTTCTTAATTTGTGGCAGTTTGAGCCCCTATTTTTGAGGAATTTTGAGGTTGCTCATGAGAGATTTTTTTAGAGGCTGTTAGCTGCAAATCATATTTTGCATGCCTCTTAATGAGAGCAAAGCCTATATATTGTAAAGCAAAACTTGATTTTGCTAGTTCTTACCTTTTTGCTCTTATACACTTTGAGAGAAGAAGGTTTTGAAGCTCACCATTTTTACAGTTTTATAGAGATCAGCAGGTTACAGGTTCCATTTTTGTCTCTCTTGCAATATTTCTTTTGTTCTTTGAAATCAAGAAGTTACCTTTCCATTTAATGCTAATTGTTTGAAGTGATTTGATGAAGTTTTACTGTGTTTAATTATTAAACCTTTAAAATTATTCTCACTTTTGCTTGCAGTATTAATCATAGTGTTATTGCAGGTCTTAGGTTGTGTTTATGAAAATAATCCTTTTGTGTTGTGAGAAATCCTTTTCCTTCATAGAAAGCCTATTTTCAAACCTTCCTTAGAAATACTTTTGTGATATTTGTGCCAAGATTGGATTGTGTGAGTCAAATTTCTGAGTTATATCGTGAACCAGATTGCATATTTTTACCCATACTAGGTGCATCAGCAAAATTTCACAGTTTTTATTTCCTTATAGTTTCATTCTTACCCTTTTCCAAAAGAGAAAATCATATATTCCAATAGAATATTTTAAGGGAACCAGCCCACAATCTGGAGGTCTAATTTCATTATAGGGCACCCACAACCTGAAATTAGTCCCATGTTACACGGAATTGCAGAGCTTTCCAACCTTCTATACGGGTGCAATTCCTAGTGAATGCCCGGTGGGACTTTGAACTGATTCTCAGTTCAATAGAACTTATTCTTAGTTCAATATAACTTATTCTTTTTTCCTGTTTTGGTATGAACAGTAGAATTTTTAGCCTTTTAGAGGTTCATTTTTCAAGTACCTAGCAACTCTAATACTTTGGTTTTATAGATCAGATCTTGTAGCTTATGAAAAAATATCAAACAAGGTCAAGTAAAGATTATGAGAAGAGGCATAATCAGTTACCTCCACCAAAGAGGAGAATAAAAGCAGATAAAGTGATCAAATCAACAGATTTATCAGTTGTTTCAGATTTACCAAGTACACATCCAGAGTTTGCTTCTCACTAGAATCCATTATTTGCAAGTTCATCATCAAAATTTCATAGTTCCCCACCAGCAAGCCCGAGAGAGCAGATTCCTGTTTTCCAAGAGGAACCTCTTCTTCTTGAGTTTGCAGAGGAAGAACATGTGTTACAAGAAACATTTCAAGTAGTTTAGTCTAACCACCAGCTCAAATTCTACCTACTCCAATGTCTCTACTCAGAGGAGGAGGATGACCTATTCCACCTGGTGGAGGAGCTGGAGGAGCAGTACCACCTCCCAGAGGAGCAAGAGGTGGAAGAAATCCACCACCACCTCGAAATCAACCTTTTGTTACATTTAATGGGGGTAGCTCGTTGAATCTAAATCAGCATGATGACATACCGATGGCTGCACTGAAGAGTTTACCAAGTTTCACGGGAGAAGATGGGACTACACCTATTGAGCATATCAGAGATGTGGCTTCTTTGTGTTCTATGCATCACATTACCAAGGAGAACATAACAATCAGGTTATTGAAAGCATCACTAAAAGGTAAAGCTCTTCAATGGTTTAGAGGCTTAAGAGTTAATTCAATTAGAACTTGGGATGAATTAGGTGCTGCTTTGAATAGACAATTTCAGGATAAATCTGATCATTTATCATTAGTTGAACAAATGACCACTATTAAAAGAGCTCCACAAGAGCAAATGATAGATTTTAATTTCATATTTTAGAAAACATGGAATAGAATTCCTAAAACAGTAAAACCCTCACCAAAACATGTTTTTTTGTATTATTTGAGAGCATTTAATTATGATATTGTTGTTATGATACAATCTATGGGGGGTAACTTTACCAGCTGCTTTTGATATTGCAATAAGAGTAGAAAATAGTTTAATACAGGATGGTAAGATAGCACCTAGACCACCAATGCTAGTTTTTCTAGATATACAACCTTTAATTCCAATTTCAGCCCCATATATTTCATCAATACCATCTTTTGGTTATCAAGCAAATGCAAAAAA
Organism: Cunninghamia lanceolata; assembly: GCA_027924645.1. Taxonomy (NCBI): domain Eukaryota; kingdom Viridiplantae; phylum Streptophyta; class Pinopsida; order Cupressales; family Cupressaceae; genus Cunninghamia; species Cunninghamia lanceolata. Next base: position 1,905,789 of record BSBN01000405.1, read on the forward strand.
TAGTTTAGATCCCATTCATTCTGAGTTTCAGGATTTGAAAGAAAACCAACAAAGTATAGCAAAGATATTGCAAACTGTAAGCAATGATTTGGTAAGTTTGAAGATTCATGCAAATCAGAATAACAGGCCTTACCAAGCAAATAGACATGGTTATCAGGTAGATTATCAAGATCAAAGGAGAAATTACAACAATAGGCCAAGTCAGCAATATAATCCAAATGTTGTCAGTACATCAAAAGAATTAGTGCCTATACAAAATAACATGGTTTAGGATTATGCATGGTGTTACCCATGTAATCAGCCTCATAACCAGGCCACTTACCCGAATGAGATAGTAAGTCAAGGTTTAATGGTATAGAATAACTATGCTGCTACTGAAAATTCAGCAGGTGATGTTAATAACCAGTTGGATACTTAGACTCAGTATGTTAATCTTGATGTAGCTTTGATGAATTGGCAAGCTAATGAATTTTGTGTTGTAAATCAGTTACCAGGTCAAAAGCAGTCTTTTACTAATATTGTAGCAAACACAAGATCAAAAAAGAGAGTTGTTGACTTCCAACAACAAGATGGAACTGTAAATCAGCAAGCTGATACTGGTAAACAGCAAGCTGGAAATGTACAGCGGCAAGCTGATAAAGGTAAAAGTACAATTTCTACAATTCAGAATGAATAGAATCAAGCTTCTACATCAAAAGATCTGCATATTTTGTCAAGGCAGCCAAATGCAGAAAAAAGATAGCCAGAAACCAATAAATAGCCAACTAAAGACCAACCAGAGGTTGCTGTCCCAAAAGTGTAGCAAAAGGTTAGTGGTCCTATTTTCAATATTTTTGATCGTATGAAAAAGGAAACAATAAGCATGTCTATTTTAGATGCTTTACATATTCCAGGACAAAAGGATTTGTTACAAAATGCATTATCTCAGTTACCTTTGTCAAATGAAGTGCAAAAAACACATCAACCTCAAGTTATGTTTGCAAATGAGGCAGAAAAGAGAATAGAATAACCTAAACCAGTAGGCAAACCTCCACCATTCTATGTCACTCTGATTGTAGGTGACTATTTAGTACATAATTGCATGATAGACTCAGGAACTAGCAGCTCAGTTATGCCAAAACAGCTAGCTGATAAGTTAGGTCTAAAATATGAACCTGTTGTTAGAGGTGTTATACAAATGGATGGAACTAAGGTTAATATAGTTGGAATGTTCAAAAATGTAGGCCTTACTCTGCATGCTTGTCCAAACTTTGTTACATATCAATATATTTATGTCATTGATTTGCCACCTACCTCTGCTATTTGTTTATCCAGAGATTTTACAACAAAGTTAGGAGGATATTTATCATTTGATTGGACACATTTGTTCTTCAGAACTAGATATGGAACCAAAGTTACAATCAAATCTGAGCCATTAGCCAAAGATCACCTTGAGCCTTATACACCTAGTTCAATAAATGCCAACCTTTCCATTCTTGACCAAGAGGATCTGATTCCTATTCAAGACCCAAATACACTTTTAGAGGGAATTCCATATATGGTTTTAGACCAGTGGGCAATAGGGAACCATGAAATAGATCCATTTGAGCAAATGGATGAAGTAGGCCTTGGGGTGTATATGATATAAGAGAAGAATATAGTTATTCCAAATCTGATTAAAGAAGAAAAATAGAAAACTAGTGAAGCTGAAAATGATGTTTGGGAACTTTATTTTGACGGTTCTAGAAGCAAGATTGGTGCTGGAGGAGGAGTTGTTTTAGTTTCTCCCACAGGTGAGAAATACTATTCATCTTTCAGATTTGCTTTCAGCTGTTCTAATAACATAGTTGAATATGAAGCTTTAGTTCATGGACTAGAATGGGCAAGAAAAAGAAAAATAAAATGTTTAAAAGTTTTTGGAGACAATGAGTTAGTGGTCAAACAAGTCAGAAACCTTGCTGCTACAAAAAATGACTTACTGAAATTATATAAGCATAGAGTATAGGACATGATAGAAGAATTTGATGCATTTAATCTGATGTCTGTACCTAGAATTGATAATAAGCAAGCTGACAAACTAGTTGCTATATGAGCTGAATATGATATTCCTACAGAAATGAAGAATATTCATTCTCCTTTGTATCTCAAGGTTTCTGTAAGACCATCAGTCCCAGATAATAATATCAGCTGGCAAGTGTTTGATAGTGATGAACAGATTGTAAATTTCTTAATGGAAGAGGCTGAATTTTCTGCAGGTAATCAGCAGAAATTTGTGTAGCAATATGATGATCAAATACTTTAGTTAAGATCAAACAAGCTACCTAAGGGCTTAGTGACCTTAGAATCAATCTTTAATACTGATGATCAGGTAAGAAAGGATAAAGCCAACTTATCAGTAAAGCAAGAATACTATGAACCTATTGAGATCTTTAAAGGGAAGTTACTCAAGCTTGGAAAGATATGTACAAAGGAAGAGTAGCAAGCATTTATTCAGCTTTGTCATGAGTTTAGTGACATATTTGCATGGGAATATGGATATCTGAAAGGTTTCAACCCAGAGTTGGCTCAGCATACAATAGAGCTTGAACCCAAGGCAAAACCTGTCAAACAGAAGCAAAAACCACTAAATCCTAAGCTGGAAGTGCTTATGAAGACTGAACTCAATAAACTCATTGAAGGTAATATCATTTTTCCTATCAAACATACTTCATGGGTTTCTAACTTGGTTCCTGTCAGACAAAAGAATGGATAAATCAGATTATGTGTTGATTTCTGTGATTTAAACAGAGCATCTTTGAAGGATCATTATCCTTTACCATCTATGGAACAGATATTGCATGTTGTTTCTGGATCAGAAAGATTCTCTTTATTGGATGGCTATTCAGGTTATAACCAAATTCTTGTAAAAGAAGAAGATCAGTACAAGACAACTTTTACTACAAAATGGGGCACACTAGCATACAAAAAGATGCCATTTGGCTTATCAAATGCAGGTGCAACATTTCAGAGAGCAATGGACATGGCCTTTCAAGGTCTGATTAATAAAATTGTGCTTGTATACTTAGATGATGTGACTATTTTTTCTAAAAAGGCTGAAGATCATTTTCATCATTTAAAACTAATTTTTGAAAGATGTAGAGAATTTGGGGTATCACTAAACCCAAAGAAGAGTATATTTTCTGTTCATGAAGGTAAACTGTTAGGACACATAGTGTCTAAAGATGGAATATATGTTGATCCTGAAAGAATCACTGCTATATTGGCACTACCTCTTCCTACACATAAGAAAGGCTTACAGAGCTTTTTGGGAAGAATTAACTTTGTAAGAAGGTTTATTCCTAACATAGCAACACTTTTACAGCCTCTTACAGCAATGTTGAAGAAGAATATTCCTTCCAGCTAGACCAAAGAAGGAAAGCATAGCTTTGAAGAGATAAAGGAGGCACTTGTTGCTGCTCCCACTTTGATAAATCCAAATTTTGATAAAGACTTCATTTTATATGCATTTGGCAGTGTGGATACTATATCAGCTATGCTTTGTCAGCAGAATGATGAAGGAATGGAACAGTTTATGGCATTTTTCAGCCAAGTTCTGCATGACTATGAGGTAAGATATTTTTTTGTTGAAAAGCATGTATTGGTTGTTATTGGGAGCCTAAAGAAGTTTAAACATATGCTTTCAAATAATAGAATTCAGTTAATGGTTGCTCACCCTACAGTGAAGGAATTCTTGCTTAGTAAGGATTTAAGTGATAAGAGAGCAGGGTGGATAACAAAGGTCATGGAATATGACATCCAAATTAATGTCACCAAGCTGGTTCGAGGCAAAGGATTGTGCGAACAGCTTGCAGAAAATGAAAAATACAAGGAACTTGAAGGAGAAGCTGAGACAATGCTTCAAAATGATGAAACAGCTGCTGTCCCAGATTCCCCTACAAGTTGGGTGCATGATATGATCCATTATCTACACACTAGTGATTGTCCACAAGGCCTGGACAGATCCAAAAGAAGATATTACAGATTACAGGCAATTCTCTATGCTATAATTGATGGGATTCTGTACAAAAGAGATTTTAACAATGTTTTGCTGAGGTGTGTATAGCCAGATCAAACTCAAAAGATTCTAGAAGAATTTCATGATGGACCTTCTGGAGGTCATTTTGTAGCTAGAACAACAGCTCTAAAAATTATGAGAGCTGGTTACTATTGGCCTGACATGTTCAAGGATGCTCATGAATAGGTAGAGAAATGTTTAAAGTGTTTAATTTTTGCAAGTAAACAAAGACTGGCAGCAATGCCCTTGCATCCAATCCAAGTGGAGCAGCCATTTGGCAAGTGGGGACTGGACTTTAGTGGTCCTATTAATCCACCTTCAAGCCAAGGACACAAGTGGATTTTGACTACTACTAATTATTTCACTAAATGGACTGAAGCAATTGCCTTGAAGGATGCTAATGAAACATCAGTCCTGAATTTTTATCAAGATCTAGTGTCCAGGTTTGGAACTCCTGACTCTATTATTTTAGATAATGCATTAGCATTCATTGGATTAAGGATATCTGATTGGTATATCAAAAATAACATATTTCTGAATACTTCATCAAGTTATTACCCTCAAGGTAATGGATAGGCTAAATCAACTAACAAAAATCTGATTAAAATCATAAAGAAAATAGTTGATGAAAATCAGAGGTCTTGGCATGATAAGTTAAAGCTAGCATTATGGCCTGATAGGATTACACCTAAAAGATCAACATGTAATTCACCCTATGTGCTTACATATGGAAAGGAAGCCAAGTTACTAATAACAGTGGAGTTGCCAACACTTAGTTACATAAAAGAGCTAGAGTTACTTAAAGAACAACCAATGGAAATCAAGCTTGCACAACTGATAGAACTTGAAGAAGTCAGAAAGGAGGCCTTGAAAACATTGGAAGTACACTAGGCCCAAATGAAGAGGACATTTGATAAGAAAACAGTCCCAAGAGTTTATAAAGAGGGAGATCTAGTTTTCAAGTGGAATGAGTTGAAGAGCAAACCAGGTCAGCATACAAAGTTTGATGCAATGTGGGATGGACCATACATAATAACTGAATGCAAGCAACACAATACATTCCAGCTTGCTAAGTTAGATGGTGAGGTGTTGCCAATCCCAGTTAATGGGATTCACCTCAAGTTATACTATTAGAGATGCAGCCTTATGCTGCCAATAAGTGGTTTTGCACATTTAAGTTTCAGTTATTGTTTTGTTTTCCAAGAAGTGCTTTTGCACATGTTGCAGATTTTGTTTTAAGCAAGTTAGTTTAGTTTTAGTTTTCAGTTTGTTGCTACTGTTGTGTTTCAGTCAGTTTTGAGTTGCAGATTTTTTTCAAAATTCAGGGCAGAAAAGACTCTATGCCCAATGGAGTTGCAAAGGCTACTGGTTCTAAGATGTTTAGCACGCAAACACCCCTGAGAGGTCACCAGAAATGTTACTAATTTTTTGTTCACACTAAAAAATTAGTTTGACCTAAGTGCAGTAGTTCAAAAGGAATAAAAGAAAACTTTGAAGTTATGCATTTGTTGAACAGTTGATATCTTGATAGAGCATAAGTGGTATTCAGTTGATAGGATAACCCATCAGTCTAATCAAGACTGATGAGCCATCATGTCAAGAGAATAAAGTTGCCAGGGTATCAATCATTCAAGAAATACAATTGTTTTAACATGATGTTATCTTTTAGGAGTTATAAGTTAGATTAATTATTTAGTTAATCAACTTTCAAAGAAAGAAGGAAAGATAATTATTTTGAACTGTTATTTCATGTCATGTTTTGAACATACATTCAATATCTGTTACTTTATCTTATGCATTGATTGAAAAAGAAATACACATACATCAAGTGCATAAGATAAATTAACTGACTATGTTTAAAAAAAGTGTTCAAATGTGTCCCACACAAGTCGTGGGAGTAACTAGACCGAGCAATTGCAGACATGCAAGATATACATCTGAATGATAAAAGAAGTAATGTAAACACGTGATAAATGAAAACATCCATCATTGCCTGAGCAAGGAGGTTGTCATGTTGGTGTTGATCTTCAGTCTTCATCTCGGCTCCTATCATCAGTTGAACCTGCAAAAATTTGGGGACAGTCCTCTTAGAGCTCCAGATGTTTAGAGTTATCATATGCTTTTATCAAGCAGATACATCAACTTGTCACATCATGTAATTCATATGAAGGATCAGATCAGATATGTGCTACAAATAAAAAAAATCATGAAGAAGATCAATCAATACCATTAGGTAGAATTTTTATGCTAACTTGTTTGTTCACTGTGCAGGTATAGGAAAAGTAATGTTGCTGATTTGAAGACAAACAAACATGTGGATTAAATGTGGCTCCCACAAGGGTTTGAGCCCATCATGTTTCCTTTTTATTCTTTTAAAAAGGAGTATCAGAAAAAGACAAGATGCATCATTCCACGCTACACTATGCATCATTTAATCAACTTGTAGAAAAGCTATGTCATCATGACATTCATTACAATTGATTGAAACAAATCAGATTAACTTAGAAGGCCTGAATCAAGTTGGCAGAGTGCAGAAAATAGAATTGCAGCCATAGAAGGTATTTTATCTCTTTCATATCATTATCAGAGTACTTTGTTGTTGTCATGTTTTATGTCACATTTCGCAAAATCAGACTTAGGAATTGACAGAGGTATGAAGAAGTGATGAATAGCAGACTTATGATCAAAGCAGTCAAGGACAGAAAAACATATATGCCAATCAGGTCTCAATTGCATATCAAATAGAATGATTAGCTATATAATGTTGTATGGAAGGCAAATGACAAAGTCAAATTGATGCATATCATTGACATATGGGTGTTCACATTATTATCCAATGATGTTAAGGGTTATAGTAATGCTTACAAGAGACAGATTTATGCACATGAGTTACAGAATACATCAAAGATTTTATCTGATTATAAGCATAGAATAGTAAGCAAACATCATGTTGCAAGTATTCATAATGACCAAGTATAGCCAAAGCAAGTGATATAGTTATGCCTTTGAAAGGACAAAATCACACAGGTCCACCATTAATAGCATTTGATAAGCTAATTGACAAAGGCAATAAGATCAAGTAAATGCCAGTTTCTGACAGGTACAGGTATATACTAATGAAGGATAGCCTGAAATTTAAAAGTGATAGTCATAGCATACAGATGACAGGAGGTCATAGCATACATATACAGTGATGGCAGGTATATGTCATGTTTAAAAGAGAAGATAAAATGACATACTAGCTTGCTACAGGAGGATAAATGCATCTATAGGAAGTGAAACAATAAAGACTCATGATATGCATCATATATGCTACAGTATGACTGCTGAAAGAAATACAAGTTATCATCATTTTTGGTCAATATAGTTATGACAAGCATTTACCAGAATTGGAAGACAAAAGAGGACATAAATGAAGAATACAAGCTACAAGTCTTTTTGGAAAAGTATGCTACAGAAAAGGCAAAGGGATGCCATCAAGACTTGTACAATCTCTAATACATATATTGCTCAGAGCTATAGAGAAAGAGATTTATTACCACTTAGGAGTATTCAGATATAAGAAAGCAAGCTACAGAATCATGCAGATCGAATATCAAAGATGAAAGTCTTGAAACCCTAATGTCAGTTTATGAACAGAAGTCTTGTTTTATATGCAGAAATAAAAAGTTCATGCCTAGAATGAAAGAAAGATGCCACAGTGTTACAATAAAGTTCAAACATATGTGAACTGTTGAAGGGTGTTTTTTAACCTTAGCAACTTTCTTGTATATAGTCAAATGATTTAATACAGTGAAGTCTCTGCCATAGCCGTGATCAGAAGGAGGAGTTGTATGCATTTTTCAAGAAACCCTCATTTTCATCAAAGCCTCAGTTTCATCTCATGAGCATAGTGAAGGAAGAAGAGTTACAGAAATGTTTTATAAGCTTCGCTGTAACATGAAAGGGGATTTTTACAAATACCCATATGAATTTTCCAACAAACCCTAGTGTATTCTTGCTTTACAGTGAAAAGGTGAAGAAAAGTATCTTAACATCTTACGTCGTGCCTGAAAGAAAAGAAGTAATAAACACCCATATGGATTTTTATAAAACCCTAACATCTTTTTGGCCATTTTTGAAAGAAAATGATGCTACAATATATCTCTGGTATAGCCGTGCCTGAAATAGCAAATGATATGCATTTTTTTCAGTCAAAACCCCTGTTGCAGGATGAAACCCTTCCTCATTTTATAGAGGACAGTCAAAAGAAAGCTCAGAGCAAGTATTTACAGGTGTGGCCATGCATAGGAAATGCATTCATATGCCTTTTTTGAAGAAGCCCTCATTCTGTATGTAGAGAAACCTTCAAATTTCATGCCAGGAAGTTAAAGATATGCTATAGAAAGTAGCAATGGCCATGACCATACAAGAAAGAAAGGAACATTCAAGTACCTAGATGAAGAAAGGTCAAGACTCTTGTCTCCCTTTGAAATATACAATGAAAGAAAAGTATCTACAGTCCAGAGAGCAAAGGCTTACCTTCAAAAAATAGAGACAAGAATAATGGCCGCAACCCTCCAAGGAAGGTTCTTATCTTCTCATTCACTTTTTCTCACATTTTACAAGAAGTTTTCAAACACAGAAAAACAAGATGGTTGTCAAGAGAAGAATGTAGAGGAGAAACCAATGATGGTTGTGGCCATTTATGTTAAGAAAGCCACATAATGATGAAGGAAATACTAGTTAAAGACAAAAGATACAACGCTTACCACTTTCTGCCACTCCTCAATGCAAGAAATCATGGAGTTCGACAGAGAAAAGCCGAGAAGAGAAGCCATGAAAACCAGTCAAAACCCTAATGCTATGGAGTTGCAGAGCGTCAACCAACAAAGAGAAAAGAGTGAAAATGAACTAAGTTTAGGGTTCCATCATATTTTGTTCGAAGCTTCTTTGTTTTTGACTTTATCAAATACATTGTTACTATATCCAAAATGTTGACCGGGGTCAAAAAACAACCATAATGTAATCCCTAGTGATTATCATAAGGAGTGGCCGACAGGAGGGGTATCTTGCATGTCAAAAGGTGGTCGGTAGTAATAAGGGTAAGGCTTATGCCTTATGATATTCAAACAAATTTTTCTTTCGATGGAGGCCAAATACCACATAGTCAAATGATGCTCAAAACAACACATGGTTGATATGCCTTATCATGATTCCTCATAAAAACTAATTGCATGCGATGACCGAATATGGTCAAAGTTGGTAATATTTATGCCTTGTAGAATCATCATTTAAAGTCAAAGAAAATAGATGTATAAGAGACCAAAATGGGATTACAAGGTGGTAGACAAGGAGTTGACAAGGCAGCAGAGATAATTTTTGCATGAAGGAGCTGTGAAGAAAGTATAATGTATTTGGCATGGTAAATAAATGTTGCAAGGTGGAAGGAGACTTAGGATTATATTTGCATGATGGGTGTATGTGGCAGAGTGGCTATTTTTATAATGTATATGGAGAGATAAGGATATATTTTCTCCTAAGGCATATTATCATGCAAGTGGGTGTATTTTCTCACAAGGAGCTATAAGGAGATTGTATTTGTCTCTAAGTCCTATTTTTTGTAAAAGCATGCAAATTAGGCATATGTATTTGGAGTGATAAGGAGTTATATTTTTCAAGCATGATTTTACAAATAAATTAATTGTAAATAAATAATAAAGTAATAGGTTTCAATTACTTTATTATTTTTCACAAATTGTAAAGTCAAATAAGAGCAAGTTGTAACCAATAATAGAGTAATTATTTTAATTACTTTATTATTTACTCACAATCAATTTTGCAAAAGCAAAATCATGCAAATTGACGAGTTGAGTTAACTAGGCCACCTAGGAGGTTTTTGCATGATTTGGGGAGTAATTTTTAGAGTTTTTGGTCAACTTTTTTGTCAAGCATATGGAGAGGTCCAAATTGGAGCTATTTTTGCTCAATTTGTGGTAGTTTGAGCCCCTATTTTTGAGGATTTTTGAGGATGCTCGTGAGAGATTATTTTTAGAGGCAGTTAGCTGTAGATCATATTTTGCATGCCTCTTAATGAGAGCAAAGCCTATCTATTGTAAGGTAAAACTTGATTTTGCTAGTTCTTGCCTTTTTTCTCTTATACACTTTGAGAGAAGAAGGTTTTGTGGCTCACCATTTTTACAATTAAGTTTTGTGGCTCACCATTTTTACAGTTTTATAGAGATCAGTAGGTTACAGGTTCCATTTTTGTCTCTCTTGCAATATTTCCTTTGTTCTTTGAAATCAAGAAGTTACCTTTCCATTTAATGCTAATTGTTTGAAGTGATTTGATGAAGTTTTACTGTGTTTAATTATTAAACCTTTAAAATTATTGTCTCACTTTTGCTTGCAGTATTAAGCATAGTGTTATTGCAGGTCTTAGGTTGTGTTTATGAAAATAATCCTTTTGTGTTGTGAGAAATCCTTTTCCTTCATAGAAAGCCTATTTTCAAACCTTCCTTAGAAATACTTTTGTGATATTTGTGCTAAGATTGGATTGTGTGAGTTAGATTTCTGAGTTATATCATAAACTAGATTGCATATTTTTACCCATACTAGGTGCATCACCAAAATTTCATAGTTTTTATTTCCTTATAGTTTCATTCTTACCCTTTTCCAAAATAGAAAATCATATATTCCAATAGAATATTTTAAGGGAACCAGCCCACAATCTGGTGGTCTAATTTCATTACAGGGCACCCACAACCTGAAATTAGTCCCATGTTACACGGAATTGCAGAGCTTTCCAGCCTTGCATACGGATGCAATTCCTAGTGATAACAATTATAAGGATTTATTGGTTACTAATGTTCTCTTTTGCAAGTCAAAATTGTGTGCAAGGTCAAGGAATTTTGAATTGCCCAAAAGGGTACATTACATGGAATGAACTTGGAGTTCTTCCTACCTTCTTGAGGATGAAAACCCTCTAGATGAAGTTTAGTTTTGGTGGTGAAAGATCCACCTTAACTGGAAGTTGGTGACTTCACACAGTAGTTGCACAGAGCTGGAAAAAATTTGGATAATTCTTGTAGTTTGATTTATGCTTTTGTCTCGCATTTTGTGGTGATGTTTAGAGGTGTTGTGAGCATATTTTTGCTTGAAATTATTGATGTTTCTGTTGCTTTGGGTTGAGCCGTACACTTTGGGTGTCGTACCTTGCCTGTGGAAATTTTTGTTTGGTGTTGAGTAAATAAACTCTTTTGATTTGCATCTTGAATGGTTGATGAGACTAGAGAAGGGTGCCTTAAACCCTTGTATTATCTGCTATATACATTGCTGGTTTATAACTTTAGCTGAGCCATCTGTATGACCTGTTATGGTGCCGTACCAGCAACTGGGCAGATTTCTTTGGGGTTTATGACTTGTTTTTTTGAAGATAATTCCTCTCCTTGGGTAGTGATCAGACTATGTTTGGAATTGATGGAGTTTATAGCGGGTTTTCTGCTACCATTTATGCATGATTGAGGGTCATATTCTTTCCTGGACGTCCATACAACAGTGTGGTTCTTTATTTCTTTGATTTTCTGATTTTAGCTTCCATTAGTAGTGCATTCTTTGTATATTACTAGTTGGGCAGAATATCATCTAGAGTGTATTGACATATTCCTCTCCTTGGGTAGTGATTAGACTATGTTTGGAATTGATGGAGTTTATAGCGGGTTTTCTGCTACCATTTATGCATGATTGAGGATCGTATTCTTTCTTGGACGTCCATACAATAGTGTGGTTCTTTATTTCTCTAATTTTCTGATTTTAGCTTCCATTAGTAGTGCATTCTTTGTATATTACTAGTTGGGCAGAATATCATCTAGAGTGTATTGACATTGATGTTTGTGCAGGTTGTTTCCTTATTGCCTAAAATGACAGGGGTGATGATATGATGATCAAATTGTTTATATCTGAGTAGTGTTGCAATCTTTATTTGTAATCTTTATTTTGCAAACACTAATAACCCCTAGATGGTTCAACCGCCAATGTGGAAAAAATTGTAATGCTTATCTTTCTTGTTCATTCTCCCACTGAATAAGTGGAGTATTCCCACTGAAAAACAAATGCCTGCTATATAGCGGATGATTGTATTAGTTTATTTGCACATGCTTTAATTTGTAAGCCAAAACACTATACGCTCTCACCTCGCCCATCTTGGGAACTTGGTGATTAGAAAGTGTGGAGGTTCTATTTGGTTGCATTGTTGTGTTGACCCTGCTATGACATCATTGTATTAAATTAAAAAAAGATTGGGGTAGCCTATTATAGTGGTATCAGAGTTGGTGATCTTGCCATGCTGTTTGGGTTGCTTCCCATTCCTCATAGATCTTCATGTGTGAGTCAAAATTTTCAGCCTTGAATGTGGGTGATCAACACTTGCATTGTGTGTTCAATGTTGGGCAATGAAAGATTTTGATCAGTGAAGGTGAGATCATGGCATCTCTCATGGAGGATGATCTGTGTGAAAGACTTTTTGATGCAGGATTGAAGCTGAAAACTTTGCAATGGTCAGATGAGAGACTTCTCAGCTCTTTGGAAGAAGTTGAGAAATGTGTATCTAAAGTTCCTCAGTCACCTTCTGAGGTTACGCAGGTGGCATTAATTCCTTCAAAGACTTTGTTGTGTAACCTGGAGCTATTGAGGCATCTAGATAAGGATGTAAGATTGGCAATTATCACATGTATCAGTGAAGTCATGAGAATATCAGCTCTTGAGTCTCCTTATGATGATGGAAAGATGAAGGAGATATTATAATTGTTTGTGGAAAGTTTTTGAGGTTTGAGTGACATCAAGAGCCCTTCTTTTGATAACAGGGTGAAAATCTTACAAACTGTAGCCAAGATGCAAGCTTCTGTGTTGATGCTGGACAATGGGTGTGAAAGCCTAATACTTCAAATGTTTGGTTTTTTCTTTGCTGAAATTAGAAAGGATCATGATATGAGTATTATGTTGGCCATGCAAAGTATCATGACAGTGGTGATTAATGACGGAGATGATTTCTCCCAGCCTCTTATAGAAGCCTTGTTGAACAACTTGAGAAGGGAAGATCAAGATTCTTTATCAGCTGCCAATGTGTTAGCTGAAATAGTGACTTACCAATGTGAGGAGAAGTTGAAAGGTTACTTGGCAGCAGAAGAAGGAGATGGTGAAGACCTGATATCTGAAATAAATGGATTTGAGCCTCTATATTATGAAGAAAAAGACACAAATCAAGAGGAGCTAGCTGATTTGGGGAAGACTACTAAAATTTGTGAAGTTGGGCCCAACTTTGATGAAGATAAAAATGTTGCTAAATCAGATGTGTTGGAATTTGTAAGTCCTTCATTTGATGAGGAGCCTAAAGATGTCACTTCATTAAAAAGTGAGTTGAGAATGATTGATCGATTGCTAGAAGGTGATTTAGCAAGCGAACCTGAGAGCCATGTAGCAGAGTGTCCCGATGAGGGCATGGGAAAAGGTGAATTTACAGTGGTTGATGATGAGACAAAAAAATGTCTCATCTATTAGCTAAATAAAAGCATGTCTTTTGTGCAATTAGTGTCATTGTATGTATTAATGCTATTACATGTTTTACATCATAATCAACAATTAGTAGGTTGAAGAATAAATTATGTCAAGTTGGAACGCCAGAAAACTTCCTAAAAAGAAGCATGAAAAGAGGAAGTTAAAAACACAGTCTCAGTAAAATTGAAATATATCCCGCATTTCTCAATGAAATTCAGAATTTTAAAATAATTTGGAAATCTAGGAACGAGGAGAACAAAACCCAAAAACCTTTTGAAGAGATTTGCCAAAATAAACATGCAGTTTGTGACTAAATTTGACTGAAATAAAAGTGGCGTGAAAGAAGGCAGCGAAATCAAAGGTAGAAGATTTAGTTTTTCTCCCCAAAAATAGGATCTCAGATCCACATTCTTGGCGGATTGATTGAGAATAAGAATACTATAAATTCATTGTAATCAAGAATCAAATGGGAAGAGTTTTATCAAATAATATAGTTCAGTATTTTAGCAGCAGTAGTGTAGTTTGTTTGTAGTTTTCATTCCTTAGTTTATTTTTCCAGCAATCTTTCAATTCCCTGTTATTTACATTTCCAGTATTTCCCTTCACAAGTTTCTTAGGCTAGATTTGATTCCAACAATTTTATTTACAATCTCTTAGATTAGATTCGGTTGCAGCAATTTATTTCACGCATTTCCTTTCAATTCTGTTTGTAGAAAAAGAATTTACAGTGGTTGATGATGAGACAAAAAAATGTCTCATCTATTAGCTAAATAAAAGCATGTCTTTTGTGCAATTAGTGTCATTGTATGTATTAATGCTATTACATGTTTTACATTGTAATCAACAATCAGTAGATTGAAGAATAAATTATGTCAAGTTGGAACGCCAGAAAACTTCCTAAAAAGAAACATGAAAAGAGGAAGTTAAAAATGCAGTCTCAGTAAAATGGAAATATCTCCTACATTTCTCAATGAAATTAAGAATTTTAAAATAATTTGGAAAGCTGGGAACGAGGAGAACAAAACCCAAAAACCTTTTGAAGAGATTTGCCAAAATAAACATGCAGTTTGTGACTAAATTTAACTGAAATAAAAGTGGCGTGAAAGAAGGCAGCAAAATCAGAGGTAGAAGATTTAGTTTTTCTCCCCAAAAATAGGATCTTAGATCCACATTCTTGGCAGATTGATTGAGAATAAGAATTCTATAAATTCATTGTAATCAAGGAATTAAATGGGAAGAGTTTTATGAAATAATATAGTTCAGTATTTTAGCAGTAGTAGTGTAGTTTGTTTGTAGTTTTCATTCCTTAGTTTATTTTTCCAGTAATCTTTCAATTCCCTATTATTTACATTTCCAATATTTCCCTTCACAAGTTTCTTAGGATAGATTTGATTCTAGCAATTTTATTTACAATCTCTTGGATTAGATTTGGTTGCAACAATTTATTTCATGCATTTCCTTTCAATTTTGTTTGTAGAAAAAGAATGTCATGCAAATGATTTCTTCTCCCTCTTGCATATCGCCATGGACACCACTCTGGTTTGACATTTATAATTAAATGATGAGGACTACAATGACCCTCATCATTTTTGGCGTTGCTGCCAGGGATAGGTGTCATTAAGGAGTTGTTGATATGGTGACAGCAGGTCAAAAGAGAAAATTAGTTTGGCAAGTCTTTTTTTAGGTTTATTATTTTAGAAACTCCCTCCCAAAACAACAGATCCAAAGGAAGGGGTTCTTGCATGCAAAGGTGAAAGCTCTTGTGCAATCTCCTCAACTGGAGGACCATGACTTCAAGCCCCAACAAGAAAAAGATTATTGTTTGGACACCTTCAAAGTCCAAGGAGGGTTGCTCGATTAGATATTTGAAGGATAAGGAGCTGCATCTAGTCATGCATGCAGCAGAATGTGAGGAAGGATTGCATGATCTTTCCAATCAGCCCATGCATCTACTAGAATCAGATATTATGGAGAAGGCTGCCATTTCAAAGGAAGGTGAAGCATCAAAGTTTAAATCTTCAATCATCTTCTTCTCATGGTTTTCTTCTTTTAAAAAATTGAATGAATGGATCCATATGTTGAGGAAAGGGAGTTATTTTCCACAACCAGTTAATAGTTTTGTGTAACCTATCTCTACATCAATAAGTAGAGTAGGATAGAGTAGGTTTCTTTTTTGCAAATAAGTGCTTTGCACATGCTATGTCTTCTTCTCTAAAGCTCAAAAACATGCATTTCTCCATAAAAGTTGCTCCCAAGAGCTTTTGCAGATTTCTTTTGGCATTTGAAGACATTTTGGATCTCTCCATAACTATCCATGGGCTCTATTTCCATCATTTGAACATTCTGGATCTCTCCTGAGCTGCTAAGGGAGAAAAAATAGTTAGCTCTGGATAGCTTCAGATAAGCTCTGGAGAGCCCCAGAGTAACTCATAACCAACTATAAAGCAAAGACAATAAGCTCTGGATAGCTCCGGAGTAACTCAGAATATCTTCATAGCACCTCTAGTACATCTCTAGAAGCAATTGCAATAAAGGTGAAGGGATTGGCTCCAAAAGCTCTCTATGAGTTACAGGAGGACCTGCAACATTTTAGGTGTGGGGGAGATGATGAGACAAAAAATGTCTCATCTATTAGCTAAATAAAAGCATGTATTATGTGCAATTAGTGCCCTTGTATGTATTAATGCTATTATATGTTTTACATTGTTATCAACAACCAGTAGATTGAAGAATAAATTATGTCAAGTTCGAATGCCATAAAACTTCCTAAAAAGAAGCATGAAAAGAGGAAGTTAAAAATGTAGTCTTAGTAAAATGGTAATATCTCCCTCATTTCTCAATGAAATTTAGAATTTTAAAATGATTTGGAAAGATGGGAACAAGGAGAAAAAAAACCAAGAAACCTTTTGAAGAGATTTGTCAAAATAAATGTGCAGTTTGTGACTTAATTTGACTGAAATAAAAGTGGTGTGAAAGAAGGCAACGAAATCAGAGGTAAAAGATTTAGTTTTTCTCCCCAAAATTAGGATCTCAGATCCACATTCTTGGTGGATTGATTGAGAATAAGAATTCTATAAATTCATTGTAATCAAGGAATCAAATGGGAAGAGTTTTATGAAATAATATAGTTCAGTATTTTAGCAGCAGTAGTGTAGTTTGTTTGTAGTTTTCATTCCTTAGTTTATTTTTCCAGCAATCTTTCAATTCCCTATTATTTACATTTCCAGTATTCCCCTTCACAAGTTTCTTAGGATAGATTTGATTCCAACAATTTTATTTACAATCTCTTAGATTAGATTTGGTTGCAACAATTTATTTCATGCATTTCCTTTCAATTTTGTTTGTAAAAAAAGAATGTCATGCAAATGATTTCTTCTCCCTCTTGCATATCGCCATGAACACCGCTCTGGTTTGACATTTATAATTAAATGATGAGGACTGCAATGACCCTTATCATTTTTGGCGCTGCTACCGAGGATAGGTGTCATTAAGGAGTTGTTGTTGATTGGTGACAACAAGTCAAAAGAGAAAATTAGTTTGGCAAGTCTTTTTTTAGGTTTATTATTTTAGAAACTCCCCCCCAAAACAATAGATCCAAAGGAAGAGGTTCTTGCATGCAAAGGTGAAAGCTCTTGTGCAATCTCCTCAACTGGAGGACCATGACTTCAAGCCCCAGCAAGAAAAATATTATTGTTTGGACACCTTCAAAGTCCAAGGAGGGCTACCCGGTCAGATATTTGAAGGATAAGGAGCTGCATCCAGTCATGCATGCAGCAGAATGTGAGGAAGGATTGCATGATCTTTCCAATCAGCCCATGCATATACTAGAATCAGATATTATGGAGAAGGCTGCCATTTCAAAGGAAGGTGAAGCATCAGAGTTTAAATCTTCAATCATCTTCTTCTCATGGTTTTCTTCTTTTAAAAAATTGAATGCATGGATCCATATGTTAAGGAAAGGGAGTTATTTTCCACAACCAGTTAATGGTTTTGTGTAACCTATCTCTACATCAATAAGTAGAGTAGAATAGAGTAGGTTTCTTTTCTACAAATAAGTGCTTTGCACATGCTATGTCTTCTTCTCTAAAGCTCAAAAACATGCATTTCTCCATAAAAGTTGCTCCCAAGAGCTTTTGCAGATTTCTTTTGGCATTTGAAGACATTGTGGATCTCTCCATAGCTATCCATGGGCTCTATTTCCATCATTAGAACATTCTGGATCTCTCCGGAGCCGCTAAGGGATAAAAAATAGTTAGCTTTGGATAGCTTCGGATAAGCTCCGGAGAGCCCCAGAGTAACTCAGAACCGACTATGAAGAAAAGACAGTAAGCTCTGGATAGCTCCAGAGTAACTCAGAAGATCTTCATAGCATCTCTAGTACATCTCTAGAAGCAATTGCAATAAAGGTGAAGAGATTGGCTTTGGAAGCTCTTTATGAGTTGTAGGAGGACCTGTAATATTTTAGGTGTGGGGGAGATGATGAGACAAAAAAATGTCTCATCTATTAGCTAAATAAAAGCATGTCTTTTGTGCAATTAGTGCCATTGTATGCATTAATGCTATTACATATTTTACATTGTAATCAAAAACCAGTCAATTGAAGAATAAATTATGTCAAGTTGGAATGCCAAAAAACTTCCTAAAAAGAAGCATGAAAAGAGGAAGTTAAAAATGCAGTCTCAGTAAAATGGTAATATCTCCCTCATTTCTCAATGAAATTCAGAATTTCAAAATGATCTGGAGAGCTGGAACAAGGAGAACAAAACCCAGAAACCTTTTGAAGAGATTCACTAAAATAAACGTGCAGTTCATGGTTGAATTTGACTGAAATAAAAGTGGCGTGAAAGAAGGCAGCAAAATTAGATGCAAAAGATTTAGTTTTTCTCCCCAAAAATAGGATCTCAGATCCACATTCTTGGTCGATTGATTGAGAATAAGAATTCTATAAATTCATTGTAATCAAGGAATCAAATGGGAAGAGTTTTATGAAATAATATAGTTCGGTATTTTAGCAGCAGTAGTGTAGTTTGTTTGTAGTTTTCATTCCTTAGTTTATTTTTCCAGCAATCTTTCAATTCCCTATTATTTACATTTCTAGTATTTCCCTTTACAAGTTTTTTAGGATAGATATGATTCCAGTAATTTTATTTACAATCTCTTAGATTAGATTTGGTTGCAGCAATTTATTTCATGCATTTCCTTTCAATTCTGTTTGTAGAAAAAAATGTCATGCAAATGATTTCTTCTCCCTCTTGCATATCGCCATGGATACCGCTCTGGTTTGACATTTATAATTAAATGATGAGGACTGCAGCGATCCTCATTAGTTGATAGAGTTGATGCTGCTGTAATTTTTAGAACAACACCTATGGAGGAGCATCTTCACCATGCTTGTGGTTGTAGTTTTCATTATCAGTGGGAATTGCCCATACAAAGTGAAGAATAGTTTGACACCTCAAAGATTTTGGATGAAGAGTATGCCGATGAAGACTTCAAATCAGCCTTTGGTGATGACTCAATACTTGAATTTGATGTTGACATATCATTTGATCAAAGTGATGAAGAAGAGGGAATTTCAAAACCCTTGCTACTTGAAGAACCAAGGTATTTGAGTGAACAAAGGCCTAGAGAGTTGTGTGAGTTGAAGGATCGACTTTTTATCTCAATTGAGAAGGTGATTCATGCCCTGGTAAGTTTGGACAACTCACATGAGTTGGTTGAAGGCCTCATTGGGGAAACCCAAATTGAGGAGAGACTGAAGGGAATTGATAATGTAATAACTCTTGCAAAATTACAAATCATCAAGGAAACAATAGAGGCCATGAAATATGAATATTTACATGTGATTAGTGACTAGGATCATGCCATTGATATTGCAAGAGAAAATGAGAGAAAAATAGATGAGCTCATCTTTGAGCTTAATACCACAAAAGACAAGTTACAGGGTATCCAATTGGCATTTCAAGAAGTTGATGAATAACTTATTGTTGTTATAAACTTCAGGGAGCTTGAAAAGGGTGCAATGGTTGAAGAAATGTAGTTAATGATAAAAAAGGATGATTCTCTTCAAGAGGAGTATGAATTGGAAATCATGCCAAGAAGTTCAAAAGTTGTAGATGCAATTTTAGATGGTGCCGAGCAAGAGGAAATTAATGATATACATGATTTTCATAATCCTCTCCTTGTCATACATGTAGAAGTAGCTGATGATAATCCTCTTTTCATAGTAGAGGATGAGCCAACCCCTGATAGAGGCAACACACTTGATGAAAACATCAAGATATGGGATCCAAGAGCTGATCCAAAAATTGAATTAGAGTGTGTTTTTCATCTTGGTGCTGATTTGAGTTCTCATTTCATGGTTGCACCAAACCCTATGATTGGTAATTCCTCTAGGAGACCACAAGATTGGAAGTATGTAAATGAGGATTCAGTAGAGTTGATAAGTTGCATGTCATGGCCATCGTATGTTATTGACAATGAAATTTTAGATTGGGACATGATGAATTATGGTGACCACAACTTCTTTGACATTGAGAAGTTGTCAAAATGGGGTTGTGTAGTTGCTAGAAATTTAATTACAACAGATAATAGAGGGGATTTCAAGCTTGTCCCTTATGAAATCCTAAAGAAAGAAGGACCTAATTGTGATATCTACTTGTTGGACAATCCATTTCTTGGGAAGAATGGTGTTCTAACTCAAGCTAGTTCTTCTTTGGGACTAGTTTTTGAGACAATTGTTACTCCATGTCCTTTAGTGGTTGATGCTTTCATGGATGGAGTACAAGAGATTCTCAAAGAAGACACTAATTCCCATGATCCTTGTAGGGATAAGGATCAAAATTTCAGACCTCATAGTGTTGTTTTTTTCTCTACTAGATGTGATGATCACATTTGCATTCTTACTAATGGACTGGAGAGAAATTTTAGCTATGACTTTGGTGTATTTTGGTTTTAGACGGCCCAAATCTCTTGTTATTTTCAAAGGATTTTAGTTTTGTTGCTGCTGTTCCATTTTAAAATTATTGAAATCAAGTTTTCAATGGTTAATTTTAGATTTTTACAGCCATGAGATTGTTCTTTTTGTTGTCCTTGGCATTTTGTGGGAGGTTGATAGAAGGTTTCAACTGAAAAAGACAAGTGTTTCAGCTAATATTGCTCTATTGGTTGGTGGGAGTCAAGTGATTCATGGTTGTTCAGAGTTACTTTCAGCTTGTGTTCAAGCTGATTTATGTTCTTCCTTGGAGGAACCTTTTAGATTTTGGTTCCCAACATTAATTTCATATTGGATAAATTGTATTGGTGACTTGTTGATAGATGTTAACTCCTTCACTCCTAGGGTTAATGATGATACAGATGATTGGGATCCAAAGAGATGTGTGATTGGAAGAATGTTTCAGAGGATTATGTAGGGTGTCAGTTATGCAGTTCCTAGATATATTAGAGTAGCGCAGTAGAAGTGGTGTGGAGCATTCTTGTGATTGATTTGGGATCCAGATATATTGTTGCTAATCCTGTAGGTATCCCTGTTGGATGATATGTATTGCTTGGGGATAAGCAATCTTGAGAGGAAAGGACTTGTAATGTCCCCATTTGACATTTAGCTAAGTTCGTGACTAATAGCCTATTCCCTTGAGCTTCTATAGTCTATCTGGGTTGGTTAGGGAGCTCTTTATGTTGTGAAGAGCACAAGTTCAATTATTTGTGATGTTTTGCCTTGGCTTTAAGCTCAGTGATGTCTCAGGATGGCTATGCAATTTTTAGAAGTTTGTTCAGCTTTCTAGATAGCTCTCCAAGATTCTTAGAGGAGCCGTCTATTTTTGGAAAGTCACCCGAAAGGCATCGTTTTACATGCCAAACCTTGCAGAGCATACTGGTTCAGTTTATTTTGCATTTGGATGAAGTTTGGGATTTTCCACAAAAAAATAATATTTAATGAGCTATTTTAATTATTATTTTCACTTAAGCTCCTAGGGGTGAAAATAATTAAAAAGTACTTAAGTGTTATAGCTCATTGGAAAGGTTTTTAAGTGTTCTAAATGATAGACACTTAAAAAAGAGGCCTCACACATGATATATTATTATCTCAAAAAAGGTCTTTTTGAGAGAAGAAATATGAAGAGTTAAAAGGAAAATAATAATATATTCCTCTCAAAAAGTTATAAAAGGGGAATGAGAGCTCATTTTGAAGGGATGCTTATTGATTTTGTACTAAGATGTTGTTGGAATGAACTTGGAGTTCTTCCTACCTTCTTGAGGACGAAAACCCTCTAGAGGAAGTTTAGTTTCTGTTGCAAAAGATCCACCCTAGTTGGAAGTTGGTGACTTCACATAGGAGTTGCATAGAGCTGGAAAAGATTTGGATAATTCTTGTAGTTTGATTTATGATTTTGTCTCTCATTTTGTGGTGATGTTTAGAGGTGTTGTGAGCAGAGTTTTGCTTGAAATTATTGATGTTTCTGTTGCTTTGGGCAGAGGCGTACACTTTGGGTGCCGTACCTTGCCTGGGACAATTTTTGTTTGGTGTTAAGTAAATAAACTCTTTTGATTTGCATCTTGAATGGTTGATGAGACTAGAGAAGGGTGCCTTAAACCCTTGTTTTAGTTGCTATATACATTGTTGGTTTATGACTTTAGCTGAGCCATCCGTACGACCTGTTATGGTGTTGTACCAGCAACTGGGCAAATTTCTTTGGGGTTTATGACTTGTTTTTTTGAAGATAATTCCTCTCCTTGGGTAGTGATTAGACTATGTTTGGAATTGATGGAGTTTATAGCGGGTTTTTTGCTGCCATTTATGCATGATTGAGGGTCATATTCTTTCCTAGACATCCATACAGCAGTGTGGTTCTTTATTTCCTTGATTTTCTGATTTTAGCTTCCATCAGTAGTGCATTCTTTGTATATTACCAGTTGGGCAGAATATCATCTGGAGTGTATTGATATTGATGTTTGTGCAAGTTGTTTCCTTATTGCCTAAAATGACAGGTGTGATGATATGATGATCAAATTGTTTATTTCTGAGTAGTGTTGCAATCTTTATTTGTAATCTTTATTTTGCAAACACTTATAACCCTTGGATGGTTCAACCGCCAGTGTGGAAAAATTTGTAATGCTTATATCTTTTTTGTTCATTCTCCCATTGAATAAGTGGAGTATTCCCATTGAATAAGTGGATGCCTACTGAAAAGCATATGCCTGCTATATAGCGGATGATTGTATTAGTTTATTTGCACATGCTTTAATTTGTAAGCCAAAACACTGTATGCTCTCACCTTGCCCATCTTGGGAACTTGGTGATCAGAAAGTGTGGAGGTTCTATTTGGTTGCATTGTTGTGCTAACCTTGCTGTGACATCATTGTATTAAATTCAAAAAATTATTGGGGTAGCCTATTACACTTCAACTCACACAACTCTCTAGAACTTTGTTCACTCAAATGCCTTGATTCTTCAAGTAGCAAGGATTCTGAAAATTTCTCTTCACAGTCACTTTGATCAAATGATATGGCAGCACCATACTCAGGCATTGAGTCATTATTAAGGGCTGATTTAAAGACTTCAATGAGCTCCCCTTCAATATGTTCATCTAAACTCTTTGAGAAGTCAAACTATTCTTCATTTTGCATGGGAAATTCCCACTTACAATCAGATTTTCCTTCACTAGAATGGTGAAGATGCTCCACATTAAGTGTGGTTCTAAAAATTTTAGCAGCATCAACAAGACACTCAGCTGCAAATACACCTTTCTCCATGTCCTCAAAAAGACACTCTGCTGGAATAATCTTAGGTTTGCTTGATAAATCACCTCCTAGCAATCTATCAATCATTCTCATCTTAGTTTTTAATGTTGTGGCATCTTCACAACCATCAAGCTCCTCATCAAATGTAGGACTTGCAAAGTCCAACACTTCTGGTTCTGAAACATCTTTGACTTCTTCAAGGCTAGGCTCAACTTCAAAATGTTCTATTCTAGACTTATCTAAATCAGCTAGCTCTTCAATTATCACATCTTCTTTTTTGGGTTCCACATCATTCTGAAGGAATGAACATGTGGTGAAGGTCACTGGTTTATCTACTTTGTTCTTGTATTGGTGGTTAGGCTCCCAAGAATCCTTGCATAGAAAACAAAGATTTCTTCTTCTGAGTTCATTCTTGCTGTCATCTTTCTTCCTTGAAATGGGAGAGTTCTTGTTCTGTTGCCTAGAAGGTGATGTCTTGGAATAGTTTTTGGTCTTTTCCACTGGAGTGGTTAGCTTTGGCTTCCTTAGAAACATTTTCTTCTTCTCCTTTTCCTTCCTTGTCCTTCGAATGTATTCTATAAGGCCCTTTTTGTCAGGATCCCCCTCCTTGATTATTTCCAAAAAAGCATCCAAGGAAATTTGATGCTTAAAGTCATTTGGTAGTCCTTTGTACTCATCAATAATTTTTGTGCCCTCTAATTCATACCTCCTTCGATCCAACTACCTTTGAATTGTTCTTTCTAATTTAGCCTGACTTTGTCTAAGAGAATCAATCAAGACATCTGTCTCATTTCTACTCATGTTTATTTCTTTGTCTCTTGGAAACATCTACTTACAACTGCTAAAATTGAAATGCATAGTACTAACACTCGCATGCAAGTACTGATCACTAACATGTAAGGCTGAATTTATGTTCCTCAACTGAAGATCTACAAAAGGTTAGCTCCCTAAGTAGGCTGGCAAGATCACCAGCTTTGATACCACTATAATAAACTACCCTGATTTTTTTTTGAAACAGATAACAACAATGAAAGTTAAGTGCAACAATGATTCTTCCACACTTTTCTGATAACCCAGATCTTGATGTGGGCAAGGTGAGAGCATACAAGTGCTTCAGAGTTAGCAATCAAAACCAAAACCAACAAATAAATAACAACTTCCACTTATTCAGTGGGCATCTACTTATGTAGTAGGCATCCACTTATGCAATGGGCAACCACTTATTTAGTGGGGTACTGAAAGTAAACTAGGTGCATCCACTTATTCAACAGGAACCTGAACATGAAATACTAAAATGGAAATAGGCACATCCACTTGTTCAACAGGAAGTCCTTACAAATAAACCACTTATTCAGTGGTGTGAGAATCATAAACAATAAAGCAATTAACTCCCACTGGCGGCAATACCATCCAAGCATTACATCAAGTATTGCCATTACAATATGTTAGCATCATGAAATATGTTTTCAAGAGAGATGCAAGAAATAATAATCCATAGTAGTCACAATATCAAAAGTGGCAAATACAAGAAAAGGTGTAACAAATCTGTGACCCAACTCAAAGCATAATGATATACCAATATGAAGGCGCCAATTGAGCTTTGGTAATCCCAATGGAGGTAGATGCAAGGCTGCCCAAACTGTAGCAGCAGACTGTCATAACAGAAAAGATCAGCAATTCACATAAAAGCTCCTCAAAACCCTCCAAACTATTATTCAACCAACATCCAAGCAAGCACCCAAGGAAAATAGGTTGATTTAATGTTAAAACCACAACTGAAATGCAAATAAAGGTGACTCCACCAGCCACAAACCCTCACGTATAGGTCTGATCTTTAAATCCAATGAATAGAAGCTCCAAGAACAACAAGAACCCTTGATTTTCAAGCAAGACTTCATCATGCCAACTAGGGTTTTGGCGCACCATCATAGTAGAAATACCCATTGAAGCAAGCTGCAAAAAACATCTAAATCACTGCAAAACTCCCACCAATATGGCATCAAAACCAACAAGAATACACAATCCCAAAATTATATCAAAACATCATTTCAACGCAAAGGAAAACTCTAAGTGAGATTGCTCTAATAACTTCACATTCAACACCACTGGTGATTCCTGTATTAAATCACACCCAAACTACGAGATAGTTTTCATCCTCAAGAGAATCTACAAGAGGGTTTTCATCCTCAAGAGATAATGGAAGAACACAAGTTTAATCTAGCAGCATAACAGTATCAAATCAAAAGCATAACCCTCCAAATGAGCTCTCATCCTATTTTTATAACCTTTTGAGGGAAATAGAATATTATTTTCTTTTTACCTCTTCATATTTCTTCTCAGTGAAAAGACCTTTTTTGAAATAATATTGATATGTCATGTGTAAGACCCTTTTTTAAGTGTCTATCTTTTAAAACACTTAATTAGCTTTCCAAAGAACTATTATACTTAAGTTATCTTTTAATAATCCCAACTTTAGATAACTTAAGAAAATATATTAATTAAATGGCTTAATAACTCACCCAATTTATGGAAAATCTTAAACTTAAGCGAACTGCAAAATAAATCATACCATCGCCCTCCATGATGTTTGGGATGAAGAATGGCGCCCTCCGGGTGACTTTCTAAAAATAGATGGCTTCTCCAAGAAGTTTGGAGAGCAATTCAGGAAGCTGAAAAAACATCTGAAAGCATCACTGTAATCTTGAACACCAACCGAGCTCAATGCCATAGAAAATAAACCACTTCAAGAAGGGAATGCCACTTTATAATTAATATTACACTAAGTTGCTAATAATTATTCCCAACCTTAGGCAACCTTAGTGAAATATTAATTAAATTGCCAGATAATAGTCCCAAGCTACGGAAGCATAGAAATGCACCGATCAAACAACTCTAACCATAACAACATGTAAAAGAAGACTTGGGACAAATAAAACATAGGCTATCAGGTGACTGTCTAAAAATAACAAGTGTGACACAGAGTTTGAAAAACACTTCTGAAAGCGTCACCACAAAACCCCTGACAACTCTAAACTCGATGCACAACTGAGATAGCCAACGACTGACTGCCAAATTACCAAAAATAGTGCCAGGCTGACACTTACTATAAATAGCAGTGTTCTCCAAGGACCAAAGAGAACAAACCCAAATAAACCTAGAAAGATTGTCACCGTGCAAGCACTTACTATAAATAGTAATTATGGACAAGTTGTCTGAAATCCCTTCAGAAAGTGTCATACAACTCCACTTGATCACCTCAACACACTGGTGACATCAAAATACTCCTCTAATCAAGCTGTGACAAACCCAGAAAGTCAGCTCCAATTGCACTGAAAGAGAACTCGAAAATGGGGACATTACATACACGCAATACACGAAGCATACACATATAAGGCAAAAAGTATACATAGAATACACAAGGGATACACGTGAAGCATAAAGAACAAAATGCACAAGACCTTGAGTTAGCATGAAAAAGGAGATCTCGATCCAAGTGATGTCTCGATCATCATGCATCATTCCCCAAGATGCCATAAAGAAGAATGCTAAGGGGTTAGCTAGAAAAGAGAAGAAGCATAAGAGGAGTACAAACACATCATTCACACAATCCACAACAAAGTGTTTCCACTCAAGGGAATAAACCAAGCTACCTCCCGCAAGAGAATTTACGCGAAGCCTTGCAGAATAAGAAGGTGAAGCGACCTTACTACCAAACTCAAGTTGGTGGTGCAACCCTTCTCCCAAACATGCAACGGAAGTCTTGTAGAATAAGAATGCGAATGCGACCTTACTACCAAACTCTAGTTGGTGGTGCAACCCTTCTCCCAAACATGCAAGGAGCCTCAACTTAGGAAAACAAGATAGACTCAAGATCTTGCTTCCAAGTTTCAACCTAGGAGAACAAGATGACTCAAGATCTTGTTTCCAAGCTTTTCGTAATCCTTTCCAAGAGAGAGTAGTAACAACGATAATCGACAAGTGTTTAGATAGAATAAAGAGAGTAAGATACATAGCACTATATATGCCCCAACCTTAAAGTGATTGCTAACCCCATTAGGGAGCAATTGCCTTTAAGGTAGAGTGAGAAAGAAACATAAGACACGCACTAGAGCTTTCTAAAGGCACATGCCCACAATGAGATGTGTTTACAAAAGCTACATCGCAACAAGGGGTTACCCCCAAGATGAACAAACCAAGGCGATGCTTAAAGGCATGATACACAATAGCTTGTGTAGTCATGGTATGACGCCAAGCATTGCTATAAGGTGCCACATAGATGGAAGAAAGGCATGGTGCTCTAGAGACTACATGAAGCATGGTGAGAAGTGCTATAGCTAAACCTTATTCGAAGTTGTTGAATTTTGCTACTCAAGACTTGGCATTCATTGGTGGAATGGCCAAGTGCTCGATGATACGCACAATAAAGTGTTGGAATGATTATTTTGTTGAATCTTTTTGTGTTTTAAAGGAGGAAGAGTGATTAAGCGGTCTTTTGAGTAGACTCGACAACATACACTCTTGTTGAGATAACAGAGAAGATATAGGGGGAGTAGGAAGCAAACCTTTTTGTTGTGAACATGGTGGTGAGAATGCAGGAGAAGGTCGGAGATCTAAACTTGCTTTAGACAAGTGCGGGTTTGGTTCCACAGGCTCCTTAATTATGAAAATCTATTACCTCAGATTTCTGTTATTTAAGGTTTTTTTTATCCTATACTCAATAACAATTCTCAACATAATTTTTTATGACATCATCTTAACAATCAAAATCCACACTAATGTCAATGGGCCCTTGTTTCGTTGGTGAAGTTGAATGGTTTTGAATGAGCTCACCAGTCAGCAAGGTCCCCGACATCATAAGGGACGAGGCCCGATACTCTCATATTAGATAGCAAAAAATGATCTTATGAATAATATAAAATCCTCCATTAAAAAAATCCACACTAATCCAAAGTAAACTCTAATCCCTCTCACTTTTAATTAATCTAAAAATAATTGTTATTAATTGCTTTATCATCTCCTTTTCCATGTAGCTAGAAGAATGAAGCAGTAAATAAATAAATGAAGATAGGAAGAACAAGAGCGAGTGGCTAGTAAGGTGTGCAGTAATGGCTATGGCGATTCCCATACCTCTCCACCTTCCTTCCCACATATACATTTTCTTACGCCCCCCGTCACCCAATTTTTCTGCGCCAACGTGTCTTACTCGCAACAAGCGCTGTTACGTGAAATGTGTGGGAGGAGGAGGAGGAGGAGGAGGAGAGAAGAAGAAGAGGTCGTCGGCGTATCCGTTCGATGAAATAGAAGGTCGATGGCAGCAATACTGGGAAGATAATCACGCATTTCGCACTCTCGATCCAGACGAAACGTGGAAGCCCAAGTTCTATGTGTTGGACATGTTCCCCTACCCCAGGTACCTTCACTTACAATAAATAATATACGGCCAGTCGGACGAATTCGACTTCAACTGCTCCAACGTTTTACATTACTACACTTGCAAAATGTAGAGGAGTGACAAACCAGGCATGCAAATTTTCACTAACATAACTCACTTTGTGATTCTATGAACAATGGATAAAAACATGTTGGTTGCCATCAAGTTTATTGCAACTTAAAATTTTACTTATCTTGATGGGCTATTCTTAAATATCATCCACTTTGATTACAAAGGTCAATTTTAGCCAATAAAAATAGGACAAATATTTACCACTTTTAATTCTGAATGAGGTGTAAAATTGCTATTGATTGTTTGACCATTGAAATGGATGATATTTAAGTAGAGTGATCTTGATGATGGGTGTAATCGTAAATGTCTAACAAGTCAGTCTTATTCGAGACTCTGAAAATCTTATGCTTTGAAAAGTACTTAAGGCCACAAGTAACCTGCTTAAAAAGACACTATAACTAAGCTCAAAGGAAGTATGAATGAATGAAAGATTTTAATAACGTCTAAGAGGTCAAAGCAGCCCATAAGACCTAGAGCATCCCTCCTAAAAACAGGGCACCAACAATTAGGAAGCAACAAGGCTGTTTGAAAAGGGAATTTCTAAGTCACCACAGAGAAAGAGATATACAAAATATTAGCATAAAAACACTAGCCATGAAGATAATTATCGGAGGTTATTTTTAGATTAAAGTTCTAGTGTCTAGCAAGAGTTCAGTGGAGAAGAAGTACCAATATAGAGTTTTATCACGTTTGTAGAAGAATGGCCCGGGTTTTAACATTCTTGAAAGGAAAGTCTCCTACAAGGCTACAACCATTCTTCTAACATCTATAGCTAACAAACAATCCTTCACTGGAAATGCACATCTGGCCTTACAGTATAATACATCGCACTAGGTGCAAAAATAAGAGATTTGAAATGCCTTGTTGGCAGTCTCTCGCACAAGGCAATATTGTAATTAGTGGTTGCTTGAACCTCTAATGCTCGAAATAGGATGAGACAATAGCTAATTAATCTGGGGTTCTTGGAAGCCCTCTATACAGGTAATTGCTTCCTCTAGAGTCTTTATATAAAGAATGATACATACATCAAATTTTGTAATAGATATGAAACCTGAAAATGTAGTATCACCCATCTCCCTTAGAAAGAGCAGATATGACATATTCTAATGCCCATATAATATTTTCTCAACGCATAGTTGGTACTTGGTAGCATAAACCTCAGTTACCCAAGTGGAATCCTAAGGGCATGAAACTAATGATATTGAAGACAGCTGGAATGTATATTCTTATCAACAATCTGCAAGAGATGCTCATCATAGAAAGCAATCTTAGGGCTGACAGGCTGCAGGGAAGTTCCAATTGACTATAATATATTTCTAGTATATGTCCTCTGTAACAACTCTATTAATATCTGCTTTTGTGGGAAGTAGGCGAGAGGGGCTCTCAAGGAAGTATCTGTAGTGAGGGAGGCAGTCCATGGAGATGCTAATAGACTGAAGAAGCAAACTGGTCTTGGAATACCAACATCGTCTTCTTCCATCAATTCAACGATATCTAGGCCACTTTTACTCTTTCAACTAAGGGTTATTTTGTATTGATTGTTACAGTGTACTTTACTATTGCTTCTTATAGGGTTATATGCAATAATTTTCAAGTTAAGACTGTCTAGTCTTGACTATTCTTTGCCTTTACTTTGCCTCCCTCCCAAGCTACAAGATCTGATGGGCCAATGAAGCATTAACTGACCAATGCTATTAAACTGACTGAAAAGACTGATTACATCTTTAAAAGAACTCAAAGATTGAAAAACGGAACTTAAAAAATGAAACTTACAACTGAAATTTGCAGCTGAAAGCCTGAAACTAATACATATAGCTGAAACTTTGAAATGGAATTAATAGCTGCAACTTTAAAATGTGAAAATTCTGAAACAACCATTTGGAATTAAACAATGTTTCTCCGAGTTTTGGGGTCAGAATTTTTTTTTTTCCATATTTTGGAGACGATGGGGGATGACAGGGGATGACTATTAAAATAATATATAAAAACTAATATTTGAGAAAACAATTAAAAAACAGTAAAAAAAATGTAATTTATAATTTATGTAAACAATATGAGTAAAGAAGCTGAAAATTATACAAAGTTGTACTGCTGTATGACATTTTGCATCTGAGACTGTGAATCTTAATGTCTTCATCACTATCTTCAGTATCTTGAGTGGAAATGGTACCATTGACCAAGATTCCACTGGTAGACTCTAGGATCATGTAATGTCCCTTTCGTATAGGAAACACTAAAACCTGAATCTGCATAAGAATGATACTCAAAGAGAACAATAAGTAAGATCAATGATGATGCTTTCATTTCGTTACTTGTTAAAAGATTGTTTATTTCCTAATTGTTACTTTATCCATTCCATAATTCATATTCTTTATTACTCCCCTTATGGAACTAGGCTTTACATGTATAGGGCGCGCTGAAACCATCTCTTGACCCAGCCTACGGGAGACTTCGTCCCAGCCTACAGGCCTTATTATGGATGGGATTACTCCGCCTCTCCCCACAAGACCTAACGTTCTGTAATGAATGAAGCAATAGAGAAATATATATAAAGAAAAGTGACCACTACATTTATCTCTCCATGTCATCTTCCTTCTATTCCTTAAGGATGGGGAATTATATGTCTCGGGCGCGTTGAACCCTCTCCAATGCACCATGAATGGAATTACTCCGCCTTTCCCTTGTTTAGGGCGCGTTAAACCCTCTCTAGTGCATTGTGATGGAATTACCTCGCCTTTCCCTAACAAGACCGCCTCTCCTAGGGCGTTGAAGGAGATGGGAAGAGGAGATAGTTATTGTATATATTTCTATATGACTTAATATGTAATTTGTAGTACTTTAAAACCCTAATTGGGGTTTCACCATTTATTATTCATGATTCATGTCATACACTTTATCATACATTGGTTTTTACTAAAACATGTATTCGGATTGCTACGGTAATGCAATTCCTCTCTAGTTTATAACATTCGTACTATAAAGTTTAAACCTCTGAAGCTAACTTTATCCAATTTTAACATTGTGCCAATCAGTAAAACATTATGAACACTTAAACTGCAACATTACATGCCAAAAGACTAGAATTGTCTCAAGATTCGCAGTGTAAGTGATAGACATTATTTCCTACTGAAATTATTGTTCAACATTCAAGCACAACCTGAGAACTACTAGAGTGACTTATAGGTATGGCGGATTATGTAGCTGACCACGCTCAGGGGTCCCGGAATCACTGCGTTTCGTGTCTAACGGCTTCCTGTTCGCGGCTCTGCAGATATTGATTCGCACTCTATTTCCCGTGGCCGGAGGCCTGTCGTCTTCTGCCTTCCGCTGTGTTGTATTTTTCTTGACTCGTGGGTTTCCTGTGATGATCGATGCCCTTGCAATCGGTGGGGGAATCTCTTTTATAGACCCGAAGGGCCTCCATACCAAGTGACGCGACCATCAAATAATTTCGTTTTGCTTATAACAATGGCTTAGGGGTTTCGATCCTTCATAGGGATGCATTTAGGTTTGAACGCCACTTGTATATATTATCACCGGTATATAATGTATTATATATAATTATATATTATTTACTATAAAGAGTGCATCGTATATATATATACTTGATAATAATGTACATATATTTATAATAATAATATATGTATATTTGTTTATTATATATCCTTGTATTTTCTTTAACATATATTTTGTATTTTCACCTAATTCCAATTATGAAAGCAAATTATAGAAATTATAGAAATATATATATATTATAATACATTTGAAATATGTGTAAGTTATAATTGTATAGTGTAATTTGTAGGAGATATGACAGTCCCCCCCACTCAAGATTGCTTGTCCTCAAGCAATTTAAGATTTGGTATATCAAGGATATCTTCCTTTTCCCAAGTAGCATCATCTATAGATAGTCCCTTCCACTTGACAAGATGCTCCGTGATGATTCGGTTTCTCAATCTTCTTTCTCTGGTACTTATGATTTTCTCGGTTTCCAAAGTTAATTGTCCCTCATCGTCGAGTGGAGGGAGGTCCTCGCATGGAGTAACCTTTTGGCCAAGCACCTTTTTTAACCTGGATACATGGAATACATTGTGGATTTTGCTATTCCCGGGAAGTTCTAGTTCATATGCAACTTCTCCAATCCTTCTTATTACTTTGTAGGGTCCATAAAACCGGGGTTTAAGCTTTTTGGCGTCACTGGATTTTAGGGAGGACTGCTTGTAAGGTTGCAATCTTAAGAATACCATCTCTCCCTCTTCAAAAGTTCTTTCTACTCGTTTCCGATCAGCATAAATCTTTTGTTGATTTTGTGCATGATGTAGATTGTCCCTAAGAGCCCTCATGATGTCTTCATGTTACTGAATAAAGTCTTTAGCGTTGGGACATCGACTTTCTCTTAAGATCATGTTTCCAAACGAAGGTGGATTATATCCATATAGAGCCTTAAAGGGGCTCATCCCAATGGACATGTGGTATGTTGTGTTGTAGCAATATTCACCAAGGTGTAACCATTTGTTCCATGCCTTCTGGTGTCCGGTGACATAGTTCCGTAAGTATCCTTCGATCCATTTATTAACAATTTCGGTTTGACCATCCGTTTGCGGATGATAGCTTGTACTGGGGGTTGATTCTGTACCAGATAATCTGAATAACTCTTGCCAAAAAGTACTCATGAAACGGCTATCACGATCACTGACTATGGTGTCAGGTAGTCCATGGAGTCTGAAGATTTCTCTAAAGAACGTGTCTGCAACTTGCGGGGCTTTATATTCAGAAGTGATAGCCATGAAATGAGCATACTTTGTGAGTCTATCCACGATCACATAGATACAATCTTTCCCTTGAGCTTTTGGTAGGCCGGTTATGAAGTCCATGGATATACTACTCCATTTTTGTTTTGGAATTGGTAAGGGTTGTAGTAACCCGGCCGGATGGGTTTGTTCCACCTTATTCCTTTGACAAATATCGCATTCTTGTACATATTTCAGCACATCCCCTTTTAGTCCTTTCCATGCAAATTGCTCTCTAATCTGTTTGTAGGTTTTGTAATAACCCTGGTGCCCGGCTAAAGGTTGATCATGAAATTCTTTAAGGATCCTTCCTTTTATCTTAGATCCTGCTGCCACATAGATCCTATTTTTGTAGAGTATAAGTTCATCTTGGATTTTGAATCCATCATTTGGTAAATTCCCCTCAAGTATATTTGCGGTGAGAGGATCTTTAGCATAATCACTTATGAGGATATTCTTCTAATTTGGTGAGACACTTGTCATGGCACATATGGAAGGTTTCCAAGATAGCGCGTCAGCTACCACATTATTTTTCCCTTTCATATAAGTGATGTCAAAGTTATAGGCTTGGAGTTTGCTTACCCATCTTTGCTGTCTATCATTAAGATCACGCTGTTTTAGAAAATGCTGCAAGCTGTTATGATCCGTCCGGACTGCAAACTTCCCGCATACAAGGTACTGCCGGAACTTGTTTAAAGCATGCATGATGGCCAACATTTCTTTATCGTAAGTAGAATAAAGCCTCTCTGCGGTGGTTAGCTTGCGGCTCTCAAATGCTATGGGGTGCTTATTTTGCATTAATACCGCCCCAATTCCTTCTCCCGAAGCATCACATTCCAATTCGAAGGGTAGGGAAAAGTCAGGCATGGCTAAAACTGGGCACATGCTCATGACACATTTCAATTCCTCAAATGCTTTCTCGGCAGCCTCATTCCATTTGAACAATCCCTTCTTGGTGAGATCGGATAAGGCGGCAGATATCTTTGAGAAGTTCTTCACAAATCTTCTATAATAGCTGCACAAACCTAAGAATCCTCGCAATTGAGTCAAGGTTCTTGGTCGGGGCCATTCTTTAATGACTTTGATTTTCTCTTCGTCCACCTTAACTCCCTTGGCGCTAATCTTGTGTCCTAAGTACAAGATCTCCTCCATTCCAAATTCACATTTGGATGCTTTAGCATATAGAGATTCTCGCTCTAGGATGGACAATACCTCATCTATATGTTTGAGATGTTCTTCCCATGTTTTGCTATAAATTAGAATGTCATCGAAGAAGATAAGCAAAAACTTCCTTAACTGTTTTCGGAATGTGTGGTTCATGCAAGATTGGAAAGTCGCTGGGGCATTGGTTAATCCAAAAGGAAGAACTAGAAACTCGAAGTGTCCATAATGACATCTAAATGCTGTTTTTGGTACATCCTCTTCCCTCATGCGAATTTGATGATACCCTGATCTTAGGTCGATTTTTGAAAAGTACTTTGCCCCATGGAGTTCATCCATTAACTCATCCACTCTAGGTATAGGAAATCTGTTTTTGATGGTTTGTTTATTTAGTGCTCTATAATCTATGCACATTCTCATCGTTCCATCTTTTTTCTTCACTAGTACTATCGATGATGCAAACGGGCTGGGACTAGGTTGAATGAGTCCCATTTCCAATAGTTCATTTATTGTTTTTTCTATTTCCTCTTTAAATTTTTGTGGATGGCGATAATGAGTTGTAATCACGGGTTTAGATCCTTTTTCCAACTCTATGATATGTTCAAATCCCCTTTTTGGAGGAAGGCCGGGCGGAATTTCATTAAACACTTTCTTGTGTTTTCTAAGAATGGGTTTTATATCTATGTGTATGTTTTGACCTTGTGGGGTGGATTTATCAAGGATCATGCATTGGGCTGCCCACTCCCCCTGCCCATGTCTAAAAATCCTTTCCATTCTTTTGCAAGAAACGACTTTTGGGGAGTCGTCAGGTAAACCTCGTAGTGTAACCTCTTCTCCTTTATGTTGAAAATGGATGAGTGAGTTAGGTAGGTCAAACTGGAAGCACCCTAATGAATACAACCAAGGGGTGCCTAGAATTATATCATTATCAAGCGGTACTACATAGAAGTCTTCCTTGATAGTATGCTTCCCTAGATTTATTTCAAGTTGGGGAGCGATCTTAGTGCATGAGACCATTTCTCCAGTGGTGGTAGTTGCTGAAAATCCTTTAAAGCCTTGGGTCTTAAATCTTCTTCTTTTTACTAATTTTTCATCAATGAAATTGTGGGATGCCCCACTATCAATTAGAGCAATAACTCTTTGGCCCCTAATAGTGCTTTTGATGCGTAAGGGACGATGCTTGGAAGTTTGGGTAATGGTAGCTAAGGTCACATGTTCATCATCTTCTATTCTTGCTTTCTTGGTATTCCTTTCTTCGGCTTCTTCATCGGAGATAACTTCCATCTTTTGAGCTCGGCCTCTCTTATCACATTTATGCCCAAGTTCCCATTTTTCTTTACATCTAAAACATAAATTTTCCTTTTTGCAAGTGTGCCCAGGTCTCCAAGGTTCTTGACATCTGAAGCATAGGTTCTTAACCCTAAGCTCTTCTTTGGAAGGTTTATTGTAATTACTCTTTTTGTGATAGGGTTTGGTATGCTCGTTTGTGTTTTTGGTGTTTGAGTTTGATTTTTCCAATTTCAAGGCT
The DNA here is from genome assembly GCA_027924645.1 of Cunninghamia lanceolata. Lineage (NCBI taxonomy): Eukaryota > Viridiplantae > Streptophyta > Pinopsida > Cupressales > Cupressaceae > Cunninghamia > Cunninghamia lanceolata. Next base: position 1,942,076 of record BSBN01000405.1, read on the forward strand.
TTTTCTATGGCATCATCCAGGGTAGAAGGGTTTAGAGCACTTACCAATCCTTTTAGGGAATCTTTTAGCCCTTCTACAAATAGATAGGTTAATCTATCCCCTTCAATTCCGGTGACTCTAATTGAAATCTTTTGAAATTCATTTATATACTCATCTACCGTTCCTTGTTGTTTCAATTGAGTTAATTTTTTAAAGTTTTCTTGAGGGTGTTCCCTATCAAATCTTTTTATTAGTTTTTGTGAGAATTCTTCGTAAGAGGTTATGTCATAGTGCCCTTGCGTGTGAAGCCCGTGGTGCCACCATTCGTAAGCTAGTCCTTCTAAATGTAAGATAGCAAATTGTAAAGCATCATCTTAAGTCATTGGACTAAGTTTAAAATAGTTGTTTAGTTTTTGTAACCATGCATGTGCAGAGATTTTGTTTGATCCATCAAAGTTTGGTAACGTTACTTTGTTTACCTTGTGTCGTAATTCCTTATTTGCATGACTTTTGTCTTTTCTAGCTATTTCATTCTTCTTTGATTCACTAAATTCACGAAAAGATATAATTTCCCTAACTTTGGGTTCTAAATTTGCATATGCCCTAGCAATATCCTCCGTATTCATTTGGAGTGGTGTGGTCTCTTCTATTCTTGATGTTTCTTCCCTAGGGAGAAAAGATGGTCTTGGGATCCTTGAGTTTGAGGTTGCATTGTTGTTATCGGAGTGATGTGACCCCATTACTTTGTCATTAGTTGAGGGAGGTTGATTCGTGGTGTTACCCACTTTTTGAAGTGCTTCTAAAAACATATGAGTCGTCTTTTCACCTTGGTCCATCATGGCCTTGGTGATTCTCTCGTTTTGCTCCATCATGGCCTTGGTGGTGGCTTCCATGAAGGCCCTCATTTCGTTGTTCATTTGCTCTTCTAGAAGTGGGCGGTTCCTTCTAGTGTATGCTTGCATAAATTTGTTTCACAGGATGGCAGGATGATGGCTTTGATACCAATTGTAATGTCCCCTTTGTATAGGAAACACTAAAACCTGAATCTGCATAAGAATGATACTCAAAGAGAACAATAAGTAAGATCAATGATGATGCTTTCATTTCGTTACTTGTTAAAAGATTGTTTATTTCCTAATTGTTACTTTATCCATTCCATAATTCATATTCTTTATTACTCCCCTTATGGAACTAGGCTTTACATGTATAGGGCGCGCTGAAACCATCTCTTGACCTAGCCTACGGGAGACTTCGTCCCAGCCTACGGGCCTTATTATGGATGGGATTACTCCGCCTCTCCCCACAAGACCTAACGTTCCGTAATGAATGAAGCAATAGAGAAATATATATAAAGAAAAGTGACCACTACATTTATCTCTCCATGTCATCTTCCTTCTATTCCTTAAGGATGGGAAATTATATGTCTCGGGCGCGTTGAACCCTCTCCAATGCACCATGAATGGAATTACTCCGCCTTTCCCTTGTTTAGGGCGCGTTAAACCCTCTCTAGTGCATTGTGATGGAATTACCTCACCTTTCCCTAACAAGACCACCTCTCCTAGGGCGTTGAAGGAGATGGGAAGAGGAGATAGTTATTGTATATATTTCTATATGACTTAATATGTAATTTGTAGTACTTTAAAACCCTAATTGGGGTTTCACCATTTATTATTCATGATTCATGTCATACACTTTATCATACATTGGTTTTTACTAAAACATGTATTCGGATTGCTACGGTAATGCAATTCCTCTCTAGTTTATAACATTCGTACTATAAAGTTTAAACCTCTGAAGCTAACTTTATCCGATTTTAACATTGTGCCAATCAGTAAAACATTATGAACACTTAAACTGCAACATTACATGCCAAAAGACTAGAATTGTCTCAAGATTCGCGGTGTAAGTGATAGACATTATTTCCTATTGAAATTATTGTTCAACATTCAAGCACAACCTGAGAACTACTAGAGTGACTTACAGGTATGGCGGATTATGTAGCTGACCACGCTCAGGGGTCCCGGAATCACTGCATTTCGCGTCTAACGGCTTCCTGTTTGCGGCTCTGCAGATATCGATTTCGCACTCTATTTCCTGTGGCCGGAGGCCCGTCGTCTTCTGCCTTCTGCTGTGTTGTATTTTCCTTGACTCGTGGGTTTCCTGTGATGATCGATGCCCTTGCAATCGGTGGGGGAATCTCTTTTATAGACCCGAAGGGCCTCCATACCAAGTGACGCGACCATCAGATAATTTCGTTTTGCTTATAACAATGGCTTAGGGGTTTCGATCCTTCATAGGGATGCATTTAGGTTTGAACGCCACTTGTATATATTATCACCGGTATATAATGTATTATATATAATTATATATTATTTACTATAAAGAGTGCATCGTATATATATATACTTGATAATAATGTACATATATTTATAATAATAATATATGTAGATTTGTTTATTATATATCCTTGTATTTTCTTTAACATATATTTTGTATTTTCACCTAATTCCAATTATGAACGCAAATTATAGAAATTATAGAAATATATATATATATATTATAATACATTTGAAATATGTGTAAGTTATAATTGTATAGTGTAATTTGTAGGAGATATGACAGATCATCTTCTTCACTGTCCGATGTCTCAATGTCAGACATGCTGTAAACAATCTGAGCAAATGTTGGCACTGTTTCTGCAGTTTCTGTTTTCAAAGATGATAAAACCTGTTGCCATTCATTATTTGAAAAAGAGTACCAGGCTCCAATATTGTTCATCAAACGAATAAACTCAGCTACATCAATGCGAGCCAAATTTTGAATGGTCTGTTTTATGGTATCAGTAAGGAGCATCAACATGTTCCCAAGTAAGGGATTCACTAGAGAGTTGAACTTGACAACGAAGTTCATACCAAGTTGTAGTGCCAATGTGCACATGTTGGAAATCCAAGCATCTTCACTAAGGTCATTATATTTATTTTCTAAATCATTTGATTGTAACCAAAGTATCATTAACCGGAATAAAGATTCACTTGGGAAACCAAAAGTATAAATGAAATTCAATTACTTGGCATTTAATAAAAAATATTTAGGAAACTAAAAAATGCTGAAGTATTCATAAAAAGGAAAAAACACTCATTTTCCTTCTGTCACAACACAATACAAGTTTTTTTTTTTTTTGCTTTTTAAAACTAGAGTGGGGGTTTGAGGGTTGCAGCCCCTAGTGGGGTTGTGATGCAGGAGCATCCCTGGTTCAAGAGCAATCTTGCATCAACCAAAAACATTTGCATTTCAGTTTGTTTGCAGTTTAGTTTGTTTCTTTTCATTTTCCAGTTCAGTTCAGGCAATTTAGTCAGTAGTAGTTTCTGTATTTTGGTCCGCATTCTGCCGCAGTATCATTTTAGACCTTGCGGAGCTGGACTTAGCATCTAGAGTCATTCATTTACATCATATTCGGAATTCAGAGCATTTGGATTAGTCAACGGAAAGTTATCGCTATCAGAAGATCGACTGTTTTCTCATAACAGAGCATTCTGACAATCTCTTATAATCAGCTAAAGGAGAAGACTTGCGGAGCATTCCTCGACTTGTGGAGCTTAATGACACATCATTCAATGATCTTTGGTTCGTGGCCGACCTTCCCCGAGATCCGCACATCATTCCATTCATTTGCAGAGGTGCTCTATGTATTTAGGTCCGATCTATTCGTGTACACACGTTACAGCTCTTCATTGGAGTTTGTGATCTTTCTTGGCCGACGTGGAGGAATCTTTTGTACCGGAGATGATATATAAGGATGTAATAGATCCCTAGGAAAGCAGATGAGAATAATTAGGTATAGATTCATAAGTTCATAGTTTGGATTTGCATGAAGGGACTTCAAAGCTATATCTTGTATATATTCTGTAACTAGGCCTGCGAGCCCTAATTGTAAGCCCGTATATTGCCGGCCGATCTGTATTTGAATCCTATGATATATTGAATGATTGAATCTGCATTTGTTCCATATCTTTGAGTTGTTTCCGTTGTGTTTACTCTTGCTGCACGGTCTGGACAGTTCATTTTGTGAACCCTCCTACCGTGACTACACCAAGTGGTATCAGAGCTAAAGTTCGAATCTTGGGGAGCGAATTGAGCGAAGTTGGCGAAGGAATTCCGTGAGATCTTGTTGTGGACAGATCGCCGAATTGAGGCAGGTTACTTGTGTCGCAACCAATCGCCGATTGTGAGGCAACTGTCACCTTGTAGCCCGATCGCTGAACTTGAGGCAGTTTGCACTTGATCCTAGGAAGAATGCCACCGAGGAGAGTTGCTGCTATTGGAACAATGGTTGGTAGAATGGATGAGATGATGGAAATGATGAAAACGATGCGAATTCAATTGGATGCTGTTGAAGAAGATAGGTGAAGAGGATTGACACCGAGACCTAATGTTGAAAGTGATGATGAAGAAGAATTTTAATCTGTTGAACAAATTGGCGAAACCCTAGAAGGTGATGAAGAAGAAGAATCAGATCAAGTCAAGATGTTGCGAGCTATTTCGAAGATTGGAAAGAGACCTAGAGTTGATGTACCGAATTACATTGGTAATTTGAACCCTGAAGAGTTGAATGATTGGATAAATGACATGGAAGAGTACTTTGAGTATGAAGAAGTTGAAGATCCGGAGAAGGTGAAATTTGCAAAGATGAAGTTGAAAGGACATGCTTCTATATGGTGGAAAGAAGTTCAGTTGGATAGAAACAGAAGAGGAAAAAAAAAGATTACAAAGTGGGATAGGATGGTGACAAAATTGAAGAATTAGTTTATAACTACTGACTATGAGTTAGAACTGTTGAAAAGATTGCAGAACTTGAGGCAAAAGGAGAAATCTGTGAAGGAGTATACGGAAGAATTTCATAAGATGATCATAAGGACAAGACATAGTGAAGCAAGCAAGGAGAAAGTGGCTAGATACATCAATGGACTGAGATTGAACATTCAAGAAGAACTAAGTCTGGTGAGGATGACCTCTTTGGAGGAAGCATATCAGTTTGCCCTGAAAGTTGAAGAGAAGCTGAATAAGAGACATGATCAGAGACAGAGAGGCAGAGGAGGTAAATTTCAGAGAGGTAAGACATTTTCCGGAGGTGAGAGATCATTTGTGGAGCAGAACAAGTTTGACAACACATTCAAGAAGGAGGACAGAGATAATAGTGCATATTGGAGAGATGACAGAAACTTTTACCAGAGAGGAAACCCTAGTGCATACCGGAATGAGGGATACAGAAGAGAAGGGAAAGGATTTGATAAGAGAACATTCAGAGGCACTTGTTTCAATTGTGGAGGTGAAGGACATAAAGCATTTGAATGTAATCAAGGGAGTACAAGCACGAGAACAGAGAACAGTGGAAGAGTAGCTTATGTTGAAGAACCTGGTGGATCACCTAGTTTAGTTGGTAAACCTGAGAAAGGAGAATCACTTGTGATGAGGAGAGCACTATTTCAAGCAGAGACAAATGAGGAACCACCGCAGAGGAAGAGTTTGTTCAGAACTAGATGCAAATCAGGAGGTAAATGTTGTAAAGTTGTAATTGATAGTGGTAGTTTTGATAATCTAGTTTCAGAGGAGATGGTGACTAAGCTGAAGTTGGAAAGATTGAAACACCCTAAGCCCTATCAGATAGCGTGGATTCAGGATGATCATAAGGTACTGGTGAGTGAACAATGTTTGGTGAAATTTCATATTGGATCTAATCATGAAGAAGTCTTGTGTGATATTATGCCTATGGATGTATGTCATATCTTGTTGGGTAGACCTTGACAGTATGATAGAAAAGCTATACATGATGGGAGAAAGAATACATACACTATAACATCAAATGGGAAGAGAATTACTTTGATTCCTTTGGAGGATGATCCTAAGAGTGAAGTATGTGGGAATACTAGAATCTGTTTGGTAGATGGAAGAAAATTTCTGGATGGTTTGAGACATGAGAATATGTGTTATGCTTTGATTCCTAAGAAGCCTGAAACATTGAAGAAGGGGACTGAAGAATCACAACCGGAGGAGATAAGAGAGTTGTTGACAGAGTATGAAGACATCGTATCCGACAATGTACTTGAAGGATTGCCACCTATCAGGAGTATCAGTCATCACATGGATCTTATACTGGGAGCTAGTTTGCCTAATAAAGCAGCACATAGAATGACACTGGCAGAGAATGAAGAACTGAATAGACAAATACAGGAATTGTTGAGGAAAGGTTTGATTAGAGAAAGTTTGAGTCCTTGTGCAGTACTTGCAGTGTTAGCACCGAAGAAAGATGGAGAATGGAGAATGTGTACAGACTCTAGAGCAATAAACAAGATCACAGTTAAGTATAGATTTCCTTTACCTAAGATGGATGATATCATGGATTGTTTGAGTGGAGCAAGATATTTCACAAAGATAGATTTGAAGAGTGGATACCATCAGATCAGAATCAGAGAAGGAAATGAATGGAAGACTACTTTTAAGACAAATGAAGGATTGTATGAGTGGTTAGTGATGCCTTTTGGATTGACAAATGCACCGAGGACTTTCATGAGATTGATGAATGAAGTCTTGAAGAAATTCTTGGGTAAGTTTGTTATTGTGTATTTGGATGACATTCTGATTTTCAGTAAGACAAAAAAAGAACATTTGTGGCATATTAGACAAGTTTTGCAAAGGTTGAGAGAGGAGAAATTGCTGATAAACATCAAGAAATGTAGTTTCATAACGGAAGAATTGGTATATTTGGGATTTGTGATTTCTGCGAAAGGATTGAAGATGGACCTTGAGAAAGTAAGAGCAATTGTTGAATGGCCTACACCGGAGAGCATTGGAGAGGTTAGATCATTTCATGGATTGGCTAGTTTCTATCGGAAGTCCATCAGAAATTTCAGTTCAATATGTAACCCTATGACAGAGATAATGAGAGGTGACAGAAAAGACTAAGTGGACATCAGGAGCAAATAAAAGTTTTGAGCTGTTGAAGCAGAAGGTGACAGAGCAACCAGTCTTAGCATTACCAGATTTCAATAAGGTATTTCAAGTTGATTGTGATGCAAGTGGGAGTGCAATTGGAGCAGTGTTAAATCAAGAAGGTAGACCTGTAGCATACTTCAGTGAGAAGTTGAATGATGCGAGGAGAAGATATTTGGTTTATGATCAAGAGTTCTATGCTATAATTCAAGTCTTGAAGAAGTGGAGACATTATTTGCTGCCTAAGGAATTTGTGTTGTATACAGATCATCAAGCTTTGCAATATTTGAATAGTCAAAGTAAGTTGAATCAGAGACATATGAGATGGGTAGAGTTCATGCAGAGTTATACATTTGTACTGAAGCATAGGAGTGGAAAATCAAACAAAGTTGCTGATGCATTGAGTAGGAGAAGAAACTTGTTGACAGAGATGAGAGTTGAAGTATTGGGATTTGATGAATTGAAGAACATGTATGTAATGTCCCCATTTTGAGCTAAGATATATTTTCTAGTTTGAGCTTGTTTCTATACATGGAGAACCGGAAAGTTAGTCATGTCTATAGATGGAGAACCAGAAAGTTAGTCATGTCTACACATGGAGAACTGAAAAGTTGGCTCAACTAGTATTTTGATTTGAGTTCTATTTTGTGAATAATGACAAATGGAATCTTTAATTGCATTTGTCTAATATCTATAATGGAATCACACTTGTTCATTGTGCCAAATCGAAGGGATAAGTTATTGTTTCAGGTGAGACCTATTTTAATGCATGGGTTGATGTGTCATTCGCCCAAATTGATCCAGCTAAGAAGAAAATGTATTGCATATTGTGCCAACGGCTATCCTTGAGTTATTCAAATTGCAAATAGCATTGGTTTTGATGCCAATGGCCCATTAGAGAGGTGCGATCCATTCCAAGAGTTACAACGGCTATCAAGGGATGATCGACTTTCATAGTGTGAAGTGCAATACATTGAATATTGTTTCCAACGGTCAAGATGAGGTAATTCGCCTAAGGTAAAGAGCATTCAAATTGTTGTTTTGAAATCCAATGCAAATCATTAAGGAGGTTCGGCGGCCAAGGATAAGAGATGAAATCTTAAATGCAAATATTCAGTGCAAGTTTTCTATTCACCCAAGGCCGTTGGAGCACTAGAAGGAATCGGTTATATATTGAAGGAAAGATTTTAAATGCCAAACATATGATCGATCATGCCACCTATGCATTCACTCAGCCATATGAGGAATTTTAAATGATTGTTAGCCAACCTTGCTAACTGCCGCCTATGCAAAGAGGAGTTCATTGCCAAGGAGTTGATGCATATGAAAAATAGATACAATTCATTTAAAACAATTAAAGATTGTTTTCAAATGAGTGAACTCATTGATGTCATTCATTTCCAATTGTTCAAAACTCTTGTTTTCTATTGATGGAACTCAAATTGCATTACAAAACATTATAGAGTAGGATCGCTCATCCAAGGAGAAGTTAAATAGAGACTTCCATCTTCATTTGGAGGTTATGTTGAATCTGGTATGTTTCTTATTCTATTACTTTGACTGAAAATTTCGATTTTCATGTCTTTTTGCAAGGTGATGACCCCTTGTGTTTGTATGGTGATGACCCCATACTCTATGTGAGGTGATATTATGTAGATATTCACCACTGAGCTTGATATTGCAGGTTACTAAGGAGTATTTGAAGTGAATTTGATGTCAATCTAACCCTTGGTCATTGTAGAAGCTAAACCAAGGTAGTCGATTTGGAGAAATCATCATTATATGAAGGTTTGCTATACATTTTCAATTCTGATTTTTTATGATAGTCAGCTGGTAACGATATTTCAGGGTTCATATGCAAGCTTTGAGTGAAGACTTTGATGTATGAAGTGCTTTGGAGCATCATAGACGTAAGATATTGCATCTAGGAATCCATCGCTTGGCTAGGAAAGTCATTTTGGATGCATTTGAAGACATATCTTATTGGTTGGGTGGAAAAGACATCTACAGCAGTGTGATCAGCTAACTGGGCATTTATATTAGTCACATACATTTGCATATACAGGGCTGTAGTGATCATCTCCAGATTTATGGATCATTGTCTCATGTTTGTACATGACTATTGATGTTGTAGAAGACATTTGGCACTCATATTTGGGTTTTTTGTGAAGATATTAAGTCTGATATGACTAATATCAGGACTGTAATTTCATGACAGCAGTACCTTTTTGTGTTGTGATTCCATTTTCAATCAATAATAATGCAAGGAGTTTGATGACTTCATTCATAGTGATTTGTATTGGTGTTTTGCTTTGATGTGTGCAAGAAATCTTATCTAAAATTGTTCAATATTTTCAGTCATAGACAATAAGGTCTCTTACAATGTATGAGGGAGACACTGATCTTGCAGAACCTTGGAAAGCATGTAAGGAACCTGTTGTGATAGATAGGAGTAAGTGGTTGGATTATTTCATTCAAGAAGATATGTTGTTCAGAGGAAATCAGTTGTGCATACCTAGAAGTTCAATGAGAGATTGATTAAGGAGAAATATAGTGGTGGATTGGTAGGACATTTTGGCATTGACAAGACAGTAGCATTGGTGAGTGAAAATTACTTTTGGCCTCAAATACATAAGAATGTTAGGAAGTTTGTGCAGAATTGTAGAGTTTGTCAAGTTGCAAAAGGGAGTAGTCAGAATACTGGATTGTATAAACCTTTGACAGTGCTGGAGAGACCTTGGGAAGACATAAGCATGGATTTTGTGATGGGATTGCCTAAGACACAGAGAGGACATGATTCAATATTTGTAGTGGTAGACAGATTTTCAAAGATGGCTCATTTCATACCTTGTAAGAAGACAACTGATGCAGTGCATGTAGCAGACCTATTTTTCAAGGAGATTGTGAGATTGCATGGATTACCTAGGAGTATAATTTCAGACAGAGATGCTAGATTCCTTGGATATTTTTGGAAGACACTTTGGAAGAAGATGAAGACAGATTTGAAGTTCAGTTCAACATTTCATCCACAGACTGATGGACAGACAGAGGTAGTGAATAGGAGTTTGGGAAACCTCTTGAGATGTTTGGTTGGAGAAAAGGCAGGAAGTTGGGACTTGATTATATAACAAGCAGAGTTTGCATACAATAATTCAGTGAATAGGAGTACCGGAAGAACACCTTTTCAGATTGTTACCGAAGTAAATCCTAGAGGAGCAGTAGAACTAAGAGATATCAGTGCTGAGGAAAAGAGAAGTGCAGAAGCAGAAGAAGAATTTGCAGAACGCATGAAGACAGTGCATAATCAGGTGCAGAAGCATTTGGAAGATATGAACAACAAATATAAGGAGCAAGCAGATGAGAAGAGAAGACAGAAGGAATTTACAGTTGGAGATGAAGTGATGGTATACTTGAAAAAAGAAAGATTTTCAGTTGGAACATATAACAAGTTGAAGATGAAGAAGTTTGGACCTTGTAGGATACTCAGAAAATTTGATTAAAGAAATGCTTATGAAGTGGAATTACCGGAGACATTGGGCATATCACCTATTTTCAACATTGTAGACCTATATCAGTATCATGAAGCAGAATTCAGTGACAGCATGGCAAAGGATTTGAAGAAGCAATTACCACAACAAGCACCAGAGCAGATTGAAGACATGTTGGACAGTAGAGTTGGACGCAGCACCAAAGGAAGACAATACAAGGAATACCTTGTGAAGTGGAAAGGCAGACCGGAAGAAGATTCATCTTGGATTTCTTAGGCTGAGGTGGATCGTCTTGGTTTTTCTCTAGCCCCAGCAAAGTGAGGGACTCACTTTTTCAATAACCCCGGATGTTTTTGCATCAACCAAAAACATTTACATTTCAGTTTGTTTACAGTTAGTTTGTTTCTTTTCATTTTCCAGTTTAGTTCAGGGAGTTCAGTCAGTAGCAGTTTCTGTATTTTGGTCCGCATTCTGCCGTAGTATCATTTCAGACCTTGCGGAGCTGGACTTAGCATCTAGAGTCATTCATTTACATCATATCCAGAATTCAGAGCATTTGGATCAGTCAATGGAAAGTTATCGCTATCAGAAGATTGACTGTTTTCTCAGAATAGAGCATCCTGACAATCTCTAATAATCAGCTAAAGGAGAAGACTTGCGGAGCATTCCTCGACTTGTGGAGTTTAATGACACATCATTCAATGATCTTTGGTTTGTGGCTGACCTTCCCCGAGATCCGCACATCATTCCATTCATTTGCGGAGGTGCTCTATGCATTTAGGTCCGATCTATCTGTGTACACACATTACAGCTCTTCATTGGAGTTTGTGATCTTTCTTGGCCGATGCGGAGGAATCTTTTGTACCGGAGATGATATATAAGGATGTAATAGATCCCTAGGAAAGCAGATGAGAATAGTTAGATATAGATTCATAAGTTCATAGTTTGGATTTGCGCGAAGGGACTTCAAAGCTATATCTTGTGTATATTCTGTAACTAGGCCTGTGAGCCCTAATTTTAAGCCCGCATATTGCCGGCCGATCTGTATTTGAATCCTATGATATATTGAATGACTGAATCTGCATTTGTTCCATATCTTTGAGTTGTTTCTGTTGTGTTTACTCATGCTGCACGATCTGGATAGTTCATTCTGTGAACCCTCCTATCGTGACTACACCAGGTTGAGGGGTAGCGCCCCTTGTGCGGTCTAGAACACATCTAAACATCCTATGGCCATCCCAGTGATGGAAAGATGCCCCATGATATATGCCCCAAGGGATGTTTCATTCCCATCCCATTGCACCTAGGATCATAGAAGCAAAAAGTTAAAACCATGAGTAATCGCGAACCTATAGTTTTGCCGATTTTTTGATAGTGGAAATTGCAATTTAGACAATGACCTGGCCCATGCAATCTTTTTGTGACTTTTACCTGAAAAATCATGAAAAATTGCGATAAACTTGTTTGAATCATCAAAATTTGTGAGTTCGACCGATTAATCCCGTGTTTGACCAATTTCAATGAGTTGAGGCAATTTTTTGCACATAAAAATGTTTTAAAAAAAAAAATTTACACTGGATTTTTTTGGAGGAATCAGAGCATTTTGTAGCTGGATTTGGAGATTTTTGGGACATAAAAACATTTTGTTTTAATTTCTTCTCACATTTGCATGGGGTATTTTGGAGAAATCAGGGCATTTTTGAGTCTGATTTGGAGATTTTCAGAGTTTTTTTTTTCCTTTCTGAGATTTCATCTTTCAGTTTCAAAATTTTAATGAAATTCTTCCTTTTTATTTATAAAAAATAAATTATAAAATATGGCCTGTTTTTTCATGAAAGGCCCTTACCCTCTACCCTAAATGCTGATTTTTTTTCAGTGATTAGGGTTAGGGTTAGGGTTAGGGCTTGTTGTTTTTACCCAAAAAGCCCTAACTGTAATCCTAAGTGGTGAATTTTTTCAGCGTTTTTGGTTATGGTTAGACCTTTTTTTTATTTTAATTAAAAATTTAAAACTATTAGTATGTAGTTATCATTTATGCAGTATGCAGTATGCATTGTGTAATGCAATGTAATCGGTGATATGAACATAAATGGAAAAATCTATATTCCGAAATTCATGGGGCAAACTCTCATTTTTATTTGCTCTCTATATCTCTATGTGAGTAAATGCCTTAAAATTAAACAAATAGCAGTTCTTTCTCCTTTTTCTGTATTTTTTGAAAATCTGATTTTTTTCCTGATTATTTGAAAACAATCTTTATCTTTTGGTTTTCCAATTTATTACCTAGAACAATTTTGCTGCTATGCCTAGAATATCCCTGCTCCAGGAAATGGCCCAAAACTGCAAGGATGTGCCGCCAGAGCACACTGGAATTAACAATATGAGGTGAACATCAACCTGGGCTTAACACAATTGTCATATTAATAAAGGACTGATATATCTTGAGAAAAGTTGAGCAAACAACTCAAAATTTAAATGTGAAAATTCTGAAACAAACATTTTAAAATTTGCAGATCCATGGTAAGCAGGAAACCTGGGCTAAATACAAAAACATCCTATTGATAAAACATGCTAAAATGGAACATGAGATTGCTAATATCCCGAGTGAGTTTGGTTGCTTATCCAGGCCAACTCCAAGAGTAATATGGCTGTGGTGCTTGGCTCAAAAATTAAGTCTTTCATACTGCCAAAGATAAAAGACTCCAGATAACATAATTTGATATCACTTCAGTTGGAACATGTTTCTACAGGCTTTACCATGAAAACATTTATTTATTTTGTCTTTTGCAAATCCTACCAAATAATCATGATGTATTAAACATGCACACATTTACCAAAATCTCAGTTGCTGCACCCATTGATTTGCTCCACTGATTTTCTTTACAGGTTCTCTCCAAAGCAATTGTAATGTTGGGTTATGAAAATTTTCTGAACCCTCCCATGTAGCTTCCTCAATTAGTAGGTCATTCAATGAATAAGGTACTCAAACAATACTTTGTATTTCAATTACTTCTCTTTGGTGGTCAAAATATGCCCCCCCTGTCTTACTACTTTCTTCAAATATACAACATCCAATATAGTATGTACACACATAACTACTGAATTCAAGAGTATATTCAACCTTTCCTTCTATCGCTAGTTCTGTATAAGATCTGTATTCCCTCGATCCAAGTCTGTATACTCCTTTCTCTATAGGGATTTTTACCCATACGGCTGTAACTTGAAAAATCTCAATCACCAAATTGGAACTCTCTTTCACTACTTCAATGATCTTTTTGAGCCTAAATCCCATCTTTAGCCATTTAAGATGATGTTTCAGTTGCTTCAATGTCTTCCAATTTTCTTTGAAGTCTCAAACCATTGGTACATGGTTTTTCAATCACCCAATGTTTCAACAAGGCGAGATCATAGCTATGGAGGGCCCCTTAAATGGTGACATTCCAATGGAAGCGGTGTAGGGGTTGAACCAATATTCTGCCAGATGCAACCATTTGTTGTGAAGTTTTCTGATTTGCAACGTAATTTTGTAAGGATCCCTCTAGACATAAATTAACAATATCCGTTTGTCCACCAGTCAGAAGGTAATAATTGGTACTCATGGTCAAGGTAGTATCCACAAGTTGAAAAAACTGCTTCCTTAAGTTTCTCATCAATTTTGGATCTCTATTGCTAACAGTGTTATTTCGAAGCCCATGTTATATGCACACACACATTCTGTGAACAACTAAGCAAGCTATGGGGCCTTGTCAATGAAATCAATTGTGATAAAGTGGGCATATTTAGTCAATCAATGAACTGCAACAAATAGGAAGTATTTGACATTGCCATCCACTCTAGGTAACCTTGTAATAAAGTACATTCTGATGGATTCTCACTTTGTTTAGGGATGAGTAATGGATGAAGAAGGCCAAGATTTTTCACTGTCTCTGTCTTGTGTCTTTGACAAATCTCAGGCTTTAATTCTGATTTGAGTCCTTTCTAGAAGAATTTATTTCTAATGTTTAAATAGGTCTTTAAAAATCAAGTTGGAACCAGCAGTCGGTGAGAAATGACATTCAGATATAACCTTTTCGTTGGATCTAGTTTTTAACACTATATATGCACAGTTATAAAGAAAATATCTCACCTAAAAATAAGTTTATCCTGTCCTTTTCTTGGTTCAGTAGCATAGATCCTTGGCACTTTCAGTCAACATATCTTTCTTCCATTCAGGCTCATAAACAGTGATTGTGTCTTTAGTATTTGAGATAAGGAATCTGCAACTACATCATTTGCACCCTTCTTATGATTCACAATCCACAATTTTATGGATACACAAAATTCACTAAACAATTTTTTTCCAATAAAGAAAACTAAAGTATTTTCATGACTCCAAAATTTCTTTTGTGTACAAAGAAACAACTACATAATAAATTGAACAGAAAGCCAGGATTCTTAACTTTTTGTGAGTAAGAAAAACAACTACAGAATGTATTCAGCAAAAGTAGATGAAAATACATGTGCATATGGAAGTAACAAATATTTAAATTGGAGATACCTTCTTGGGGAGAAAACTCCAAAAAGAAAAATCTAGAACTGCTCTTATTCCTTCTAGAATACTTTATGACAGCTTAAAAAAGATATTTGTTCACTTTGGAACAATTACATTGTGATTCTTCATTTATAGAAAAACCTACAGTAGTCTCCTCTATTTCTGACTACTCCCCTCTTTGAAAATAGTCATAGAGAATGAGTTAGCATTGATTTCTCTTCAGTTCCCTAGTTTGATAGAGTATGAACCATTGCTGTCAGGTATGTTAGCATTTTAATATGCCATTTGTAAGACAACACAAAACGGAACAGTTCGTGAGGATAAACCTCTTTTTAAATTATGAAGGGAAGTTCCCTTAGATCTAAACTAAACCCAATCACTAAGTTAAACCGACTCTAGACACCAAACTATAGACAAAATTTACAAATATCAACACTATACAGTATCTTCCTAGGTAGGGGTTTTGCATCGATGAAATGACTATGTGTATATTTTTGCCTCGGACACAAGCACTAGATTGATAACAACCATGTCTTGCAAGTGAGATTTTATAGATTTTATGAATGAGAGCAACTTAATCTAGAAAACACAAAACACCTTCAACATAGAGACCAACAATCAGATACAAACAGAGACCAACAATCAGATGCAAACACGGTTGAAAGGTATAACAACTACTTCGAAATAACACAACACATGATTTCAAAGACTAAATAGCTAGTTTGCATGCAAAGTTACAACCTAGATTAATAAACTACATGAATACAAAACTTGATACTTCTATCCATTTTTAATCGAACCAATGAAATTACAAACATAGTTAACCAACCTAAATGACAATTTCGGCAACATAAGCATAGTGTCAATCATTATTTTGAGTTTATGTTTCAAAACACTTATTTATAGATTACAAGATGCCCTATTTTAGGGATTTAAAATAATAATAATTTATCTCTAAAATCATTGTTGTAAAGTGCAAGCACTTAAAGCTATGGAAAAGTAGGAAAGAAAGAAACTTTAGAGCAAAACTATTCCAAATAACTAATAAAATAAAGTGGGGCCTAAAATAGACCATTAGCTCTTCGTTCAAAAATAAAACACGACCGAAAATAGACATTGCTAAAATTAACAATATTGTGCTCACAACTGGCCTTTGTGATTCTGATGTATTTTTTCGCTTTGAAATTTGACAGCTCTTTTGAAGAACTGAAACCCCAAAGTGCCATGAGACTTCTTTGATCCAATCCTGATGACTCGAGTCTTATGCCATCTAACAAAACAAAACAATTTATTGCTCCAAACCTTAGGTATTGTTGTGGAAGATTGAAAATCCTTGTTAATTATTACATACAAAACCCTAGTTGATGTTCAAATAAGTCGGTCACTAGAACTTTACACCCGATGTCAAAACTTCAGCGCCAAACTGCCCTTTCAATTATTGTTTGTTTGTGCAAATGTGTTGTCTCTACCATCTTAAGTGTCATGGTGACATGGCTCATGGTTCTTAGCCATCGTTGTCACCTGCTGATCGCATGGATTGCTAGTTTGTTACAAATGCACTCTTTGATTGCAATTTCTGTTATGTTTTGCTGCTTAACTTGCTGCCAGTTGCATGATCTTCTCCCCAGCTGCTACAAAAACACTTTCTTGTCGTCCATGCTGATGCTGCTTCCTGCACAAATGATATTTTTGGAACTGATCTTCTTCCAAACTGCTTCATCATGATTGGAGATGGCTGCAACCTTTCATTTCCTCGCTCCTGCATATAGCATTACTAATGGACAAAATACCATGATGACAAACATCTTCGCTTGCGGACTGGGAAGACAACATAGAAATGAGAATACAGTGATATTTTGGCTTGTACACCTGGCACATTGACAGCCATCTTAACAAAATGGGAAAAACGAGGTCTTAAAGATGAGTTTTGCTGTGGCTCTGATGAGGGGCATCCCAACTGGTGCCATCAGTCAGTTCTGGTTGGTGGCTCAAGAATAATTGTCATCTGGCTGGAAATTGATTTGAATTGCATTGGATATACCAATTGACAATTCACATACACAAGTACTATGTGGAATAATGAATATGATTCATTAAACATGCTCTATACCTAATAAAACTGTGTCCTATAAACTGAAATTCATGCCATAACAAAGGAAGTAAACCATTCCAAAAATGGACTTGCATAACTCAACACCACATCCACAAAACACCAAAATTACTTCGGAGAAAACCCAACATGGAAGACAATCTAGCATCAAAGGTTGTCTCTATTGATCAAATGGACATAATTATTTTCAGAGATATTGGTTACTCTTGGACTAAAAACCTCCCTACTCTTCTCCAACCTGTCTGCAAGAATATGGAAGATGGAACTGTGGAACAAATGAATGACTCTTGAATACTTTTTGACCATATTTAAAGGATATTTTGTAATAACCCACCCCTAATTTTTCTTGTGGTTTAGTTGAACCTAGTGTGTTTTGTGTTTTGAACATAACATAGAGTTTTTGGCATGCATTTATAAACTCAGAAAATAAACATATTAACACTAGCTAGATGCTTATTTATGCGGGAAATGCACCATACAATAACAATAAGCAATACCCAGGTGGAGAAATAAGCAAAACATCAAAATATCAACATACCCATTTTGCTGGTTTAATATTATAAATCTGCTAATGGATATTACAGCCAGCTGGTACTATCAAATCCCTTCAAAACATCAAACCATGAGTTCTTTATCCAACCAATGAAGCCACAACAATTACATGAAGGAGTACGCCTCAAATGGAGGTGATAAAAACCTCAAAACCCCAGCCGCTTGACTCTATGATGATCACGTCCCCCTTTGTGAGCTGGTATGACACTGTAGAAGTGAACGGCAGCTAAAATAATGCCCTCAATGCCACAAAATGCTTCCAATCTGCTTCTAAAATGGTCTGAGACTGCTGTAGGGTCTCCACCAGCAAGATAAAGGAAGGAAATCAATGCATAAGCCTCAAAACACACATATACTTCCTCCCAAGATGGACGGCCTGCTGCTGGGAAGGTACGGCCTGGTTTGGAGGCCAAACCCTCAACAAATGTCACCAAAAAACAAGACTATCTCCTGCAATGAACTCTCAGCTATATCTCCAAAATTACCAAGCCATTAAACAAGAGATTTTTACTGTATAAACCCTCCGCGAGAAGACTGCAAATCTGTTTATAAGCACAAGTGTGACCTCTGAAGTAAGATCATCTTCAACACCCTGGAGAGATCTTTCACTCCCGCAGATGTTCAACACTGTGAAGGTTTTCGTCTTTACAAGTTGCAGAATCAAACCCTTGGCTCAGCGAAACAAACTCTCTTTTCCATGAAAATATGCAATGGTGAATGCAAATGAGTGTTCAACTTTTCTTTTTATTTCTTCTTCACTTTCCAATGCCTCCTTTTAGGAAATAAACAATTTAATATTACTTTTTATTCCCTCTTGACATGGGCGCCCACGCTTAGGGAAATATATGACTTTATTTAACTTAATATATTTCAAGTCTTCATCTATTAATAAGTCACTTTATAATAATAACACTAAGTTAAATATTTAATTTAACTTAGGTATATATCGATTAATTAAAATTAATCCAAACGGTCTTCGAAAGTGAATTCCGTAGCACCGTCAAGTTGGCCAAATGAAATTGAGTGAAGACCAAGACCGTTACACCGACTCGCACCGAGTCCCGTGAGCCCTTGCTAAAAATAGAAAGTTTGGCCAAATGGCCCAAAATCACTCCAGAAAGAGCCAGGAGTGACATCCCGCCAAAAGGAGTCCAAATCATCCCATCGAAAATGCTCTAGCCTCGAAAGAACCAATTTATCATGGGTTCCCTAACCATCCTCGTTAGTCTACGAGAACCCGAGTAGTAGACTAACCCCATAACTGAGCTGCTTAGGAAGGGGACATTACATATTTGGTGATGCTTAACCTTCTATTTACTTGCAGGTCCTTGAAAGGTGTCAGGTTAAAGTTGTATCTGCAATTTGAGAATGCAAAGAAATCACCCACCCAAACTACTTCTGGAGCTGAACAATGGGTTGTAGCTTATGTATTTCAGATAACACCTCCCCTTTTTATGAAAATTTTGCTCCCATAAAAGCTTTATTTCGGAAGAACACATAATCCTTTCATCTTTCCGTCAATTACATTCTTTGATTTTGGCACATGGTTGGCTAGCCATGCTCACCTTAGTTATTTTACAGTATCCTTTCCTTTATATGCATTGATGAGAAATGTCTTGTCATCTTTGATCAAGTGATACTAGTTCTTCCTCCTCATGAAGATTGTATCTCTAACCCACTAGTAAGGATAGCCAAACATCATATCACATACATTGAGTGGCTCTATATCACACTGCCCCAGCAATGAATTCTGAAAGCCCAAACTTGACCTTCATTTCCTAGTAAGTTGCATCCTTTTACCCTTATCAAACCAATCCAATGGATATTGTTGTGGGTGCTCATGGGTTTCTGATCTGAGCCTTTGCACCATATCCTTTAAAACCAAATTACTTTGCAAACCAGAATCAAAAACTGTGTTTACGTTTCTGGCTTCTTGGATCTTGATGCAAAAAACTCTCTTGCTTCTTTTCAGTCACGGCTCTTTCTCCAATTTCTACTTTTTCTTCAATCACTGTGGTCTTTCCTATGGAGAAAACATGGTATCTATTCATGTACTTCAAAACTACATTCTATCTTTGACTTTGGAATTTTCTTTTGCTTGTGCCATTTAGGATGCAACTTGGGATGTGACTTCCAGCATATCTCATTCATATTCCCATCCCCATCCTCATCCTTTTGCAACATATTTTCTCCTTAAGATCAATAGCTACTGTCATGTCCCTATATTAGTAATTTATAATTGAACCCATTATGTATTATTCATTCAAATTAAAAATATGAATAATATTATAAATGGAATCTATTTAATATATTTAAATAATATTTATTTAAAACAATTAACAAAATATATTATTATTATATTTATAAATAACACATATAAATAATATAATATAAATCATATATCATTTATTATAATGATATAATATAAATACAAATAATATAAATAAATAATAATATAAATAAACATCTTTTAACCTATCCTCTTATGATAAGGGAGTTACTTATGGTTAGAACTAGTTTTACCACAAAAGGGAATTAATATAAAATAATAAAAATTATAAGAGGGTAAGTATGTCTTTTACCACCAAGCATAATAAGAGACGTGCCTCTTTGAACATATCCCTTGAAAGGGAAATAAATAAAGGTTGTCAGATAGAAGGAAAACATCATGGGAAAAAAAAAGAAAATTCGGTGATATAATTATAAACAACAATAAGAGAATACAAGGAAAGATAGACTCAGCAGTTCAAAACAGCCAATATAAATCAAGAGCTCCATAATAAATCAAATCTGCACAAAGAAAAAGAATAAGAGGTAAATAAAAGTTTCAGCAGGTAAGTATATTTAACATGCTTATCTTATAATTATTAAATGTAAGATTTGTAAGTATGTATATTTAATTTATGTTTAGCATAAAGATATCTAGGAATGAAAGGTTTTATTCATAAGATGAATATACAAGAATGGATGTTTATGTTTATATGAATGATTATCTTGATTAAAAGTGAAAATGCTAACTTCCAAGAAAGTATGAAAATACAATGAGAAATGGACATCATTGTTAATCCATCACACCAAGAAGTAGAGACCAAGGGTTTGACAATTGACCAAGGTATTGAAGGCTCGAGCTGATAAGGCTCTCGTCCTCCAAGGCAAGTGAAGAGTGTTTGTTCTTCAGGGGTAAAGAGTACTCAGTCGAGAAAGGCCCTTATCTCTATTAGTGAAGAGTGCTAATATGAGGTAAGTGGAGATAGGCCCTTGACTCAATTAGTGTAGAGTGCTAATTCGAGGCAAGTGGATGAAGACACTTGTTCCATTTAGTGTAGAGTGCTAATATGGACAAGTGAATGCAGGCTCTTGTTCCAATTGGTGTAGAGTGCCAACATGGACAAGAGAAAATGGCCCTTGTTTCCATTGGTGTAGAGTGCCAAGTATGGAGCAAGTGGATAGGCCTTCGACTCTAGTTGGTGAAGAGTGCCATTCTAGATCAAAGGAAAGATATTGAACGTATGGCAAGATTGTGCCCAAGGAACCCTCTCTTGTTGGGTGTATGATTGGATTAACATGATGGGTCCAAATGAAATCTCTCTTGAGAAGAAACCATGATTTTGTATAGTGAGCTAAGGAAAGAAAACTATGATCTTTAATAATGAAATAGAGAAAAGGATAATGTATATGAATTATGATTTTGAATTGACTTATAATTATGATTTATATGATGAATTATGAAGAATTGAATGCTAATGTTCTCTTTTGGCAATTTGAATTTGTGTTCAAGGTTGGAAAATTTTGGGCTTGCGAAAAGGGGACATTACAGCTACAAATTTATTGTCTTTGCTTTCCATAACTTTCTCTTGAGCCTTTTGTTTCTTATGCTCCCTCTTCTTGCCATCAAACTCAAGTAGATATCTTTTCTGCATGTTTCATCAATGTTCATTATGTTCACGAGATGCAATTTCCTTCAGACATGACTAGGAATTTTTCAACCATACTTAACCTCTACTCTTGCTGCATCGGGTGAGATACCCAACAAGATGGCTTGCCTTTGGAATTCAGATGTATACTCTTGCACACTTTGTTCTTCCTTTTGGTGCTAATATTACCATCTCATGCACTGCTCTTCCTCATAACCTATGGGATAGAATTACGACTTGATAAATTGCTTGAAATGTTCCCATTAATCACCATTGTCTTCTTACTTATCTGCAAAATGTCAACAAAACTTTCCCAATGTATTAAAGTATGACCCAAAAATTTTAAACAAGTGAATGAAAATCACTTTTAGTATGCTGAAACATTCCTCAAGTTGCTTAAGAAAGCCATTAAGGTCACTAGTATCACATCGTCCTTCATAGTGTTGATTCTCCACCTTTGCCTTCATTATAAATGGTAGCATTATTGCTGCTCCCATTAGGCACCCTACTATTTTTGGAGCCCTTGTGCTGCTCATTGCATTGATCTACTCCTTGAGTTGAGGATATTAGCAAGGGTGGGTTAAAACCATGGTGGAGGATGCAAGAAACATAACGAAATACATCTACAACCACTCTTTAATCTGATGAGAGACCACACCATTGGTAAGGAGCTTGTGTGAGTTGTTAGCATTTTAATTTGCCCTTTATAGGACAACACAAAACATAATAGTGTGTATAGTATAACTATTCTTCAAATTATAAGGGGAAGCTCTCTGAGGCCTAACTAAATCGAAAACTTACAGATTTTACAAGTATGCACTGTAAGATACCCAACTAGTTCTACTAAAATTTTTCCTTAACTTAGATAAATTTACTTGTATTTAACTTATCAACTACTCAACAACTGAATCAAATATAATAACTTGAATGAATCAATCTTGAAGCTGGGTACTTGTCTTATTACTTGATTCAATGCAAATGTCTTATTACAGAGATAATGCTTTCAATAGCATGAAGTTACAAACTTATTCAAATGGAAATACAAAAGAAGGCCTTGAAGCCTTGATGTTTACAATGTCTCCCTCACTTGATCAACTCAATTGAACTAGATGATGTTAACTGAATGTCAACACCTCACAATACAACAAGGGAGCATCACCTTGTTGGTTGAGGGAGCATCACCTCAACACTTGAAACTCGCAGGCCTCAAGATTACAAGCTTACAAGCTTTGCAGAGAGAAATTCGCCAAAAGATTAGATAACAAATGAATGAGAGGGCTCCTCCTTTTATAGGCCTTCCAAAGGCAATGAAGGCATGTTTTTCAATGCACCAAGAGGAACCAAGGCACATTTCCCAAGAAGCATATCCAAAGGAATATTCCTCTCGACAACTCATTCTGAGTTGGCAAGCATATCCAAAGACCCTGACATGGATCCCAATGTCATCCTGTCAACCAATGAGAGTTCAAGTAGTGTAACTACCTTAACTACCTCAACTCCTTCTAGAAACACTTAGGCGCAGTTCTAGTGTTCTCTGACTTAGGCGCTAGATTTGGAGGTTCTGGGCGCCTAGAGAAGGTTTTGACATCTTCCCACAATCTTATGCAACAGATGAAACTCCTGAGTGTTGTATTGACCCTTTTGGAGAGAGCGCCCATATCCAGAGTAGCTAAAAACCTTGTTTTCAGTCCTTAGGTGCATTTGTGGATGGACAAGGGTGTAGATTGGAAGCTCCTTAGGCGCACTTTTGGGGACAAGACCCTTAGGCGCAACAAGATGACTGTGGAAGTGAGAATTGGCGCCCTCCCTTGAATAGCTTATTTTGCATGCAAGTGTTTGCTTCCAGAGACATTGGAGTGAACCTAAAAACATCAACCTTACTAGCACCTAAACGAATTGGAGAGCTTGGAGTCATTTTATCAATGAGGCGCATTATTGAGATAAAATAACATGGATTTGGCGCCTAGTCTTGAATTGCCACTCTCCCTGAAAAGCGCTCATACTTGAAGTCTTTGGAATGACACCAAACACTTGTTTTACCAAGCGCCTTAGCTTACTGAGAAGTGAGGACATCATTCACCCACTGGAGTCTTGTTTTGGCGCCTTGATATGCCTAGGCGCTCTTTCAATGCTGTTTGATCACAACTTGGCGCCCAAGATGACTTTACTCCTTCAATACCTAACCTTATTTTCCTTAGTAAAAATCTCATCTCAGCTTTCATAAACCCCTCACCTCCAAGTGGATTGGAAGCATCTTCTAGGTTAGGCGCACTTTTAGATTTGCACAAGAAGGAATTTGCACCCATACTTGAAATGATCATCTTCCTTTTCCAGGCGCTCTTTCAAGGTTGTTTTGAGCAAGAGCTAGCGCCCCACACCTAGGCGCACTTTTGATGATGCTTTCTAACCTTTCAAACTACTATCTAACATAGGACACCATTTAAGGTTTGCTCTGTCATGATCTAGCGCCTAGGCGCCTTTAGGAGATTACTTGAACAAGAAATGGCGCCTTGTTACTTAAGCATATGTTTGATATGGAGGAGTGCTCAACTGAAGGTCCAACACCTTTGGTGCCTTGGAATCTTGCCTTCACAAGTGAGGCGCTCTTTGAGGTTGCACAGAGGCCCAAGGGCGCCTAAGACAACTGCTTAATTCACTTAGTCAAAATCATCTTGGAAATCAATCAATCCCTTTTTGCTACTAAGGCACCTTGTTTGGAATGATGAAAGTGCCTCATAACACAATTTTCTATGCTAGGCGCCTCTTTAAAGCTGGAGGAGAGAGAAAGTGCGCCTAACCCTCATGGCAACTTCTGACCTTCAAAACCCTAGTCAAGTGTGTTGACCAGTTCCAATGATATTATACTTGTCATATTGCACTCTAGAACTTGATAGAGGGTCTCAAAATCCTTAGGCGCCCATTTAAGAAATCTGACATGACATTGGCGCCTAGACTCCCAGAGTCAATTTCCTGTTTTCTTGGCTTCCAGACTTGGCCAAATTTGGGTTTTTGACTTGTTCCTGCAAAACAATAAAGTTAAGTTAGTCAAAAACCAGTTCATTCCCTCATTATTTAGAATTAGCCTCCGGGAATGAGGAATAGGCTAATTCATTCTTCACTTGATGATCAAGCCGGAAACGGGCACATGACATGCACATTGTACAAGATTTCATGGGGGGTTTGGCATTAAATGTAAATGTTTGATTGACTATGTTTTTGCCCTAGATGTAAGCATCGGACTATCAACAGTCAAGGCCTGCAACGAGATTTTCAGATTAAAAGGAAAATACTCTCAAGCACAAGCAGATAATTTCAACCTTCTACTAGCTGAAATAGAGACCGGTATTCAATTATTATTTTTTTTTGAAGGAAAAACACAGATGAATGTTGATTATTGTCTAAATCAAACACCAGTAAATCTACATCAACGATAAAGAATTATACAAGTGATCTCCTCACAATTTAATGAAATAAATAGTTAAAGTGAATACAAAGCTGCAATTTGGAAAGATGGATTTTGCCAATACTAAGCTTGACCAAATATGATCTTCTATCATTTTAATTCATGAAATTATAAACATTCAATTAGAGTTACACAATCACTTTTGATTAACAATGGCTTCTACAACATAAGAATGACTTTCACCAACATTCATTAACTTTCATGAAAATTTGCAATAACTTGACTGACAATTTTTGTGGCATAGGCTCAACACCAACTATTTATAGTGAAGGCAGCTTTTAGGGACCAAATGATAATAAAATAATCTCAACAAAGCCTCGCTTTGAAACAACCCTAATCTTATCTGTAATGTTACGAAAATTTGCTTTGTAGATATAATAAAAAAATGACCATAAAATTTTTATTGGATCATATGTACCTCAATATTAAAAGCTATAATAATAATAATAATAATATTTTTGTATGGATGCACCTGAAATGCATCCATCCCCCAATTTTATAGCTGTATTGGTGTACCTGAATCCTTGTACCCCAACTCAAACCCAAATCAGAACAGGTAACTAGTATTTATAAAAAGAGTTCAGTTTTATAATTGGATTTATACATATTTGTTAAACAAATTTAGTTTTATGATTAGTTTTTTGTTTATTAAAAACATAAATTTAAAGGTGTTATTTTGTCTAGTTGCAGGGGCCAATTATATTTGAAAAATTCGGTTAAATTATTATTAGTTTAGTAAATAATATGAGTATTGTTATTAATTTATAAAATTTATTAAGTTGGACATGTTTTTGTATTAATTTTTATTTACAATTTCAAAAATTCTCATATGACCATTGTTTGAATATGATGACCATTTTTTCCCTGAATTTCTTCACCTAACAAATTATGTTTGCATATTATACAAACTCAATCCTTGTGACTTAGCTTCTGTTGGGAAATGATGGACCCTGATATAAACTTTCTTCTTTCTTAATAGAAGATGAAAATATCTGCACATTCTAGTTAATGTAATGTTAATCTTTAAAGCAATACAGGTTTTGATTGTCTACTTGCCTACTCTGTAACTAACAAGAAGCCAAATATCTACGTAAACTGTAACAGTGGAGCAGGATTGCATGTTGGTCACCCAGAAGGATACACTGCCACTGATATTCTTGCTAGATACAAGCGAATGCAAGGCTTTAATGTTCTACATCCAATGGGTTGGGATGCATTTGGGTTACCTGCGGAGCAATATGCTATTGAGGTAGGTACAGTTAGCTTATTTTTGACAGCATTTTGTTGATATAAGAAAAATTCTCTTTGTTTTATTCTTGTTGTTGGAGAAGCTCTGCTTAAGTAAATGCTATTATGTCCATTATAAATACTTTCGTTTATGAGAATACCCTGTACTCTTTTATGATGCATTTCACTTACATGTTCTGTTTGCAGACTGGAACCCATCCTAAAGTTACAACAATGCGAAATATAAATCGTTTTCGTACTCAGGTGATCACAAGCCTCCTTTTATAATGTAACATTTTATTTCTGTAGGCTTTTGGTTATGTATTTTGTTCGTACAGTGTTGTTTCTTTTGATCTGCCTGAATCCTCATAAATGGGTGTAATTATGTAAATAAGAGATCTATTTCTGTTTTCAAAATTGATGTCTACATTCAGGCATATGTGAAGTCAGTGAAGTCCCTGGAGAAGTGCTTTTGCTGGTTGAATTTATTTATCTTTGAGGTGATTTTTAAGATCATTGGCTAGCCAGCACACCAATTTGGCATATGAGACCCCACTTGTGACAACAAGGAAACATTTTCCTTTTTTTGATAGAAGTTACAATTTGTCATATTATATATATAAAAACGTGGGTCACATGCACAGGTACCTGCTGTTAAATAAGCCAGGAATGCTGTATGAGGCTTTGAATTTGTTTGCCTCTTTCATAGATTTGCAAATTTTATGACAAAGCCTGTGAGAACTAACAAAACCCGTGAAGTTCATCTTGACCTCAAAACCCACCCACAGAACAATCTAAAAGACTATACATAAAAGTCTGCAGATACTTTGTTTAGATCTACAACGTGTATTATCTGAAATCTTTTTCTACTATTAGTACATAATTCATTCATAATAAGGCTAATTTCCTGTCATTCCAATTTTTAAGTGAGACATATAATTTCCCCCTGATGCAAGACTATAAAGTGGACTGTGGGGTGAAGCCTGTGTATTTCTGAGAGGAGGTATTTCCAGGATTCATGGCATTATGAACAGCCTAAGTGGGCTTGCTTGGGGCCTAAGGATTGGGATGATTGGTTTAATACACTCATTATTTGCTGTCCCTGAATTTTTAGCAGATATAGCATGATGTGTGGTTCATTGGTATTCGTTTCCATGTTCCTGTATCATTTCAAGTGGCCTTTTCTTTGCATGGTTTAGCGGGAGCAATTCCTCAATTGTTGCCATTTGTTTCTCAATATTGGCTAGCTGCTTGATCTGTTGTTCCTGGCAAGCAAGGAGTTGAAAAACACATTTATCCAAAATCAGGTTTGAAAGTCTGTGGGAGTAGAAATAAGAGTTGTATCACAGGTTCACAAGCACCAGGGACTTTTTTTGGGGGCAAATTTTCATCCCCTCCTTCAGAACTAGAGCTAGTTCCTTGAGGATTTTGAGAAAAAGTATGGGTAAGTAGTGGATGATGTTGATATTGATAGAAATGACTTAGGGTTCCATCCGGGGAGCCAAGGAGCTGCTGGACTGGTATGAGATATAGTAAGGGATGTTGAAGCGAGTCCTAGAAAGGGTAGAAGGGATTCTGTAATGTTACAAAAATTTGCTTTGTAGATTTTAGTGAAGTTGCAATGCTCTACAATGTGATGAAGCTGGTGGCAAATCTTTTGGTTCTCAATCGCACAAATCCTTTCCCTTGGTGTGCTCTCTCATATGATTAAACACCCAAGGGTGGTTGGAGATGTATTTTTTGATGTTCCTTGCCTCTTCCACCTCGGTTTTCACACATCCAAGTTTGCCTATATCTTCATGTAGAAGATCAATGCAATGGGCGACACAAGGTCTCCAAAAAATACTAGGGTGCCTCTCCTTAAGAAGTCTCCTTGCTGTTATATATGCTACTACATTGTATGTCACAACTTGAATGACATTCTCTACATCCACTTCCATTACCTCCTTGTCCAACATATTGCATAGAGCCTTGGCATTTCTCACTTCATGAGAGGAATCAAGTGACTTTAGAAACATCAACTATCTACCTGAAGCCACTAGGAAGTTGATCAATGTGCAGTTCTTACCATCCATCAGACAAAATAGTAGTGTTTCATGAGGATCTACCCCTCTAAAAATAGGTTGTTTTAGGGATGGGGATGAAACGTCCCCTTGCCACCCCCACCACCATCTGTAGGCGGATATGCCCTGAGATATCCCTGCAAAAGCAAGGGACACACTAGGTGTGTCCCCCTTTGCAGGGGACATTGGGGAGACTCCTCGATGTCCTCGGGGCATCCAGGGGATGCTTGGGCATCACTGTATTGTCCTAGGGATGTGGGGAGTCCCCAAGCCAAATGAAATTTCTTTGTCATGATAACAGTTTTGATTTGTGTCTAAGCTTTGAACAGATAGACAACACGATGGCATGTACAAATGGTTGACCTTGGAAGAAAGAAGGAATATTTACATGGTATTGGAGGTAAACTAGACTATTAAAACAGTTGTTATTGTTTTTGTTTACTTGGATGCATGCTCCCTTATCTTAACTTTAGGAAGTTGATGAATAAATATTTCTTAATTCGTATGGCACAAACACCTCGAGCTTAGTAGAGAGTGGAGTAAGTATTAAGTGTGGGGTGGTGGTGGATGTTATCAAATTTTCATAAATGTTTGCAAGTTTCTGCTGATTGATGTAATGAGTTCTTGAAAACAAAGAAGAAAATAAATTAAAAAAATTCTAGCATGACAATATTCCTATCTTCGACTATGCAACCCTCATCATTTAGACCAAT
Source organism: Cunninghamia lanceolata (assembly GCA_027924645.1). Taxonomy (NCBI): domain Eukaryota; kingdom Viridiplantae; phylum Streptophyta; class Pinopsida; order Cupressales; family Cupressaceae; genus Cunninghamia; species Cunninghamia lanceolata. The sequence continues at coordinate 1,971,103 of BSBN01000405.1, forward strand.
TAGATTCCCCACCTTCACCATTAGTTCTCTAAAGAATGAAGATTTAGTCAGAAATAACAAGGATTTGGTGTCGTAGAAAACATAGGAATCACTAGGAAGACATATTTATAATAATATAATATAATATAAAAAATCTGATGCTCTTGGTGTACCATTGTCAGAAATTGTATATTAGGTGCATTATTAATATTTTATTGAAGTTTAGGCCAACAATAACTATGCTAAACTGAAAACTTCTCAACATATTTTATAATAATATAAAATATTTATTATCTATGTACCTTGAGGAACAATAACATACTAGTTATTGTTAATGTGTATATGAACAATTGATTTCATATATTGTGAGATAATCCTCAATGTCGTTTTTACCCTTTGGGGTTTTCCACGTACATATAGTGTTATGTGGTGTTGTGCATTGTGTTGATCATATAGTCTTGATGCTTATGCAAGACTTTCATGTGTATGATGAGCCGTTTAGTTGCGATGACTTCAATATGTTAGATGAAGCCCTTGAGGACTTTATCTCGATTGAACATTCCACTACGACTCTTAAACCGTCGTTGTTTCAAAGATTTGTAAATGCAATCTATGTTCCTAAAACTCAAGAAGAACCCGTGAAACCGAAAATAGTGGTCACTTTGTGTTCAGATGCGGTTCAACCTCTTTCTAAACTGGTGCTCACTGTTAGAGGTCCTTCACCTTCTTCCCGTCCACTTGATTACATTTATAACTATGCTAAATTGAAAACTTCTCAACATATTTATAATAATATAAAATATTTATTATCTATGTACCTTGAGGATGCATCCCCTACATTTTTGGCCTATTTCCTGTTGGGAACGTTTCAAGGACATGGGGACAGGTAGGAAATGCCCTTCATAGTGGCAGTGACTTAGATTCGGTCTCCAGTTTTTATCTAGTGTTAGCAAATGTTGGTTAGGGGTAGCAGCAGATATTCTATGTTTTTAGCATTTGCAGCCTTTGGGCATTTTGTTGTAATTTATATATAATATATATGCACATTGACAATGAAAATAATTAAATTTTGTTAATTTGTTAGTCAACTCATATGAAATTTCAATTCAACTCTAGTGTTATGTAGTAAGGTTCTATAATGTATGTGATGAATGCCTTATCAATGTTATCATATGAATATTTGAAATTCCTATATTTTTAAATTTTCCCTTTTTTAATAGCTATCCCTTGCCCTCCCCTAAAAGATGACCTTTCAAAAAATCCAGCCTAGAAATGCATCCCCTTGTCCCCTACCATCCTTGTCTTAGAAACTTGGTGTAACATAGTTTATTATTAATTAGAATAATAATTATATATATTATTTAGTTTAATTAATATATATATATTAATAATATTATTATGTATATGCATGTATATGTAAGTATAATATATATGTATGTATGTTTGTCTGTCTCTGTCTCTGTCTCTGTCTCTATATATATCTATTTAATTGAATAGCTATGGCCCACGATAATTGAAACATCTATGTTAACTAGATAACTATGGCATACAAGAAGTGGAGGATCTGTGCTAGTTTTATAACTATGTCCATAATATGTGTATAACCCACTCGAGTGGACAATTTTAGCTGGCAGTAGCAGATGAATTATAAGTCTTGAGTTAACCGAATCTGTGGTGGGTGGTGTAGTAGGGAATTCTAATGAATAAATTAATTGTGTTGTGATGTGTGGGAGTTGAAAGTTACGAGGATTGCTTATTTAATTTTTGTTATATGGGTTACTCCCAATTGTTGGATCCATCCTCCTAGGGCTCTTTGACTTCTATATATACTAAGTTTCTAATCTCGGTATAGGAATGGGTATGGCACGACAATTTTCTTTTTGCCCAGGGAAGGGTATGGCTATATATATTATAGTTATATAATATGTTATAATTATATTAACTATAATGTTATAAATTATAAATTTATTAAATTACTAAGTTGTTGATCCTAGTACGGGATCGAGTACGGGTTTGAGGATCGAGTATGTAGATACGACAATTATAATTTATATACACAATATAGTAATATATAGAGTATTACTATATTGTGTATATAAATTATAAATTATAGTTTTATATATATTATAGTTATATTGAGTATTATTGTATATATACACAATACAGTAATACTCAATATAACTATAATTTATAATTTTATATATATTAAAAATTAAAAAAATAGTAATACTCATAATTGTCAATAAACAAAATATTTAAATACTTCATAATTTGCAGAAAAGAAAATATTCATAATTCAGTGATTTGTCAAATGTCAATAGAAAATGAAAATTATAATCAACTGAAGAACTTGCAACCTGTTGAAATGTATAACTTTAGGCAAAATAAGCTATGTTCCATAGAGTCTCGAGATGGGGGGATGCAAGAATGAGGGGACTAAGGGCCTAGATTTGAGAATGGTGACTTGTGGGGGTCTGGGGGCAGCGCCCTTGGCGTGTTCCTTGTTGCGATACAGGGCGGGGTCGAGGGGCGGAGCCCCTGACACCAAGCCCAAATTAAGGCCTTTGAAACCACACAAACCTTCACAGCCCACACAATTTTCACAATTTAAAAAAATAAATTAAAACATTAAACAAACAAGCTGCGAGAAATACTGTGGAGCCATATTTCTTATTAATGGAGCCATTTAATCAGAAACATGTTGTGAGAAATCCCCAGGGTGATAAGTGTATTAAAAAAAACACAAAATGGACACCATCATTTGAAACGAACATGGTTTGTCCCTTCAACTAGGGCAGAATAAGGTTTCATTATATGTCAACCTTCAACCACATTAATAATTCTCATGTAGGAGTGATGATTGATGGAAAAATGAGCTTTGAACATTTGGATAAGAAGACCCCTTCAACATTTTTTCGTTGACTTTGACCTAGATACGTTTGGGTCCTCCCAGATGCGGCTCAGGTTCTCCCAGGGTTTGCCCCGAGAACCTAGGGTGGCTGGGGCGGACCCTGGGCGAACCCTAGGCCGTCTCAGCCTCGTTCAACATCAGTGGCCCTCTCTATATATCACCTTCATCCTTCATCAATGGGAGTTGCCCAGAGATATAGATAGGCGCCCGACGGATGTTCGTCACTATTCGAAACACGGTTCATCAAGTGAATGGCGGATGTATTCGTTCGTAGTATAAAGTATTTAGATGTTTTGTTTATTGACAATTATTAGTATTACTGTTTTTGTAATTTTTAATTTTTTAATTTATATATATTAAAAATTATAATTTTAAAACATATAACTATATATTTTATATAACTATAATTATAATTTACAATTTTCTATATATATATGGAAATGGAAATGGATCCTTTTATAGTCCACGATGTCGGGCGGCCTGTTTTTGGCTCTACAGGTGGCTTATAACATATGGGACTACCTCATACTCCAGAATGCAGGAGGCACCTAACTGTGCTTCAAATATGAGGCATACATACCCTACCCCCTGCAGCATTTCAACTTGTGACCTCTCTTTCAAGAGGGCAAGTTTTTCACCAACATGCCAACTCAGGCTGTATATTATATAATAACATATAACTGTATATTATATAATTATATATAAATTAATAATAATTATATATTATAATTTTAAAACATATAACTATATATATATATTTTTTTGCTACGTAATCAGAGATGTTAATATATTAATCAAAAAACTAGATACAGTCCACAGCCCTTCCATGGCTGGCAAAAAGTTTGAAAACCTTTCCTTATTCGCCTATAAGCATCAACCATAAGACCACACAGGGTCGGAGAAATAGATAAGAAAATAGACTACAAACCTATACTAAAAGCCATTATTAAACGCTTCTACAGACTTACAGTATCCACAGACAAAAAAGAGAGTCCTACTGTTGAAATCCCTTTAAGACTTAACTGGCAAACTCTGCCAATTTCTGCCTGAACTCTTCCATCCACTGGAAGTCCACGGTCTCCACCAGCCCCAGCAGCCTTCTGATGAATTCTACTGCTGTCGAAGCCTGGTCCTTCAGCACGAGCAAGTCAAATCCTTTGACGTCCAAGATGAATGGGTAGATTTTGATTACTGCCCCAGGGTCCGCCATGAGTTTCCAGTCCTTGGGGCGAGGAACACCAACTCCTGGACGAGCATACTGCAGAGTCTTCCCCAGTTCGCCAAGATGCTCCGGATAGAACAATGCACGCATCAATGTTTCTGCCTCTGCCTTCGCCAACTCCAACTCCAACAGCATAGCTAGGACCCGCGAGGAGATGTCCGTATCCACACGGTAACGCTCTTCATTATCCATGTAAGCCTTCCCCAGTATCAATTTCACTGCTTCCACCAGCAACCCATCCGATCGTCGCAACATCCTCTGCAAGCGGAGGTCCGTTATACCACCCAGGAAAGCCATTTGACGCTTGGAGCTGACAAGACTAATGGGAGTGTCCATCCCTCCACAGCGTATGGCAAAGGCAGAGATAATCACTGCAAAGTGGGACGGCATTTGCATGAGCGATGATAGAATATACAGAGCTCTGGAGACCACCTTCTTTAGTAGCCTTTCGCCGAAGGATCTCGAAGGCATTCGACGAAATGATAAACCTGCAGCATTCAATGTCCTCCCAGCGAGCCCATTACTGCCAACTCCCGTCGGCTCGTGTCGTCGCGGAACGACACTCTTATAATGAGTGCCTCGGCCTTGCCACCCATGATATTCTTACAAGAGTTATCAATAGTATATTCCTCGTGTTGATAATCTTGCAATAGACTTGTTGATGGTTATCAACTCATAGGTAACATGTGATCAGAAATGATTCAGGATCATGGTTATATTAAACTTTGATGATTATAAGTGGTCTATCACTATCCAGCTTATCTTCTCACTTGATACACATATTTAGCTGTGTATTAAGGTGATATAGTTTGAGTCATATGTTTTCACATGTACATTCTAGTCTAATAATACAAGAGATACTTTTCTATATATGTACTTATTTGAGTTGGGGGTATATTCATACTCTATTTTGATTTTATTCACACGTGGACTCAATACTGGCATGACTCGGTTTAGAAAATAAGGAGTTGGAAGGTTTTTGGTACCCAATTATTTATGTGAGTTCTTCTCTAACATATTATCTGATGCCTTTGTTCTGCAGCTAAAATCCTTAGGGTTCTCATATGATTGGCATCGTGAAATTTCAACAACTGAACCTGATTATTACAAGTGGACACAGTGGATCTTTCTTCAGTTACTGAAGATGGGACTTGCATATCAGGTCTCCAATTCCAACCTTCAACATGACACATAATGTTTTGTTACGTACACATTAACCTCACCAGTTTCCTACTTTTGTTCTTACGATCAAAGCTTTTGTTGATAAATTCAGGTACCAAGCTATTCTTTTCCAGTATAATTATGTCTTATGGTTGCATAATGTATTTTAATTTTAGTGATGGCATAATCAGGCTGAAGTCCCAGTTAACTGGTGTCCTGCTCTTGGCACTGTTTTGGCTAATGAGGAGGTGATTGATGGTGTTAGTGAGCGAGGGGGTCATCCTGTTGTCCGCAAGGCAAATGTCTCACTATTCTTTCATATATATATATATATTATATAGTTATACATCTGTGATAGTAGGAACTTGAGATTTTCGAATGCTTAGTAAGGAACGGGTTCTATATTTTTTCTGGTTTTCATTCTTAATTATTTGAAAGGCAATATAGAGAAAAATCTTCTCGGGTATTCTATACAATTTTGATCTAATAACTCTGTAGTCTATCTATGATATGAACAGCCAATGCGTCAGTGGGTACTTAAAATTACTAAGTATGCTGATCGCCTTCTTGAAGATTTGGATGGACTTGATTGGCCAGAGAGCATCAAGGAAATGCAGCGTAACTGGATAGGAAGATCAGAAGGTGCTGAATTGTACTTCTACGTTCTTGATAGTGATGGACAAGAGAGTGACTTAAAGCTGTCTGTTTATACCACAAGACCAGATACTATTTTTGGGGCGACGTATGTCGCAATTTTCTACCAGCCAAGCGTATATCAATATTTGAATCATTCAAATTGGAATATACACAAGTTCAATTATGTTCTATATTTATAATGCAGTTTGGCAGTTATTTTCTTATTTGCATGCTTGCAGGTATTTAGTTATTGCACCGGAACATCCTTTATTGGCATCCTTAACATCTGATTCTCAGAAGGTCCATGTAAGTAGTTGCCAACCTCTGACTTACTTTTCTTCAAAATGTTTCATGTGAGATCCTTTTGTCACATGTTACGAGATCCTTCATAATCATCACCACGTATGGCCTAGAGACATTATTTTAGAGTGACATCTCCAGGTTGAAAAGTATTGTGACTGTGCATCTAGAAAAAGTGATTTGGAAAGGACTGAACTTCAGAAGGATAAATCTGGAGTGTTTACTGGTGCTTATGCGCGAAATGTTGCAACTGGGAAGGCCATTCCAATCTGGGTGGCAGATTATGTCCTGGGCAGGTGTGCTTGAAATGGTTCCCTATCTCTATTTCATTGAATTAGTTTATTATAATATAGCAAGGATACACTTGAAAATATCTTGTGTCATAATAAAAAGAGGTTTCTTCTGTTTCATGGTTCCAAAAGATTTAAGGTTTTAGTGAAACAAACTCACTACATCTTTATTTGCAAATGCTGTTTTTTGAACAATGAGAATAATTGCCTATGTGCAGAGGCGTCTGTCACTATCAGATGAAGTGATAGAGAACTGAACTCTGATCTATCATGCATACTTTTTTTAATCAATCAGAAGGACCTCTAAAACTTGCCGACACTCAGGAAATTGACTCAGTTTGCCCCATCTGTTTCGATATAAATTTGACATGTTCAAACATAAAACATAAAAGATATCCAAAGCTTTTAGGAATTCTAAGTAGTCTACATATTTTTGTAAAACATGCTGAGTTCATTAGCTAAGTTTTGCAAAAGTGAGACTTCACTCTTACTTTTTTAGCTTGCAGAGTTGTTCTGAGTCAAAGTGATGCAACTTTGCATTTTATCTTTCATATACAGTTATAATTATGGTGAAATGCATCATTCATAGATGGAAAGTACAATAATCACAAAATGTAAGTTCCAACAGGAGACAAATTAAATTTATTATGACAATCTTGAGGCCCTTTCTCACAGTTACGGCACAGGAGCAATTATGGCAGTTGCTGCACATGATGCTAGAGACTATGACTTTGCAATAAAATATAATCTTCCAATCCAACAAGTAGTGGTTCCCAAAGATGGCATTGAATGTCCTGCAGAAAAAGTATATACAGGTGAAGGATTTTTGATAAATTCATCCAGTGAGGGGTCTCAGCTTGACATGAATGGCTTATCAACTGCAGAGGCTTCTGCCAAAGCCATTGGGTGGCTTGAAAAGATTGGCTATGGAAAAAAGAAGGTGTGCTGCACAGGAAGCTATTTTCTTTCTTGTACAGGATTTGCTTGCTTGCATGAAATACATCATCCAGATATTAATAATGTTTTCTTTCAGGTAAATTATAAGCTTCGGGATTGGCTATTTGCTCGACAACGTTACTGGGGTGAGCCTTTCCCAATTATTTTTCTACAAGACTCGGGTGAAGTTGTTCCTATTCCTGAGAGTGAATTGCCTGTTACTCTCCCTGAAATAGAGGACTTTACTCCGACAGGCACAGGAGAACCTCCACTTGCCAAATCAACATATTGGGTAGGTATAAGAGTCCATGACCTCCCTATCTTGATTAAGGTTTATCATAATTGGAATAGTACTATAGTTCTTCATCAGTGAAGAAACAGATTTCCTAGAGCATATGTGTAGGTTTAACCACAAAATAGTAAAAATAAAGAGGTTACATAGTGAAAGTGTAGTCGTCATGCGTACTGTTTTGCTCATCTGTATGTGAAAAAACAGACTGATAGAAATAAGAACAGAAAAACTGAGTTGCTTATTGCCAGATTAGATATCATGAGTTATGAATTATTGACGGTCAACATACTGTTTTTATTAAAAAATTGCTCAACAATGTGAGTATCATATAAAAATACTAGAAGTGGAGACAGAGGAAAGCTCTTAATGCTGCTGCTGCTGTAATGTCCCAAATTTAGATTTTTTAAATTTTCTGATTTTTTTAAATATTTTTCTGATTTCGAAAACCAAAATGAAAATGTAACTGCAAACTGAACTGAAACTAAATGCTGATCAAAATAACATTTGGCTGGAAATGACACCGCAAACCCTCAAAGTGCTGGAATCGATCATCAATTGCATTACAAATAGCAGATCTGAATTACATATGTCAAATATATGAAATATGGTTGCTGTTTATGACTGATATAACCCTAGTTATACAGAAAGGGGAAACTGTCTTAAGGTAAACATTGGCAATTGAGTTAAGATAAGAATACTAACTACACTTCTTATAAATATTAATTTAGATCCTGACGACTTTTGAAACATCATAATTGTGTTGCTTGAGGACAAGCAATCTCGAGTGGGGAGGGCTGTCATGTCCCCACATTAATTAAATCGATTATGATATGAATGACGATAATATAGATTTAATATATTTAATAATAAATTAAGTATTATCTACTAAAGCAATAATAAATTATTATATATAAATAACAATTATAATCATTAATATAAATATAAATTAAATATTATTATAATTATATATATGAATAAATATAAATATAAATAGATATATATAATAATAATATATATAATTGAATATTATATATATATGTAATATAAAATAAATATATAAAAGTAACTTTGGTGAGGGACCGATCCCATAAATGATCGACCCCTCCCAAAATAAAGCGGCCAAGACAAAGTTTCAAGTCAGCAACGGTTGAATAAAGGTCCAGTGTGGAGTATGATTAGCACATAAGACAAGCTGTATACACGAAACAATCCTTTTATAAAGCAAATGTTGAGACAACGTCAGTGAAGGAAAAACAATGTTAAACACCGCCGACTAGATAAGGATTATCAAGCGCTTAAGAGGAGTGGCGACTCTTGGTTAGAAACACCCGATCCAAGATATAAAGAAAGACTCGGTGGGCATTGAGAAGGATATCATCTATCAATTCACATTACTCATTCAGCAGCAACCCTTCATCGAGTGAACAATACAAATCAATGGAATCACAATGAATATACAGAAGGAAATGCAATTCAAGTTATCAGCGATCATCCATCAGCAACGATTAGCAAATTCTAAGGAGATATCTCTTCATCGAAACTTCTCAGGATCGAACACCTCATCAAGGAAATCACAACACATTTCATCGATCATCCAAGGCAGACAAAGGGATCTAAAACATTACAAGCATAAATCAGTCAAAAACATATATATATATATATATATATATATATATATATATATATATATATATATATATATATATATATATATATATATATATATATATATATATATATATATATTGTTCCTACAATCTGAGCAGCAGCAGATAGCAATATTAATCTATTATATCAGCACTTGAATATCCATTCCAACAACAACATATCATCATTCCGCCAATTCTATAAGGTATACTCTCAGCATTATAAATCAATGTTATTATCAGCAATCCAATCAAGATGAAATATACATTGACATATTGATAAATCTGATATGTAAGAGGCAAGCAAAATGCCTTATATTCATCCATCACTGTTGTGATGGTACGATATCTAGTTCCCATAGAAGGAACAATATTCATAAGAAATATTATCATCGTGATCCATAGGATCGCTCAAATATCTCAAATCATTCGAGAAGACGAATCTCACATCGGTATGATCTCTCTAACCTTAGATAATTATACTCATGATATACGAGGGATGATTGTGATCTTGCCGCATCATTGATCTTTGTCTATTGCCCCTATGAGAACGTTTGGGTCGTTAGGGAAGGGCGGTTTATTATTATTATTATTAATAAGTCTTACACGGTAGGTGACCCTCAAGTGGTGAAGTATTGCCGGGTGTGCAACGAAACCCTTGGCCCTATGGCAGTGGAGAGCAGACTCTCAAGTGGTGAAGTATTGTCGGGTGTGCAATGAAACCCTTGAGCCAAGTGGTGAAGTATTGCCGAGTGTGCAATGAAGCCCTTGGGCCTTGTTATCCAGCGCCTTAACGAGTATATTCCCCGCCTCCGCTAGGGTTGATGATTAGGTTAGATTAACGACTGGGCAGGAATCACCATTCCCAAAGTATATCACGAGGCCTAAATATGATAAGAATAAGTATGAGAAAATATATATTGAGTTATTTGTATTTATTCATTGTTATCAATTATAATCATGTTGTTACTAACCTTGATTATTATACATTGATCTTATTATTGATCTCTAATATGGCTAATGTTCCTTTCTAGAAGTTATTCTTGTGTGCAGATTGAGAAATAAAGGATATTCTAAAAGGGGACATTACACTTGAAGACTGTTCCAGGGCAAGTTTGAATCGCTGCCATCTTATCCCTGTGCATTGACATTAGGAATTAGAGAATATATCTGGTATGACTTCCCAACTAGCGGCACATAATAACAGAAGGAATGGTAGACTTTGATATGTCATGATATCTGTGAAGGCAGCATATGCTGGTTAGTAAAGAAGTTATAGCAATATTCTCTGTCATTTTTGGTATGTAGAACTCTCTATTTGTATTGGGCAGTCTTAAAGGATTGGATGTGATGTATTGTTTGCCATGAATTATCAATATTGATAAATTGCAAGTTGCAGACATCAGAGTGATTGCCAACATTCAAATCTTCAATTTGAAAATTCTATTTTATCTATCTTTGTTGCCATCATTGTTTATATCAGTCATTAGACTTGTGCATAAGTGTATGTTGTTGTGATCAGTCATAGAGCTTCATTGTACACATTGCACGATTCAGAATAAAAGAAAATATCAGAACTTCATTATAAAATCAGAATTATAGCAAATAGCCTGAGAGGGATATTACACACTTCATGTCGAGGACTACATCCATGTCCCCCATACTGACCACATAGTATTTGGCCTGGAACTCATAATCACTTAATAGTTAAGTTTGGGATTCTCCTCTTGCAGGTAATGACAAATCCATCTGCAACTCAAACCTTGAACCCCTCGAACTCCTTAGTCTTGAGTCCCCTCCGTGCTACGAGCCCCTCATCAATGAAGTTGTGAGTGGCCCTTGTGTCTAGTAAAGTGGTCACCCTCTGTCCCTCCAATACTCCCCGTATCCTGAAGGAACTTTCTTTCTGAATGGCAGAAAGATGTGCTGTAGGTATATCATCATCTTGTACATCCTGCACTTCTTCTACTGCACTCTCTACATCACTATCCTCCATATCACTCTGTTGATCTGATTTCTCTGATGTTGTTTCTTCGGTAGAATAGTACTCCAATTGTTTCACTTGCCCCTTCATTGGGCACTTATGACTGGGATCCCATGGACCCTTGCATTTAAAGCACAACTTTTTCCTCCTATATTCATTCAAGGCATCATCATCAAGGCATGGTGCTGGTTTCTTCTGTGGAAAGGTGTCTTGATGATGTGAAGGCATCTTATCCTTCCGTGGAGGAAAGGGTTTGGAGACGAACTTGTTCTTAGGCACTGCAAACTCCATACTTTGTGCCTTCTTGATTGTCTCCTGTAATGACGGTGGGATAAATGCCTTAACCCATCCCCTAAGTTGTTCCATTAGTCCTTCAGTGAATAGGACTATTAGTCTCCTCTCTAATATGCTGGGAACCATCACATTGATCCTCTAGAACTCTAAAATATATACCTCAAGTGACCCAAATTGCTTCAACTGTGCTAGCTCTCTGAACTGTAGTTCGGGGTCCTTGGTATCAAATCTCTCGATGAGTCAGTTTGTGAACTCATCATATGTGGTGATGAGATTATGGCACAAAGTGACCAACCCATGATACCATCGCTCGTGAGCTAACCCGTCAAGATGTATGGTGGCGAAGTTTAGAGTCTCATCCTCCGGCATAGGCTTAAGTGTCAAGTAATTGTCCAACTTCTGTACCCATGCTTTGGTTGATATTTTGCCACTACCATCAAAACGATCCATAGGAACTTTGCTCAAAGCATGCTGGTAGTCCCTGTTAATTCTGTGTGCTGTATGATCTCCTCTACCACCCATAGCTCCCCTCTGCCTCCTCTGGTTCATGGACTGCTCAAATGTCAACATATCTCTGATCTCTGGAGGAAGGGTCATGTATTCTGCATGTTGTATTTGAATATCATCTGCCATGGGAATCTGTACCTCTGGCTCGGGATTAACTGGCACCTCCTCCCTGCATGGGAACTTAGGTTGTAATGTCCCCCTTTAGGATATTCTTGATTTCTTAACTTGCACACAAGAATAACTACTAGAAAGGGACATTAGCAATATTAAAGATCAATTTAGTAATGAAATCAATACATCATAATCATAATCAATAACATATATTCAATACCTGCGATCAAAGACATTAACAACATATATATATTCTTTCATAATCATTAGGGTTAGTAACATCACGATCATAATCACTAATAATGAATAAGAATATAACATTATTAGAGAGAGCATGTATTCAATTGTATTTCTTCATACTTTAATATACTTATACTTGATACGTCTTTTGCCTCATGATATACTTTGGGAATGGCGATTGTCGAGCCCGGTTGTTAATCTAACCTAATCATCAACCCTAGCGGAGGTAGGGTATATACTCGTTAAGGCGCTGGATAACAATGCTCCACTGCCATAGGCCCAAGGGTTTCATGCTCGCACAACAATACCACCACTTGGCTCAAGGGTTTCATGCTCGCCCGACAAGTCCACCACTTGAGAGTCACCTATCGTGTAAGACTTATTAATAATAATAAACCGCCCTTCCCTAACGACCCAAACGTCCTCATAGGGGCAATAGACAGATTAATGACGCGGTAAGACATGCAACATCCCTTATATATCATGGGCAAGACTAAGTATCATTATATATATAAGTTAGAAATATCATACCGATTCGTAGATTTGCTCTCCTTAAGGAAGTATAAGTGATCCTATAGATCACCAATGATGATGCTTTGCCTTAATTTCTCACAAGGCTGTCACAATATTCAGAATTCCTTTATGCAAGGATCTATATCAATTTTGATAGGATTTCCACCTCTTATGGATGGATCCTTATATGGCAATTTCTGCCTAGATGTATTAGATCAGCAATATATATTATTCTGCCTTGCTGATATAAAGGCTGCTATAATCCTTGACTGCAGATTGTATGAATAAATGATGTTAGTGAATTGTTGCTTGAATGAAATTTGATGCTTGAATGATGATGAGATCAATTGATGAGATTGATTGATGATTCCCTTTCTAACCCCTCGATCCACTATTTATATTTTTGAAGAGTTACTTGTCCAATGGTCAACACCCTTCCAAGAGCCGTTACTTCATGGTGATTACTTCCCTTAAAACGTATGATAATACCATTGTTTGTTTGACCGCTGTTTGGTCTTAGGAAATTGTTGACCACTGCTCCGTATTACCTCTTTGTTAGCATTTAATTTCGCAACTTTCGGTGGGAAAGAAAAATAGATAGATGTGCAGTAGAACTGCTCTTTGAATTTGTAGGGGAAGCTCCCTGTAAAATAAAACTTAACTAAAAACTTTACAATCTTTTTGGGGTTTGCAATGTGTGGAAAGGCAGAGACGCACAATTGACAACAAAGCAAAGATTTTTATGCTTTTTGACTGAAAACAAAACCTAGGCTAAACCCTTACACTATTCAACTAAATACAGAGGCTGAATAAAGCAAGTACACAATTTGGATTGATTGAACAAATTCATGCCACACAATTATGAATGCCAAGACCAGATCAATTATAAGGTGATGCAAAGATATGACTTATTCCTTCAATTTCACCTGCAACGCAAAGTTTGCAGATTTGTTGAATCAATCTAACCTTCAGCACGAATAATACATTTTAATGGATACTTGGAAGCAAAATAGGCATACTGGAATCCATTAATGAACACAACAAGAACATGATCAGGTGAATACGAGAATGACAATCTAAGCAAATGAGGCATGAGAATTGTCCTTGCTTTTTATTCTTTGATCGAATACAAAACTGAGTAGTGAACATTGAATACTCTTGATTCCTTTGATTAAATCTAGAGATCGAAGGAAACAAATGAACATAGGCGAGTCGATTTTACATGGAAACACTTAAGAACAAAGAAGATGTGAAACAAATGCCTAAGCACAAAGTCCTAAACACTTACTCTCAATCTCAACAACACAAAAATCTTTCATAAATGTAATGTGCCGTACCTGTTTGTATTTTTTAAAAGATCTTTTATGTGTGATTTTTATTAATTTTTGTGTGATCTTTCAGACTAGACAGAAGAATGTAGAAGGGGTTTTCAGTTTTCCTGCAGATGTGTTGCCGAAGCATACAATATAGAGCATAGATGGAAAACCTAGAAAATATACAATGATAATTAAGTAACTATTGACTACCCAGATAGCAAAATGGCCAAATATCAATTACTATGACATACCCATATGCAGAAATACAACTTTAGTTTTATGCTGTTCCAGATCAGCTAGTGGGTATCATAGGAATCACCCGGAATCTCCCAAAGTCATGAAATACAATGCATACAAGAGATATTAGCAGCAACCCTAGTCTAAACGCCAAGAATGAGTGAGATAATGAAGCTGAAATCAGATATTTGTGAGTGCACAAGGACCCACGTCCTCCATGAAGGTGTACGGCCTGGCTGCAAGCAAATGTAACTCAAAACAGCAACAACTCCTCCCTAAAATCCTCTGAAAATGGTTGTCTTCAGCTGCACACCCTAGGCGACCAAGTGGGAAGAAGTATCATTCTCAACTATTGACTCAAACAGTTGCAAATAGAGGTACGGCCAACACAAGGAGGGTACGGCCAGCAAGTAATGATTGTAGCTATCACAAATCTCTCCTCAAACACTTCAAAATCTGTCCCAAGTATATTGCAATTGGATGGCTATCAAATCTGCAAGTGTAAATAGCAATGAAACCTCAAACCATCATCCAACAGACTCCATTTCGGCACAACTGTGAACATTGAATGTATTCACCTCGAATGGCACCTTTGGGTGATCTTCCACACCTGTAGAATGCCATTACTCAGGGAGGTTTTTGTCTCCAAGAGCCTCTAGTTCGAATCTCCAAACCCTTAACAAGAACAAACCCTAGCGGAGCTCAAAATGAGAAATATCATAAACATAGCATAATACAAATGAGCTCTCATTTCACCTTTTATTCTCCCTCCAACATGGGCGTTGGATTTCAAGAGGGAACTTTATCTTTTAAAAACATCTTTTATTCCCTAGGGATGGGCGCCCAAGGTCATAACTTGTCTTATGTCTTCATTTTCCCCTTAAGTCACTTTTCCTTCAAATATTATAAAGTCCATATTAAATATATCATTAATAACCTTCGGACTTTAAAATAAATATGAAGACGGTGTCGGAATGAAATGATCTATAGCTCGTCGGAAAGCCCTCGACAAGACGAATCTGACCCCACTCTGAAAATCCCGAACCGACACTAAACCTGAACTTACTAAAAATAGTAAGTAATGACCAAGAGCAAACTGGGCCAACTGGATCCGCTGAATGTGAACCATCTCTCCATCACCGACAAATACCTCCAAGCCAAACTAACTCCAATTCCCTAACCAAACTGCTAGTCCATGGGAACTAAGTGATGGACTAACCATGTATCCAGAAGGGGACATTACAGTCCGCCCTCCCTAAGATTGCTTGCCTCAAGCAATCTCAGATTAGGATGCTCCAATATCTGCTCACTCTCCCAAGTAGCATCCTCAACTGGCAGGTTCTTCCATTTGACCAGGTACTTTGATAATCCTCCTCAAATTACGTTCCCTGGTGTCAATTATTGCTTCGGGTACCAATATCAATTTCCTCTCTTCATTAAGAGGAGGCAACTCAATTGATGGTGTCACATTATACCCCAACGCCTTCTTGAGGCGAGATACATGAAATACATTGTGTACCTTGCTACCTGTTGGAAGTTCTAACTCATAAGCCACCCCTCCAATCCTCTTGGATATCCTGAAAGGTCCATAGTAGTGTGGCTTAAGCTTCTCTGCTCCACTCTTGAGAGTGGACTGCTTGTAGGGCTGCAACATCAAATATACCATGTCACCAACTTCAAATGACCACTCAGTTCTATGCTGATCTGCATACTGCTTCTGCTGATTCTGAGCCTTCTGTATATTCTCCTTCAAAGACCTCATGATGTCCTGACTTTCCTGAAGAAGGTCTTTGGCCTTAGGCACTTTGCTATCACCAAACAACAAATCAACAAAGCTCGGTGCCTCATACCCGTATAATGCCATAAAGGGTGACATCTGAATGGACATGTGATAAGTGGAATTATAACAGTATTCTCCCATGTGAAGTCACTTGATCCATTCCTTCTGTTGCCCTGAAACATAATTGCGGAGGTATCCTTCCACCCATTTATTAACTATCTCTGTTTGACCATCTGTCTGGGGGTGGTAACTTGTGCTGGGGGTGAGCTCTGTCCCTGCCAACCTGAAGAGCTCCTGCCAAAAATTACTGAGGAACCTGCTGTCCCTATCGCTGACAATGTTCCTTGGCAGCCCATGAAGTCGGAATACCTCACAAAAGAACAATTCTGCAACCTGAGCTGCAGTGTAGGTGGTAGGAATGGCAAAGAGATGTGCATACTTTGTCAATTGGTCCACTACCACGAAAATACAATCCCTGCCTTGAACTTTTGGTAAGCTTGTGATAAAGTCCATTGAAATGCTATCCCACTTCCTCTCAGGAATGGGCAGGGGCTGCAATAAACCTCCTGGAAATGAGTGCTCCTGCTTGTTCTACTGACATATCGGGCACTCTCTCACATACTGCATCACCTCAGTCTTGAGGCCCTTCCAGGTGAACCTCTCTCTGACTTGTCTATAAGTTTTGAAGTATCCTGGATGCCCTGCCATAGGCAAATCGTGGAATGCTTTCAAAACTTTTTGCTTCATTTGTGAACCTGACACCAAGAAGATCCTATCCTTGTAAATGATTAAATCATTTACCACTGTGTACCTGTCATCTTTGATGGTGCCATCAATTATTCCAATAGCCCAAGCATCCTTAGCATATTCTGCTGATATCATCTCCCTCCAATCATCTGCAATAGCACCTAGTGCACACAAATGGGGCCTCCTGGATAAAGCATCGGCAATAACATTTTTCTTTCCCTTGACATAAACAATGTCAAAGTCGTAGGCCTGTAGCTTGCTGACCCACTTCTGTTGCCTCTCATTCAGATCCTTTTGCCCAAGGAAATGCTTCAGACTGTTGTGATCCGTCTTAACCACAAATTTGCTACCCACAAGGTACTGTCTGAATTTAGCCAACGCATGCATGATGGCTAACATCTCCCTGTCATAAATGTTGTAGCTGCATTCCACACCTCTCAATTTTCTGCTCTCAAATGCTATGGGGTGCTTATCCTGCATAATTACTGCACCAATGCCTTCTCCCGAGGCATCACACTGCAACTCGAAGGGTTTGTTGAAATCTGGTATGGCCAACACAGGACATGTACTCATAATTTGTTTGAATTTGTCAAAGCACTCCTGTGTACCTCC
Organism: Cunninghamia lanceolata; assembly: GCA_027924645.1. Lineage (NCBI taxonomy): Eukaryota > Viridiplantae > Streptophyta > Pinopsida > Cupressales > Cupressaceae > Cunninghamia > Cunninghamia lanceolata. Next base: position 1,988,817 of record BSBN01000405.1, read on the forward strand.
TGTCCAACTAAAAGCATCCTTGTGAGTCAAATCTGTGAGGGGTGCAACCGACTAAGAAAACCCCTTCACGAACCTGCGGTAATATCCACATAAACCAAGGAATCCCTTCAGCTAAGTGAGATTCTTTGGTGGTGGCCAATCCACTATTGCCCGAATCTTCTCCGAGTCTACCTTCACGCTGCTAGCACTGATAATATGTCCCAAGTAAAGCAACTTGGTCATCCCAAATTCACACTTTGACATTTTCGCATATAATGACTCTCCAGAATGCTCAACACAATGTCAATGTGTTTCAAGTGTTCTTCCCATGTCTTGCTGTAAATCAAAATATCATCAAAAAATATCAAAACAAACCGTCTTAGCTGCTCACGGAAAACTCTGTTCATGCAAGACTAGAAGGTGGTTGGTGCATTGGTCAAGCCGAATGGCATGACTAGGAACTCAAAGTGCCCATAGTGACACTTGAATGCTGTCTTCTCCACATCCTCATCCCTAACCCGAATCTGATGATACTTGGATCTCAAGTCTATCTTGGAGAAGTAACAGGCCCCATGCAACTCATCTATCCTGGGAATAGGGTACCTGTTCTTAATTGTTTTCTTGTTGAGTTCTCTGTAATCGATGCACATTCTAAGAGTCCCATCCTTTTTCTTCACTAACACAACTGATGAAGCAAATGGACTCTTACTCGGTCTAATATGTCTCATCTCGAGAAGCTCTTTGATGGCTTTCTCGATTTCATCCTTATATCTTTTCGGGTGCCTGTAAGGTGTAGTTATTTGTAATGTCCCCAATTATTTTTGCAAGTAACTTAAATGTGTCTAATTGTAAATTAATTTTATAAAGTATTTTAATTGCTTTATAAAATTAATATTTTATTAAGTTACTTGAAAAATACTTTATTAAATAAAGTATTATTGTACACATTTAAAAAGGGTCATGTAAAAGCATTTAATATTGTAAGGTGTGATTGTGTACATAAAAAACTTTCATTTAATAAAATTAGGGCCTGTCCTAATTGATGAAAGTTTAAAAGGGATGTTGAGAGTCATTGTTGAGCATGTCTGAATGTTTTGGTTTTTGTGTTTATGACTTTGGTCAAGTTGTATTCAGTTGTTGTCAAGGTGATGGCCCCTTGCATTTGCTGAGCCAAGGAGATGATCCCTTGGTGAATTGTTGAGGTGAAATCATTTCAGATTTCACAACCGAGCTTCATTGTGTCTTGAGTTTGGTATTTTGCTGGAGTTATCGATATTTGGTCGGAGACCATTTTATCGATATCATTGAAGATCTTTTGTAAACAGTTTTCAGAGTAAAAGTTTATGCAGATTTGATGATATTTTGTGCAGATGGGTTTTGGCAAATTTATTGAATTAAAAATAAATATAAATTTGCAATATGTTTGAAATCTGTACTGAACTTTGATTGAATATATTATTCAGATTTGAAATTATACATATACCTCTGTTTATGGTTGCATTAAGGGAGACAATTTCTGACGCATTTCTGCAGAGTTTCTTTGATAGTGTTTTGTGGGCCAGGCATTAGAGAATTGGAGTGCGAATTGAAGGAAATAAGTGCTTTTGTATGCCTTCGAAATTCATAATGATGTGTGAGCAAAACATGGGTCTCTTGCAAATGCGTTGAGTAGTGGATAATGGACCCCACGTAGTCCTATGTGGTCATCGATTATGAACAGACCATTTTATGTTTGGGATCTCATTGAAATCGGAGTATGAGGAATTCGAGAGCTGCCTGAGAGATTCATCAGTTCGAAAGGAATTAATGAGCATAGCTGAAAGGTCTGTGTAAATCGATCAGTTTACATATAAGGGAGACGCCGCTTCTAACAGTAAAAGGTGAGTCCGCTCTCATACTTAACAGTCTGCTATATAAAGAGAAATCGTGGGCTACATTCCATCAGCGTCGCCATTGTGTGAAGCTTCATCAAATATCCCTAGTAGTAATTGCATGATTGAGAGGAAGGATTCGTCATCTGGATATTTCAGAGAGGAGATCATTATTAGCAGTGATATTATCTGAAGATGAATTGTATTGGTATGAATGATATCAATTGTTCAAAGACCATTGCAGCATATCATTGAAGGAAATCCTGAGAGGTCGTCGTCAATCCTAGAAGGCATCGTTGAATCATTTATAGAAGGTTGACGTGGAGGCAATCCTCATTCACAAAGTGAGGGTGTTCAAATATAGCGCTCATATTGTTAACTCAACTCTAAGTTATAAATAGATGAAGACGTCCTCATTGTGAGAGATCGCCATTCCTTTGAATGCCTTGAGGGCCGATTTCTATCATCATCATCACACCTCCAGACTTGTATAAACCCAACTGTTGTCTATACTACTTTAACTTGGAGTGATTCGGTCAATGCTGGTCTGCTCTGGGAGTCTTTGATATCATATTGATTACATAAGGGCGAATAGATTGAACATCTTCTATAGTAACTACCGGAAACTGGGGGTAGCACTTCAGTTTTAAGGAACCTTGTTTGCTATTCAACAATCATTCCAAGGAGCTGCACGTGCCATGCTAAGTTGCTGAAGCTAGAGTGAATTTGCATGTTAAAGACTACTGCAGATGTGAAGACATATCAGAGTTATCTGGTAATCTGTGTAGTGAGAAACTATTGGTTCAGTCTGATGAATAGCAGTGGTTCCAATCATACTGACAGAACTCAAGGTCACAGATAGAATTAATGTTGCTTCTATTTTTAACTGAATCAGTAATCTGATTGTTCAAATCTTTAATTTGAACACAACTATTTTATTATACAGTTTGCTAGAAATCAGTAACTACTTAGATTATGTTTTACATTGGCAATGTAATGATATGTCCATTATAATATCTTTGTAATGGGATTGAATTTGCATGAGAAAGCATCAGTCAATCTGCAAGATACAAAAATTATATTAGAGTGCATATAAGAAGTCAGAGTTTAACAAATATCTTTGAATGGGATATTACATTATTACTGGCTTAGCACCCTCCTCCAACTCAATCACGTGCTCAAAACCTCTATCAGGAGGTTTACCTGGCGGTATGTCACTAAACACTTTGGTGTGTTTAGTCAGGAGAGCCTGTATGTCAAGGGGATACTCTTGCTTCTGCTGCTCTGAAGTTGTAGGCATCACCATTACCGTTGCTGCCCACTGCACTTGATCATGACGAATCAATCTCTCCATCCGCTTGAGAGACACAACTCTCAACCCACCATCTGAAATGCCCCTGAGAACATGTCGAAATCCGTTCACCTCAAACTTCATCTCCATCGTCCTCAAGTTGAGAGTGAACTCACTTATCTCATGTAATCATTTCATACCCAGCACTACATCCATGTCACCCATACTAACAACATAGAACTCTGACTGACAAGTGTAATTGTTTAGCTGGATGGTCAAATTGGGTATCCTCGTGCAAGTGAGTATGAACCCATCGGCTACCTTTACCTTAAACCCCTCAAACTCTTCTGTCTTCAGTCCCCTCTTAGCAACCAAGCCCTCATCTATGAAGTTATGAGTGGCACCTGTATCCAGCAGTGTAATGCATCTCTGTCCACCCAACACTCCTCGGATCCTAAATGACCCTTCCCTCTGAATGCTAGAGATATGGACTGTAGGGAAAGAAGTCTCCTCATCCTTATCTGATGCTTCAGATGCAACATTAGATCCTGAATCATTATCCTCTGTATGCTACTCTGAATGTGTCTCCGACTCCACAGACTCATCTGCTGAAAAGTATTCAATCTGTTTTGCTTTTCCTTGGGTAGCATACTTGTGCTTAGGATCCCAAGGCTCTCTGCAGTGAAAACATAGTTTCTTCCTCCTGAGATCATTCAATTGGTCACTGTCTAATCTGGAAGAACTCTTATGTTGCTGTCCTGGATCTCTTTGGAAAGGTCTTCTGTCTCTCTCCTTATCTCTCCTAGGCGGAAATCCCTTGGATTGAAACTTGTTTCTCCAAACAGCAGATTCCATATCACGGGCCTTCTTCATGGCCTCCTGTAATGATGCAGGGTCAAAGCCCTTAACCCAACCACGAAGTGGGTCTGACAATCTATCAATGAAAAGGATAATCAATCTACGCTCAGAAATGTCTGGGACCATAACAGATAGGTCCTGGAACTCAGAAATGTAGGAGTCAACTGAACCACTCTGTCTCAATTGTGCCAACTCCTTAAACTGTAACTCTGGGTCCTTATCAAATCTGTCGATCAGTCTAGCTGTAAACTCCATGTATGAAATAATTTGATCGTGACCCAGTGTGACCTTCCTGTTGCTCCACCACTTATGTGCTACTCCCTCCAGGTGCAAAGCTGCATAAGTAATGGCATCCTCCTCAGGCATGGGACTAATCTGCAAGTAGTCCAATTTCTGGACCCAAGCTCTAGTTGTGGTCTTGCCTGATCCATCAAAGTAGGGAAGTGTCATTTTGCTCACCTTCTTTTGCAACTCCTGGTTCTGAGGTCTACCTCCCCTGCGAGGTCTATTCTTTATCCTAATGTCAGAGTACTCTGCAAAGGTCATCTCTGCCTTGAACTCTGCACTAGAAGCTCTCCAATTCCTCAGAATCTCCTAAAACCCAGCCTGTGTGTGATCCTGTTCAGGAACTTGGTTCCTGGGAGCAAAGGTCGGAATGCCAGGTCTGTCACCTGCTGTAAGATGTGAAGCCCTCCTGTGAGTCACCGAGGCCTCACCCTCATCATCTTTGAACCTGTGTCTATCATCCTGGTTCCTGTCCTTGTTATTCCTGTCTCCCTGGTTCTTGTCACCATTGTGTCTATCACCCACATTATTCCTATTTCTCTCTCCATCATTGTTTCTGTTTCTATCACCGTCATTGTTTCTGTTCCTATCACCGTCATTGTTTCTGTTTCTGTCACCTCCATTGTATTTGTTCCTGTCACGGTAATTATCCCTATTATTTCGGGGAAGCAACTGTTCGAGGGTATGTGCTATCTCCGCCTGTGACTCTCTCAACTCCTGTTGCGACTCCCTCAATTCTCTCTCTAAAGCCACCGAACTCTTGGTGAGCACATTCAGGATCTCGCGCATGCTAGGTTCCTCAACTTCCCTGTCACCCATTTCTCCTGTAGGTTCTATCACTGGAGGTAATTCCCCTGAAAAGGGGTCAGTTCACGAAACCTGGGAATCGTCCTCTGTAGCGGCAACCTCTTTCTCTGACTCAAATGGATCTATTATGGGTACTAGATGCTTAGGTTCTTCTACCTGTGGTACCTCTCTTTCCTGTATCCTCTGTGAATTCTGTGTTCTCGATCTTGGTCTAAAATCATATCTATCTGTAGGCCGCATGTCTCATTTTTAACTTCTGCATGTCAAGTTTCACCTCACAAGATGGCAAGATACACTGCTCTGATACCACTGTAATGTGCCGTACCTGTTTGTATTTTTTAAAAGATCTTTTATGTGTGATTTTTATTTTTGTGTGATCTTTCAGATTAGACAGAAGAATGCAGAAGGGGCTTTCAGTTTTCCTGCAGATGTGTTGCCGAAGCATACAATATAGAGCATATATGGAAAACCAAGAAAATATACAATGAATATGAAGTAACTATTGACTACCCAGCTAACAAAATGGCCAAATATCAATTACTATGACATAACCATATGCAGAAATACAACTTCAGTTTTATGCTATGCTCCCCCAAGTTTCGGGGACGGGGACGGGGACGGGGACAGGGGGACGAGTTTCGGGGACAACATTTTTTTGGGCCATTTTTTAGGGGACGTGTTGTGACCAAATCACACATCACCCCATCAGACTGGGGACCCCCCCCCCCTTTTTTGAGCTCGGATGTTTTGTGCAGGAAGTCGTTATGTGTCATTTTGGCTAAGGTATTCTGGGGCAGTGTATATGTTGGGAAGGAGATGATCGATTGGATGGTTTTGAATGCTTTGTCTCTCCTTGTTTAAACTAAGCATCACGTCAATAGGAAGGCATGCGCTTTTGAGAAGAGTCTATAGGGGGGAACTTGGTGAGGTGAGAATGCGCCTTGTTTTGATGACTCCCCGGAGTGACTTGGAGCGCCTTTACAGAGACATAGATAGGTGATTGAGGTGAGGTGATTTGAGTGCCTTTGAGGACTGTGAGCGCCTAGGCCTCTTTCTGCGCCTTGAAGGTGAGTATGTTTAGAGCAACCCAAATGAGCGCCCAAGCTACTTTTTGCGCCTTTGAGGAGATTGTAGTGCTTTGAAGAGTAAGTGCTTTAAAGAGTTCAAGAGTCCATTCTGGCGCCTAGGAGACTCAGAGTGATATGATTGGAGTTGCTTTTTGCGCCCAGTGGAGACAAATATGTTTTAGCGCCTTGGATACTTCAAATTAGGTGTTTTGAGCGCCTTGGATGACAACTTCTGGCGCTTAGTCTAGAGTGGGGTTATAAACATGAGTTTTGGCGCCTATGAGAGGAAACTAGCAAAGGGCGCCCAAACGAGGAGCAGATGAGCGTCTAGAAGATGATTTGCGCCTTGGGGTTGAAGTTGATCTAGATCATAAGGAATAAGCGCCCAGGGTTTGTGGAGCGCCTTAGCTACACCAGAGGAGGAGTTTGAGCGCCTTCACAGGGAGAAGAGATGGAGCGCCTTTGAAGTTAATGAGTGGAAATGCGCCTAGAGTGCAGTATAAGCCTAAAAGTGCGCCCTAGTCTAAAAGTGCGCCTAGAATGAAATAGCACCTTGAATGTGTTATGCATCTAGAGTTAGATGGGCGCCCTGCAGGAAGAATAGGGTCTGGCACCTAGAATGAAGAAGTGCGCCTTATAATGGAAATGCGCCTAGATGATCAAAAGAAGATAAACCTTCACATGAAGAGCGTCAGTGAGTTGATTAAGCGCCTAGAAGGTCTTGAAGTGAGTTTGAGTAATTGGCAAATGGAGTTTATAAGAGTGTAAATGTGTTCAAGCGCCTTGGGGTGAAGCCAAGAGAGATAGTGGTGTTATGGCGCCTAGATCTTGTCAAAAGAGTTGAAACATATGCGCCTTATGGTGGAAGTGCGCCTAGTGTTGAAGTGAGCGCCCTTTTCCAAAGGCTAATGCGCCTCTTGAAAGATGGATTAGCGCCTTGAACATATATACACCTTTGCACCTAGATTGTAAGATGTGAAATGGCGCCTAGGATTAAAGTGCGCCTTGAGGCGCCCAAAGAAACTAAGGCCATCAGAAAATGCGCCTAGATGGAGAAGCAAACGTACTGAGGAGTAAGTGCCTTCACAAGGAGTTAGTGTTGAAATGAGCGCCTCAGATACATTCTACGCCTAAAGGTTACAGAAGGTTTTAGCGCCTAGTAGAGGAGGATGAAAGGAACTAGTTTAAGCGCCTTGAAAAGATAAATGCGCCTTAGTATGAATAAATGAATGTTCAAACTATCACAGAAGGAATGGTAATATCTCTAAGTTGAAGGTGCCTTGGATAAAATTGCGCCTTATCACTATAAGCGCCCAAATGTATTAAAATTTTCACTTAGAGCGCCCTCCATGAAGAAGCTCACCTATTTTGGCGCCAAAAAAGGAGAAATTTAAATTTTAAAAATTGCAAAACTAATACACTAGGCCGACCTACTAGCTAGCCGTCCTCATTTAATAAAGAAGAAAATGCCTATTTAAAGGTGAGCGCTCTTCCTCTTCCTCATTCATTTGCAAATTGTTAAGGAGAAGGAGCAGCGAATCTTCACTAAGGAGCAGCAAATCTTCACAAAGAGGAGCGAAATTCATCAAGGGGGGCAGCGAATTTCCTTGAAAGAGGCATCAATTCATCTTAGGAGCAGAAATCTGCAAAGGGAAAGTCCATTTTTTTTAGGCAGATCTGAGTTGTAGAAGGCTGATCTGTTCTAAATTCTGCCATTTCATACTGATTTTTTTGCATTAAATTCCAGAAAATTGTATTTCTAAGGCAGAAAATTGAGTAAGAGGTATGTATGATCACTTTTTTTTTCCTTGTACTTGTTTAATTTTGCAAATTTATATTCAGAAAATCAGGTAATGCTTCAATGAAATGACTTAGGAAATCTCTTTGTATTTGAAAGACTGAATTAAAACATGATAACATGATAATAATGATCTAGAAGACTCATAGAATCTATCGTTTCAATCTACTTACTCGAGTCTAGTCTTGCAGATAGATGGGAATGACGGCCAAAGAAAGACAAGTACTTATCAAGATGGATGCTAAGTCTAGCATACCGGAGTCCAAGTTAGAAACGCAGTGGAAGGATGTCGGCGACACCAACATGGGACACGTCAACTTGGATGAAGTAAGAGACTTCTTGCTCGCGATCACCAGGAACGAAGACATCAAAGCCATCGCGAAGAGCGGGATTGTACAAGCGGCTTGCTTTCCATCTGCCTTGCCAAGTACCGAGCTCGTGTTGGAATGTGTTCAACACTACGACAAGGAGAAAAGACAAATCATAGCCAAAGATGGAACTGTTCTTGCTTACCTGCAAAGGGAGGCTATCCAAGAGATCTTTAACATCCTGAAGGCGAAAGGAGTCTTCATATGCCCTACAACAGCTCAGAAGACGTTCGAAGGCAATTCAAAGGTCTACATGCAAGAGATCGGGAAGAAGTGGATGAATGATTCGTCTATGAAGATATACAATTCAAAAGATCCCAAGTATCACAAAGCTGACTTCAAGCAGGAGATAAGTTACTTGATCATGTTCCTGAATCGAGTAACAGGTAGGCCACAATCATCTACTTTCGAAGGATGGATGTATACTTATTTTGATCACATGTTTACCAAGAACAAGATGATTGACTGGGCCGGCCTTATAAGCCACTGCCTAGATGAACAGTTGGAAAACTTTGATGAAACGAAGTCTTTCTTCATGACTTCATACCTTGTGTACATCTTGGCGAGAAATGTAGTTTATAAAGGGCTGACAGCTAAAGGGCAGGTAGGAACAAAGCCAGGACAGATTCTCTCCTATCAGTGTTACCCTCAGCTCCACCTGAAAAACATCAATCACTACAAGAGATTCAATGATGCCTTCGCCATGTTTATAGTGAGGAGGTTAAGAGGTGAGTTGCATCGGAGACTAACAGGTGCTGCCAGGAACTTCATCAAACAGTATGGGAGGTACTACATTCAGTATGATAAGTTCACCTACATCAGGATTCAAGGATTCACATCATTCCCATATAGGCTGCCTAGATATCCTTCAAACAGGATGGTCTTGCTAGAGGTTTCCAGACAACTGATTGAGTTTCATAAGATGCAGAAAGCAAGGAAGAAAGCGGGAGTTCAGTTTCCCCTTCAGCTAGGAAGGTACTATTCTTGTCCATCATTACAGGCAGCTGAGCATTCAGAAGTTGAGCTTCAGGCTTATCATCTGCATCCACATGATTCGAGGAGAGAAAACTTTGATCCACATGGAGCTATCAAGCAGTCTTACTCTTCTTACAGACATAAAGAACAACTAGAGGATCATTGGGCTGATGCTATAGATGATGACGACATCCGGATGCAGAAGTGTTCAAGATTAAAATGGGACTTGATAAGAGCTACAAAGGTACTAAGAATCCCTGATCAATTAGAAGGTGATAGAGCTCTTCTTGGAGATGAGTATGATAAGATTCACAATTTGCCTTATGAAGTCAACTGGGCAGACAGAGAAAAAGTCGATGATGAAGGATTGATAAGGCCTGTTATTGCTATCACTGAAGAGCAAATAAATATACAAGTACAAACCTTGCTTGATGAGGGTAAGAAACTCATACTAAGATGGGAGAAGTGGATTAGCAAGAACAACATAGAGCACTTAGTGAGGATTCACGAAGCAGAGGAAGTGAGAAAGATTCAGGACAGGGAAAGAAAAGGAAACAGCTTGAGATTGTTCAAGGAGAATCCAGTAGAAAGAAGAAAAGGATAAGCATTGAGACTGCTTCTTCTAGACAGCTAGGTGATATCCCACCGGATCAAGACTTGGTGATTCCTGCTGAGAATGTAGTTCCAGAAGCTCTAATGGAAGAAGTACCTTCTAGCCCACATGACACTGAAATCATTGATGAAGCTAACACCGAGGAGAAGGATGATGCTGAAGAGGAGTCCTTGCCTGCACAAGGAAGACAATTACAGCAGCAGCAAGATCTTTCATCACTTCCGGAATGGTTACAAGAAAGAATTAGAGAAAATTGTGAACTTGAAAGTTGTCCTCCCCTTCCAGTTGATGAGTTACTCTTGGGTATGTCAAAGGAGAAACCGAAGAAGAAGGCAAACATCCTCTCCAAAATCACTAAGGACGAAACAGGGGTAAGAAAAGTACATGTAGCTGTTCCTAGGCTTGAGAAGAACATAGAGGATGTAACACCTGATGATTATGACATCAATACAATCAATCTGGGTCCTTTGACTGGAATGCAAGTTGAAGAAGAGCTTCAGGATTCGATTGATAATGCTCGAGCTATCATAAGGCAAGAAACAGAAGGCAGAATCAAGGCTGAGCAAAGATGTCGTGCCTTGGAGCAGTACATTCAGCATTTAGTACATCCTATTCATCCGCAGGAAAGGGTTGCTGCACCTCCATCTCTCCTTCCTCCTAAAACAGTTGGACACTTGGAAGAGTTGAAGTCTTCATCTCACAGACTGAAGGATTGGATGAAAAGATCGAAGGAGACTACATTTAGGTATCTGGGAGATATTATGCAAGTAAATGACAAGATTATTAGCCTAAAGGACAGGGTACTTGCATTAATGACAGCTTGTGTTGAATTCAAAGACTTCAAGGATCAACATCTACCACACCTGAAGAGCTTGATGGAAACATCAGTGGATGATTTGTTACATGCTGAAGTTATTGAAGAAGGTAGAACATACAACTTTTCCTCCTGGTATTTCAGTCTTCGCATCAAAGGACAATTGCTGGATAAGATTGAACTAGATATGTCAAGAATTAGAAGTGTGCTTCAGAGGATTCAGGATGGAATACACGCTTCTTTGATGGAGATCTGCAATCCTTTTGGGGAGATGACCTTTGAGAATCTGAAAGAACAAGTCCAAGTTTTCTATTTTCAGGAAAATGATATTACAGATGAGAGACTTGATAGTATATTCTCACTTGCTGTCCAATTTGGCGACAACAAAGCAAGAATAACTGATTGGGAAAGGACACTTGGCCTTTATTCAGTTGATGTGCTTGAAGCTGAAGGAACCATTCAAAATGCGCCAAGTGTACCTGTAGAAGAAGTCAAGCGAATAGTGTCTAAGTTCATTGAATGCCAAGCTTCTAGTGATGGATATTCACATGGGGATTCTTCCTGAAATAATGATATATTATTCTTATCTTCTTGCGAGGCGTGCTTTTGTTCCCTTCTTTATGGCCTCCGTCATTTAATAAAGATAGCATCTTTCATTTAATATAGATAGCCTCGTGTATTTAATAAAGTCGACCTCTTTCATTTAATAAAGAGAAGTTTGTTACAACTACTTGTGATGTGGCTTGATCTGGTCCGCTGACTTCGCCGATCGATCTTGACCCTTCAATCTTTGAGGTCTATAAAAGAGCTCTTGTTGCTCTCATTTGTACGATTGGAAATTCTGAAATTGTTGCAAGAGCTCTCTGAGATAATAAAAGATTCATTGCCTTGGTGATTCTATTTGTGTTTCCGAGTGTTGCATGGTTTCAATTTTCAAGCGAACATTAAATTAGATTAAGTTTCTCTTTAAGTTTATGTTAGTTGATGAAAGGTTTCTTTATTGCTTTTTTGGTGAAATCTATAAGTTCATACCATTTGCAGTTTGTGGCTCGTAGATTGCAGTGCATGGTTAGCCTGAACAATTGAACATCAATTTGATCTTTATGCTTGTTGAATCTTTCATGAGCATAACTGATCTAAACATCTTGAATACCCTAGAAGATTGCGCCTATCTTGCTTAGTTGTTTGTCTTGGCGAAGCAAAATTTGGTTGGATTTCACCGAAGTAGTAATCATCCTTGCATTTAGGATTAGATTAGTGTTTCTAAACCTTATATCTTTTTCCTTTTGTTTATCCATTCAGTTAGAATTAGGATTAAGAACATCAATTGCCAAATCATACGCCATCGATTGCAGTACTTAGATCCTCTAGTGTCCACTTCTGTAGTCCCTGAAATAATAAGTCAACTTGAACAATTGCGTAAGTCCCTTTGTGTGTTAACAGCAAAATCATACTTAGTCGCTGAGCTGTCTCTTACCGAAACCATCAGAAGGAACCTTGGAGTCGTCTTGTTTGATCACTTAGTTCAGCATTCGAGAGGCTTTGCTCGAGAGGGAGTCAGATACTTAGTATTTCACTCTAATTGTTGAGTTGTCCAAAACAATCATCAACAGGACGGCTACTAAAAAATAAGATTTTTTTTAAAATATAGGGAAATTTCAAATATTTATATGATAGCATTGATAAGGCATTCATTATAGACATTATAGAACCTTAAAAAATGAATACATAACAATAACATTACACTTGAACTTAGTTTTCAACTTGTCACATGAGAATTGGCAAACAAATAAACAAAATTTAATTGTTTTCAATGACAATCTGCATATATATTATATCAAAATTACATCAAAATTCCCAAAGGCTGCAAGTTTCAACAACAAAATGACAAAAACATAGAGAATATATGGCTGTCCCCAATCAGCCTCTCCTAAAACTGTTGTTAACCTCTTCAAACTGCTGTTGCTTCTCTTTCTCCTTTCAAATTGCTGTTGTTCACCAATGCAAAATGTGAAAATGAGTTATGTTTTTTTTTCTTTTCTTTTTGGTTGATATGATCTCTATTTTAGGTTTAGGGTATGTTTAAAGGGATGTGGGGGTCCTTGTGGGCCCCCCATCCCTTTTTTTAATTTAAAAAAATGTGTTTTTTTTTTTAAAATCCATTGCAAAAGTATTTGGGGACGGTCAGGGGACGTCCCAGGGTCCCCGAATTTTTAGGGGACGTCTCCGCGGAAGGGGGGACAGGTAGGGGACGTTTCCTACCCATCCCCGCGTCCCCGAAACATCCTCGGTACGGGTACGGGGGTTCTGGGGTAGGGGACGCGTCCCCGTGGAGCATAGGTTTTATGCTGTTGACGGATCAGCTACTGGGTATCATAGGAATCACCCGGAATCTCCCAAAGTCATGAAATACAATGCATACAAGAGATATCAGTAGCAACCCTAGTCCAAACGCCAAGAATGAGTGAGATAATGAAGCTGAAATCAAATATTTGTGAGTGCACAAGGACCTATGTCCTCCATGAAGGTGTATGGCTTGGCTGCAAGCAAATGTAACTCAGAACAGTAGCAACTCCTCCCTAAAATCCTCTGAAAATGGTTGTCTTTAGCTACAAACCCTAGGTGACCAAGTGGGAAGAAGTATCATTGTCAACTATTAACTCAAATAGCTGCAAATAGAGGTACGACTAGCACAAGGAGGGTACAACCAGCAAGTAATGACTGCAGATATCACAAATCTCTCCTCAAACACTTCAAAATCTATCCCAAGTATATTGCAATCGGATGGCTATCAAATCTGCAAGTGTAAATAGCAATGAAACCTCAAACCATCATCCAACAAACTCCATTTCGGCACAACTGTGAACACTGAATGTATTCACCTCGAATGACACCTTTGGGTGATCTTCCACACCTGTAGAATGCCGTTACTCAGAGAGGTTTTTGTCTCCAAGAGCCTCTGGTTCGAATCTCCAAACCCTCAACAAGAACAAACCCTAGGAGAGCTCAAAATGAGAAATATCATAAACATAGCATAATACAAATGAGCTCTCATTTCACCTTTTATTCTCCCTCCAAGATGGGCGTTGGATTTCAAGAGGGAACTTTATCTTTTAAAAACATCTTTTATTCCCTAGGGATGGGCGCCCAAGGTCATAACTTGTCTTATGTCTTCATTTTCCCCTTAAATCACTTTTCCTTCAAATATTATAAAGTCCATATTAAATATATCATTAATAACCTCCGGACTTTAAAATAAATATGAAGACGATGTCAGAATGAAATGATCTATAGCTCGTCGGAAAGCCCTTGACAAGACGAATCTGACCCCACTCTGAAAATCCCGACCGACACTGAACCCGAACTTACTAAAAATAGTAACGACCAAGAGTAAACTGGGTCAACTCCGAGGGTGCCAACTAGATCCACTGAATGCGAACCATCTCTCCATCATCAACAAATACCTCAAAGCCAAACTAACTCTAGTTCCCTAACCAAACTGCTAGTCCGCGGGAACTAAGTGATGGACTAACCATGTATCCAGAAGTGGACATTACAATGAAACACACAACACCATTTGAACAATAATATGAGAGCAAAATCAAAGCTTCAACATTTTCCATTCCCCTATTAAGTGTGTAGAATACACTTATTTATACCGTAAAAACCAAAGGTGCAAGGAAATAAAAGGAAGAGTTAACTAGTACTCTCCAACCTAACCCTAATGCTACACGCAAGCATGCGAGCTTATTAGCATTTAAAATAATAAAATAAGTCTCATGCAATTCAGTTAAATGAACTTGCATGTTATTACAAATTGAGTTCCACCCAAAAATATTTTTGCATGATTTCTAAAACAAATCCAAAAATAAATATAACTTTATAAAGCAAAGTTAGTTCTCAAAATAAAAATTGCTTTGGAAATCCCTCCAACCACCCAAAATAGAATTCTCTTGCAGATAGTGAAAAAATGGCTAAGTTTGAGAAATGAGATCTCTCTCAAATTCATCAACCTTAGCCTCATTTGGTATGATAATGGAATCGAGGTGAATTGTCCTCATCTGCAGGTTGACACTTGCATCATCAATGGTCTTCAATAGATCCGTATACTCCTTGTCCTTTGAATATTCATGGATGAGTGCCGATTTTTTCCAAATAGTGATGGAAGAATATTGCATGTTGACTTTAGGCTTGGAGAAGCTTTCTCCTTCGCTGTCCCGCATTGAAAAAGGCAAAATCAGACCTTTTTAAGCTCGCTGTCCAAGAAAATCAGACTTTCCTCTTCGCTGTCCAACTCTGATTTTTCATGAAAAATGTGTATTTTTGCCTTTGGAAAGTGAAAATCTGGAGCTGTACCTTCAAAAATGACCGGATCTGAGCTCTAAATGATTGATAAAGATGGAAAATGCCTTTTCCCGGGGTGGGTATGTGATAGAAACGAGAGAAAATGGACAGAATAACCTTGAAAATCTCTTTTTCTATTGTTGGAAGTGGTGATTTTGGCTTGGAACAGTCATAACCAGCAGATAAAAAGTTTCAAAACCCTCAAAAATGGCTGCCAATGTGAAGCGCTGCCCTTCTAGCATGCAAATCTGCCTTGGAATCATGAAGAAATGCCTTTATTTGATGGAAAAAATCTCCTCTAGCTGAGCACTGCCCTCAAATCCTTCTTGAAGCTCTTGTAAATGATGAAAACAATGAACAAATGGCTCCTTTATAGCTTGGTTTAGCCTCCTAGGGTTTCAATAAGCTTTTCCTCTATATTTAGAGTGCTTTTATTTTGTCCTCCATGCACAAATGAAAAGCGAAGTTGAAGTGAAAGTTTGGCTTCTATTTATAGCTTTTATTTCCCTTGACAAAGGGCTTTTTCCCTTATGTTTTGGCCGTCCAAATTAGAAGGGGGTGTTGGCTTTTTTTTTTTGAAGCGCTTTTTGGGAGGAATGTGTGCCAAGGGAAAGTGTGCTTTTCCCTTGGTGCGCGCACGAAGGTGGTGTGTGCACCTTGGGAAAAGTGCACTTTTCCCAAGGCACAAATTTGCCTTAATTTTTTTTTGGAATTTTGTCTCACTTTCGCCAAAAAAACTTTGTTCTCTTTCACCTTTTTCAATTCTCTTTTTCACGCCTTTTTGACCTTGAAAAACTTGTATTTTGCCTTAGGAATTTTTGACGAAGATTTCTTGGATCAATGTCAACTTTATCTGCCTGTGAAGACTTTTGAAAGCACATTACTAGACGAGTTCACTCCGAATGTCAACGAATGTCAAAGAGGAGTCTTGAAACTTGAAATTTGGACTTTTGAATTTTGAAGCCTTTTCTCCTTGGTGCGCACGCCTTGGGCAAAGTGCTCCAAAATGCCTTAGAAAATTTTCCAAAATTTTCAAAATTGAATTTTGAGTCGCCAGATGTTTTCTCGTTGCTCTTCACCGTTTCTTTGCATCGTTTCGGTCTTCAATCCATCACTTTGGCCTCCGCTTCTAGATGGTCTTTCATAGCTCTTAGCCAATTTGGCTTCTTTGAATCCTTCTCCATTCGGGCCTTGTATCAATTTCCTTTGATGTATCTTGTACCTGTGGAGTTAGCAAATAATGACAAGGCGACATGGTGCTTGGGAGGTGTGTTTAGGCATCTTTTAGGGTGTTTGTATGCATAGATGAAAAATTTCGTATGGGTACAACACTCTTATATGCTAATCGTTCTTCTATGGATTAATCACTGCTCATGTAATCAACGCTTCTTTAAAGGTCTACCACCATAAGAAAATAGACCACTTTCCTTATATTTGCTGTCTTAGTGTAAGACAAGGTTACTTTCATTTCTAATGATATTTATATTATTTATAATATATAATAATTATAATAATATTATATATTTGTTATTTATTTAAAATAATATATCCTTATAAATATATTATTTATATAATATGATTTATTTAATATTATATATTATATTTATATTAATTATAATATTGCCTTTAGGATTTATATAATACTTAATTTATTATTAAATATATTAAATCTATATTATTTAATTGATTACAATATTTTAATATCATTCATATCTTTAATTTGAATGAATAGTACTTAATCGATTCGATTAATAGAGGGACATGACATAGGCTGAAGAGGTCTCGGAACTGATCCTGGGGTTGTTCTAGTGCCCTGACCACTACCTTGAGCTGCATGCCGATGATTGCCATTGTTTCAACCACTGCCCTCACCATTGTGTGTTGTATCTGGTTGTATTATCGAGATTCCCTGGTTCATTTTCCCAAGTAGTTGGGATATCATATACAGCATCATATCGAACCTCCGACCAGTTCTGGTGTTAGGACTCTCCAGCTGTTCCGGTCCTTTGTTTCTATCCCCCATATTACCTGTTATACTGTCACTGTCACTCGAAGAGTTCCTGTGTACACCCAAAATCCCGGTAATTGTTTCACCCTCGGGTACCTGTGGTGGTTGCCACTGCGGAGTATCTTTGGTGTAAACAATTGGAGTTTCTTGGGTATAAACAACTTTCCACTCACTCGTAAAACTGAATCACAAGCTGGCAAGATGCACCAGCTCTGGTACAAGTGTAATAACCCGCCCTTTATGTTTTCTGATGTTTAGTCGAAACTTGGTGTGTTTTGGGTTTTTTGCATTTGACAGGAAAACACATGCATGCATATATATTCGAAAATACAATGAAGTAGAAGTACCCAAATGTTTTATTTTAATGGAAATACACTGCAAAACACATATAAGCAATACCCATATCAAAATATACTCAAGAATGCTAGGGTTTCAACATACCCATTGGCTGTTCATAAAGATTACAAGCTGGAAATGACAGTACAGAAGCAGATAGGCAGAAAACTCTCATTTATTTCACCTTCTCTTTGATTATCAGGTTCAGTACAAAGCAAGTCCAAGACTAGAAGTTGGCGCTCCACAATAGAGTCTCAAAATTGCATAGCAATGTCCACAAAGATTACCCACGTCCCTTGGCTGTATAGTACGACCCTGGCAGCAAAGAGATAGTCTGAAATATCACCACAAGGATCACAAAAACTGCTCTAAAATGGTTTGTAGCAGCTGCAGTATATAGGCACCCAAACTGATATGAAGAAACTTGCCAAAAGGTCTCCCAAACATCAAGAAACCCTCTAATGTGGTACGACCAGGTACAACAGATGTACGACCTGTTTATGGGAGCAAAAAGCACCTCAAAACTCCATGAAATCCTTTGCTATTGCTTGCATTATGATCTTCAATACCCTTCTTGAATTACTATGCCAAAACCTAGAAGATATCTTTGTATTTCCTTCTCCGCGACAAGCTGGTTTAGTTTCAATGAAGCACAAATAGTGACCCTGAATGAAGCCACTCAAATCAACATCCTGGGAGTGTCTTTCAACCCCGCAGATGCTTTCAACCAAGGAGGTTTTCGTCTCTGAAGCTGCTGGTTCGAAACCCTACTCCAAGCAAAGCTGAGACAATATCAAAATATGCAATATTCAATAATGCCAATGAAGTTCTTTTTTTCTCCTTATACCCCAACGTCTTTTTTTTTTTTTGGGAGTTATAATATTTTATTTCTTTTTAATCTCCCTTTATTCCCTTGGGCGCCCAACATTAGTGAATTTATGATTTTTAAATATTTCGTATAGTCTCAAATACAATAAAGTCACTTTAATAACAAACTAATTAAGTTATATATTTAATTTAACTTAATTAAGTCTATTATTAAATTATTAATTCAAACGGTCTCCTTATCACTCCGTAGTACCGCTGAAGTTTGAACTGACCAATGGAGCATCAACATGTTTTCAGACCGTTCGCACCGACTCGCTCGGCATCCTGTGACTCTGCTAAAAATAGTAAGTTTTGGCCAAATGCCCCAAACTCACTCCAGAAAAGGTCAACTGGCAACTCCTCGCCACAAGGGATCCATCACTACACTCCAAAATGCTGTCTGAGCTGTATCGAATGTGATGTTCCCTCCTAATATGGATATTGAAATTATCAAGAAGGCAAAATACTCCTAGATGAATGGGCTTCAGATACGAAGAGAATTCAAAAATAACATGGTCGACCCTCCCTTTGCATACATACATCGATGCACATATGGTGATGAAGCCAAAGACATATAAAGGATGTAATTCTCTCAAGGGCCGATTTCCATAACTCTCCCATGCCAAGAGATCATCTATGTAAACAAGTTAATGATAAATGATATTTAATTACAAAGTACAAAGACTCGAAAAAGATCCCAAGCGGCGGTCAAAAGGAATAAGACAAAATAGATATAAGACAAGACAACGCTTCCTATAGAAAAAACAAACGATCATTATATAAGAGAGAAAAAAAAAAAAGAAGACATCGATGATAATAAGACAAATAACGTAATTAGTAACGGGATCGATTATGATCTAAAAATGATAAGCGCTTATTAGAAGCGACGAATGGGTATGAAGAGACACGACTTGTCATTATCTAAGATATAAGAAGTGATCAAACACATTATGTGGAAGGCATCAATCACACACCATCATCATCGATTATTCCCAAACATCAATCAATCTGAATTATATATATATCCTTACATATCAGCAGCACAATCAAATCAGCATCTTAGAAATCTATTATCAGCCATCGATTACCCAAGTATCTATTAGGACATCCAAGATACTTCAAAACATATAAGCAAGTGAGGGAGAAGTTCTCATGGAAAGGACTTAAAGAGATGTACTCAAATATGTCCAAGAGTGTTTAACATGCCAAAGAAATAAAATAGAGCAAACACATCCCGTGGGTCTACTTCAACCTCTACCCATACCCGAGCAGAAATGGGATAGCATCTCTATGGATTTCATAACAGGTCTTCCTAAAGTCCAAGGGAAAGATTGCATATATGTTGTGGTGGATAGACTAACTAAATATGCTCATTTCATGGCTATATCCTCCGAGTACAAGGCACCAGAAGTAGCTGAAGTTTTCTTCAAGGAGATTTTTAGATTACATGGATTGCCGAGAAATATCATCAGTGACAAGGATAGCCGGTTTGTCAGTCTATTTTGGCAAGAACTATTTCGTTTATCGGGAACAGAGCTTACACCTAGCACTAGCTATCACCCCAAGACTGATGGGCAAACAGAGATTGTTAATAAGTGGATTGAAGGCTACTTAAGAAACTACGTCACGGGTCAACAGAAAGCATGGATGAAATGGTTGCACCTTGGGGAACATTGTTATAACACAACTCACCACATGTCAATCGAGACGAGTCCATTCAAAGCCTTATACAGATATGAAGTAATTTCTTTTGGGAGCCTGATTCTTCAAGGAAGTCGAGTTTCGAAAGCTAAAGACTTCATACAATAGAATATAGACATCATGAAGACTCTCAAGATAACTTGCATCATGCTCAAAATCAGCAAAAGATATACGCTGATCGGAACCATCTCGAGAGAACATTTGAAGTAGGGGATATGGTGTTTTTAAGATAACCATATAAACAATCTTCTATCAAGACTAGCAGAGCCGAGAAACTCAAGCCTCGGTTTTATGGACCCTATAAGGTTCTAAGAAGAATTGGTGAAGTAGCATATGAGCTGGAGCTACCCGTGAATAGCAAGATTCACAATGTGTTCCATGTATCTTGAATCAAAAAGGTGCTTGGACGACAGATCACTCCATGTGAGGAACTCCCTCCTCTTAGTGATGAAGGGCAGCTAATTCTAGAACCAGAAGAGATACTTAACACAAGAGAAAGACAACTAAGGAACATAACTATTCTAGAATATTTCATCAAGTGGAAAGGTCTACCTATGGAAGACGCCACATGGGAAGGAGCTGATATTATTAATCATCCAAATTTGAAAATTGCTTGAGGACAAGCAATCCTTGAGTGGGGAGGACTGTGATGTTCCCTTCTAATATGGATATTGAAATTATCAAGAAGGCAAAATACTCCTAGACGAATAGGCTTCAGATACAAAGAGAATTCAAAAATAACATGGTTGACCCTCCCTTTGCATACATACATCGATGCACATATGGTGATGAAGCCAAAGACTTATAAAGGACGTAATTCTCTCAAGGGCCAATTTCCATAACTCTCCCATGCCAAGAGATCATCTACGTAAACAAGTTAATGATAAATGATAATTAATTACAAAGTGCAAAGGCTCGGAAAAGATCCCAAGCGGCGGTCAGAAGGAATAAGACAAAATCGATATAAGACAAGACAACGCTTCTTGTAGAAAAAACAAACGATCATTATATAAGAGACAAAAAAAGGAAGACAACGATGATAATAAGACAAATAACGTAATTAGTAAAGGGATCGATTATGATCTAAAAATGATAAGCGCTTATTAGAAGCGGCGAACGGGTATGAAGAGATGCGACTTGTCATTATCTAAGATATAAGAAGTGATCAAACACATTATGTGGAAGGCATCAATCACACACCATCATCATCAATTATTCCTAGCGTCAATCAATCTGAATTATATATATATATATATAGCAGCAGCACATAATCAAATCAGCATCTTAGAAATCTATCATCAGCCATCGATTACCCAAGTATCTATCATTCTAATATATATATATATATATATTCCTACAGTTCAGTCATCAACATCAGCATCAAAGAAGCTAAGATATTCAGACATTCATATAACAGAAGCAGCAGACCCAAACATTCAAATCAGCCTAGAGCTATATCTGTCATTGTATTATAAGACAATATTGCATTCTTATCCTCATCAGCAGATTATATTCTTCAAGGAGCAG
This sequence comes from Cunninghamia lanceolata, assembly GCA_027924645.1. NCBI lineage: Eukaryota > Viridiplantae > Streptophyta > Pinopsida > Cupressales > Cupressaceae > Cunninghamia > Cunninghamia lanceolata. The sequence goes on from BSBN01000405.1 coordinate 2,010,326, forward strand.
CCATCACAACAGCTTTACAAAGATCACTAGAATATCTCAAACCATTCGAGGAGACAAATCCCATATCGGTACAATCTCTCTAACCTTAAGTAATGATACTCATGATATACTAGGGATGAGCAAACCTTGCCACTTCATTAATCTTGTCTAATGCCTATGAGGACGTTTGGGTCGTTAAGGAAGGGCGAATTATTATTATTATTAATAGTCTTACACAATAGGTGACTCAAGTGGTGAAGAATTGCCGGGTGTAGCATGAAACCCTTGAGCCAAGTGGTGAAGAATTGCCGGGTGTAGCAATGAAACCCTTGGGCCTATGGCAGTGGAGCATTGTTATCCAGCGCCTTAACGAATATATTCCCCGCCTCCGCTAGGGTAAATGATTAGGTTAGATTAATGATTCGGCATGACGATCACCATTCCCGAAGTATATCATGAGGCCTAAATATGGTAAAAAGAATAAGTATGAGAAATTGTATATTTGGATATATGTATTTGTCATTGTTATCAATTATGATCATGCTGTTACTAACCTTGATTATTATATATTGATCTCATAATTAATCTCTAATATTGCTAATGTTCCTTTCTAGAAGTTATTCTTGTGTGCAAGGTGAAGAAATCAAGAATATCCTAAAAGGGGACATTACATCAAACCATGTCACAGTGGGTCCCCTATCCACCTCACTAGTCTACAGGAGCCTGAATGATAGACTAGTCCAACGATCAAGTCTCGACTCAGGAAGGGGACATTACAACGATATCCTTTAGTAGAGTGTACGGTGCTCAAGATATTTGTACGACAGCTCCCAAAATGATAGTAATTTGCTGCAAATCACTTGGGCATATATAGAAGATGGTACAATAGGTTTAAATACCTCCAAATGTTGCAATTTTGAGAAATAGGGCACGACAGCTATGTAATGCCCTTCTAATATGTACGGGCAACCAGTAAGACCCCAATAAGGTATAGTTCGGCCAAAATCTGTAATAGCAATAAGATTTTCTATTTTGACAGCAAATGGGAGAGTATATTGAATACTTCTAGCAAATAAAATCTGAAATTCTCTACCAAGCTGGAAATCAACAAAACAACTGAAATTTGGAAATCTTCAGCACACTCTTTAAAAGTGGGATTCCTTCAATCCTTCAGCACAATGGTAATCCTTGGATGGAATTACTTCAATGAATCAAAGGGTTTTTGTCCTCCAACCCAACTAAGGAAATCTAGAGGGTTTTCATCCTCCAAATCCTAACACCAAGAGGGTTTTCATCCTTACATGTAAAAGATAAACACAAGGCTTGATCTTCATAAAAGGAGTTTGATAACAAGACAATGGATGATTTCCTCTAAGTCCAACTCCTTTTATAATCACTTTTTTACTAAATTTAGCGCCCTTCTAGAAGTGTCTAGAAATCCCTTTTCTTTTTAATTAAACATTACTTTGGTCCTCTTTTCTTGAAACACTTTTTAATATTATTTTTAGGCCCTCTTTTAGTAATAAAATATAAGCTGCCCTTTTTGCAATGGTATAACATAAAGTTACTCGGACAACTTAAGTTATATTATTAATTATTTCCTTAGCTCAAATATTTAGAGAAGAGGACATGACAAACCCTAACCCCACAACGCCCACACACCAATCCTGAAATGCCTTAGTTTGGGAGCTTGAACCTATTAGGGCTTCCTTGGAAACAAGGAGGGTTTTGGTTCTATCTCATCTTTTTGTACTTTGACTTTTTGAAGCATCTCATTGGCTCTTTTTTTCTTTGCTGGTATAGGTAAGTGGCCATATATCCTTCAAGGCATGTCCTAAAAACAGACCCTCAGCATCCATAGAGGGATGTTCCAATTGTGAATAAATCATATCTACTTCTAGTGGACAGACTGGTATCTGGCTAATGTCAATATCTTGTTAATGGTTCTTCTCAACAACTGGATTGATCTGTGTATACTTAATGCTCTCCTTTCTATCTCTTTTATCGATTTGTTTATTCGTTGGCATCTTCTCAATTTGTTGTACTAACCCATTTGGTATCTAAACTGACATATACCAATCATGGCCGTGTCTGACATGTCCCCTCTTTTCAGAGTGATCACTTTGGAAGACAAATTGATACTAAATCAAATCTTTAATTTGATTCTTTCTGGTGCCAAGGAAAAATACTCTTTGGGTCGGCTTAGGAAAGGCAAATTAAATAATAAATTCTGTTTGAATTTGAGCACCAAATTCGTCCAAGGGAAAAGTCAGCCATGGATTGAATTTAATTGCAAGTCAGCCCAAATGAAATAGGTTAGGGTCGGCCCAAAATCAGGAAAGGCAGGTCGGCCAATTAAGAGGTTAAGTCGGCCTAGAAAATTTGAAATACATTGGGCGCTAAGAAGAGAGGTCAACCTCTTAATAAGAAATTCGAATTTGATTTTGAGAGCCACTATCTTATTAAAGTCGGCCATAAAACTGATAAAATAATAAGGTTTTCTTGCTGGTCGGCCAGCATTTGAAAAAAAGGAAAAGCAAGTATAAATGGGAGGCTTTTGACATCATTTCAATCATCTTTTGGCTTGTCAACTTTGCATTTGGTCTGCAATTTTATTGCAACTTATTCCAAGGATGAAAACCCTTGCGAATAAAGGTGTATTGGACGAAAACCCAATTACATCTAGGTGGTGGATTCATATGGAGTTCACAATTGTGCGTCATTGGAGAAATTGGAGATTGTTGAGCATTCAAGATCTATTTTCTATTGCAGATTTGTTGAGTTCATCGTTGAGGATTTTTGTGGAGTTTAAAGACATTTTCATAGCAGACTTGATTGAAGATCCTTCATCACTTGAGCGCTGAATTTTAGAGGAGGTTTTCATTTATGCTTGAACGCCGATTTGGAAGAGGACATCCATTATCTTGTGCATCGATTGTAGGGAATGCAACATTGTTTTCATAGCAGATCTGGAGTTATACAGCAGCAAATTCATCTCAGATCTGAGCGAAATCCATCAAACTCTAGTTGCCGCCACTTTTGAAGGGAGTTTGCATTACACATGGGAGCGCTGGGTCTTAGAGTAGTTCGGCTTGTAGTGGGACTGCTCTTTGGGATTTTCGATTTCACAATCCTATTCTAAGGGAGGCGGACTGTTGCAGATCTGATTTGAAGACTTCACCTTTGGAGGTCGATTTGGCTGTGAAGAGGTCTGTACACTTTGTTGATCTTTTGGCATCATCCTTTGGGTATGTTGCATACATTATCTATCTCTGTTTTGTAACAGCAGTGACATTCATACTTGTAAGGCCAATTTGGTGCCTCAATATTGATTGTAATGCCATTCTATAATACTACATCTTGGAGCAACATTGTTGCATATGTACTTGCATGATTGGATGTGTATTTCATGTTATAATTCACTTTGATAAGGCTGCCAAAACTATATTTGTTTATCATCAATTTGTACTTGTTAGTTCATGTTTCATGTTTGGCAAAGACAAAATAGAAGAGTGCAGAAATAAAATCAGAATTCAGTCCTAGGGTTTAGGGTGGAAATTTGCAAATTCAGAAATTTTGGTTCAAACCCTAGAACGGGACATGTCAGTGTCTTGTGTTCATCAATGTAAAACCATTCAAGGCCTTCACAGTCAAATTGAATAGCAGTATTGACTGTTATTTGTAACAGTAATCAGCAAGCACACACAAACATATAACAACTACTAATAACAATACATAACAGCAGATTTATAGCAGCTATTTAATTGCATACAACTTGATGATGAAACATATGAAATGTATCCACAGAAGTAGGTACCAAAATTTGTCTTTGAGAGCAACATCGTGTTGAAACTTCTTGAAGATACCTTTTCATAATTAACAATGTTTTTAAACAGTCAAAGGTTGCTTTCATAAGAAAATGTCTTTACTTCAATACTTTAACAACCACCCAACCCAAAAGCAGCATTAACAGCCTAACAAAAACCTGTCTCCAAACTTCCTCACATTTTCTTTTATATATATTATGATACTTACGTAACAATCTGCAATTGCCGGTGGTTGCTATCCAATTTGAACTTTGTTGTAGCTGCCTTGCAAGTAATATCTTCATTTTCTGCAGCATCTGAGGTCATTTTCTACAATAGAATCTGGTGAATTTATAGGAATATTAATTGAAATTATTGAATTGTAAATACATTCAGTTCTTGTGAAAAGCATAGCAATGTCAAGTATAAATTGAATTTTCACTACACCAGAATTTTTCTAGGCCAATTAATTATATGGTATTGAATCATTCCTTATTAAAACAGTGCTGGTTACTGAAAGCCCAGTAATGATAGATTTCAGAGCTTGACTTTGGATTAGTCAGTTTGTTTGGTTTCCTTCTTGTTTGTCATTATGTTCATGTTGGAAAGAATAGCCTTTATGTAAAATGTGCACTTGTGGAGTTACTGTAAAAGGTGGAAAGTTTGTGCCGGAACTAGAGGCCATGGCCTGAGATTGTAGCAAATTTTTTTTGTTGTTTCATTTGGTGGAGCACAAGTAAATAACCTTGTTAGAGATATGTTCCTCTCCATTTCTTTTGGCCTGTGAATAGTCTCACTGAAACTTCTACTTCAGCTATTTAAACTTGCTTCACATAAATTTTAGGTGAACACAACGGACCCAATTTCTGGAAGACCAGCACAACGAGAAACAAACACAATGCCACAGTGGGCTGGCTCATGCTGGTAAGTACTCACAGTTGTAATTGTTTATCTTTTTTTTTTCCCATTCTCTGTTGCATTCTAAATATGCAATATTACTATATTATATTTTTCTTTATTAGATTTAAAGATGTGGCTGGGATATTTATTTTTTGTGAATAGTCTTGGATATATGTTGGTCACTCTTTCAACAGATGCCAAAGAGAATTGTTCTTTATCCCAGCGTGTTGGGACTTGGCAAGTCTTGGTGAGGAATCACAGATTGGAGTCCGAGTCAGGCTTGGCGAGTCTGCAGCCTTGACTAACAGACTAATGAGTCTTGACTGTCAGACTTGGCCGAGTCAGCCAAAATTCAGAAAATCAACTTTTATATGTGTGTGTGTGTGTGTGTACACGTATGTATTACAATGTATATATGTATATGTATTACATATATAGATCATCAACATGAATTTAAAAAAAAAAAAAACTAAAAAGACAAAATACAACCCAAAATGAAATATTTGAAATCAGCATCACATTGCAAATGCCAAAAACATCAAAAAGATGACAAGCTGTTTTTTACTCAGACACATACTTGGTGAAAAACTCAGCCAAAACTCAGCAATATATATACGGATGATAGAACGGAAGAGTCTACTCCAAATTCAATGAGTACGGATGATATTGCACAAGCCTATGCAAGTTTGGAACCCGAAGTAAGAAGGGTAGTATCATTTAATGACTATAGCATATCAAAGAGAAATGAGATAGCCAAGAAAGAAAGAAGACCTATGAACAAAGATTTGAAGCATAAGGCAAACAAGGTCTATCTACCCAACTTTGATGGCTCCAACAAGATCTCCGCCCACGCATGGCTACAAAAACTCAATGATTACTTCCATCTAAGTCCGATGACCGAGAAGGATGCCTTGCAATTCGCCATCCTACACTTGGAGGGGTCAGTGTATGAATGGTGGCACCATGGAAAACATACCCAAAGGCCATCAAAACATAACATCTTATGAAGACTTCTCCCGTAAGTTCATCAAAAGATTTGATAGAAGGCACCTACAAGAGGACTTTAAAGAGTTGACACACTTGAAACAACATGGGAAGGTGGAGGAATACATACAAGAATTTGAGAAGTTATCCATAAGGGTTTCGGGAGTCGAAGAGGACAGACTCACGTACCTATTCGTTGAGTTTGGATGAATCATTAAAAAACCTAGTGAGTGCTTTCAAACCCACAAACTTAGAAGATGCCATAGACACGGCATTAAGACTAGAAAAGAATAAGAAACCAAACCCTTACACAAAGCCATTTCCCAAAAGGGGTAAATTCCAAAAACCATTCCACCATAAGGGCGAGGGAAAGGATAAAAACCTATGCTATAAGTGTGGAGAGCAATGGAAACTAGGGCATACTTGCCTAACAAAAGATGAATTGAGGGAAAAGAAATTATGTTTTAAATGTAAAGAGAAATGGGGTCTAGGGCATAGATGCGGACAAGTCCGCAATATAGAAGCCTTATCCAATGAGGAGATAGAAGAAAACCCAACTAAGAGGAGAAAATGTGACAACCAAGAGCAAGTGTCTATAGCAGCTATATCCAAAATATCAAAGCACCATCCCTTTAGACTTAGGTGCAATCTTAAGGGTAAAAAGGTAACAGCCCTACTAGATAGTGGAGCCACCCATAACTTCATAGACAAAGCATTGGCCAAACGAATTAAACTTGACACCCAAGACTTTGAGGGCTTTAAAGTATCTGTAGCCGATGGGTCTATGACTAGTTGCTCTACAATGTTACCACAATTAAATCTGACCCTAGGAAAACATCCCATCCAAGATGACTTTTATGTGGTTAATATGGGTGACACAGATGTGATCTTAGGCGTACCATGGCTACATTCATTAGGTCGTCTCACCTTGGACTTTCCTAAATTAGAACTTAACTTTGAACACCAAGGGAAGAGAGTTACCTTACACGGCTTGTCCGATGGATCACCCCGGATGATCTCATCTAAAAGAATGGAAAGAACCTTCCGGCATAACCAAGTAGAATGGGCAGCACAGTGCATGATATTAGATAAATCAACCCCGTTTGGAAAAGCCATACATGTAGACATCCAACCAATTCTTAAGAAACACAAAAAGGTGTGTGAAGAACTACCCCCTCTTGATGATGAGGGACAATTAGTCCTTGAACCAAAAAGAATACTTAACACAAAGGAAAGAAGATTGAGGAATAGAATCATCTCCGAATACCTCATAAAATGGAAAGATCTACCCGAAGATGATGCTACATGGGAAGGAGCTGAGATCCCCAAACATCTGAACTTGAGCATTACTTGAGGACAAGCAATCTCTAGAGGGGAGGCCCTGTCATGTCCCACATCAAATCGATTATCTCATTCCAATTGAAGATTGGAATGATAAAACTATTTACACCAAGGCCGTCGAAACAACATCATTGTTTGTCTTGAAGCATGGCAGATTCTGATATGGAGGATGGATCAACACATTTATAGATATCATCATACCTTGCCAAGAGAAGTATGCCATTATCAAGGCCATCGTTTCTATCATTTAAGAAAGATCATCATGATTTCCATAATAACAATCGAAGCCAACAATACAAACCGTTATATTAATCAGTGATTGGTGACAATTTGTAATGTCCCCTTTTTTCCTAGTAGGGTTGGTCTATACTCAGTTCCCGTAGACTGACCGAAGTGGTTAGGGAACTCTGGAGTTCGTTTGGTTGGCTTCTGACAGTTTGGCTGGAACTTACTATTTTTAGTAAGTTAGGGTTTCGCACTGGTTGAGGCAGTTCATGATTGGAGACAGAGCGTTACGCTGAGACCTTTCCAACGGTCTATAACTCGTAAGATTCTGTGACCATTTGGCTTTCATATTAAAGTCTGTAAGTTATAATTTATTATTATATTTGGACTTTAATTTATTAATGTTGGTGACTTTGGAGAAATAAGGAAAAGGTGTAAAAGTATGTCACTAGTAAGTGGATGCCTCCCTTGAGGGATAAAGTGAAATTAAAATATTCTATTTCCCTCCTTCTTGGGTCGACCCTCTTTGAGTGTTATAAAAGGAGCAAAAGAGGAAAAAAGGATTCATTCTTGACATTACATTTTATGATTCTATTTGCTCTGCAAATGAGGGTTTGGAAGAAATATCCAGCCTTGGCTCTTGGTGATGGAAACCACCATTAGTTTCAGTCTTCCGCAGGTGTGAAAGATCACCCAAGGGGACTCTTGGGCAGCCATACTCAGTGGCTGTATTTGAGCTTCAGTTTGATACCATTATTAACGGAGTTGGAGATAAAAAGACATATCTGATTGCAGCTTTGTTGCAGCGGAGAGAAAGTATTAGTGACGGATTGTATTGCAGATTTGAGAGGGTTTGGGATTGCTCCTCCATTTTCTGGTCGTACATATGCTGGCCGTACCTCTTCATGTGCTGGCCGTACCTCTTCATATGCTGGCCGTACTTCCTGGCAGCCCTCTTGGAGTTCGTTGGGGTTGTTTGACTCTGTATTTTGGATTGTTTTCAGCCTTCGAGGCTAATGATATTGTTGTAGATCGATTTCCTCTTCTTGCTGATATATTTAATGCAAACTCCATGATCATGTTACTGGTCCGTCAACAACAGAAATTTGAAGTTGCGTATTACAACATGGGTATGTGTTGAATATTCATTTTATGCCATTCTATGAACTGGGTCTTGATTATTTAGTTCATATCTATCATAGATTTTCTGGGTTTCAGTTGCATGTTAACTTTCTTTGTATTCTGGCATACACATCTCAAGAAAACAAAAACCCCCCTTTGCATTTTCTATCTAGTTCTAAAAGATCACAGAAAAAGAAAAAAAAAAACATAACATTAAATAAAGATAAATCAAAAGAACAACAGGTGCAAGTTTTTACAGTGGTATCAGAGTTGGTGCATCTTGCCAGCCTGTGTTGAACAATTTGAGTGGCGGAAGAAGAGTTTACACTAGACCCACTCCACATTGGCATCTACCTGAGGTTCCAGAAGGTGAAACAATTTCCGGTATTTGGGTATGCACAGAAATTCTTCCAGTGGCAGTGATAGCATAGCAGGTAGTATGGGGGATAGAGGATCAAACTAACTAGAGAGTCCTAACACAAGAATAGAAAGGAAGTTTGATATTATGCTTGATATGATGTCCTAGCTCCTTGGGAAGTTTAACCAGGGAATTCCAGTAGTTCACACCAATACTACACCCGAGGGTGAGACCAGTGGCTCTAATGATGGTCACCGCAGACATGCAGGACAGGGTAGTGGATATGTAGGACAGGGTGGTAGACATGCGGGACAAGGTAGTGGACATGTGAGATAGAGTGGTGTGCACAACACCAGGGTTACCCCAGGATCGGTTACTAGACCCCTACAGCCGACTTTTCTGCGTAGAGAGGAGGCAATAGTTCAACAGGAACCAGAGGTTCAGCTTCCCATGACAGATGATGTTCAGATACAACATGCAGAATACATGACATTGGCTCTAGATATTAGAGAGATGCTGATATTCGATCAGTATATGAATCAGAAAAGACAAAGGGGAGCTATGATGGGTCGAGGAGATTATAGAGCTCACAGGGCTAACCAAGATTACCAACATGCATTGAGCAAGGTACTTATGGATTGGTTTGATGGGAGTGGCAAGATTTCAGCTAGAGCTTGGGTGTAGAAATTAGATAACTACTTGACACTTAAGCCAATGCCTGAGGATGAGGCACTCCACTTTGCCACTATACATTTAGATGGGTTAGCACATGAGTGGTGGTACCATGGGTTGTTCACTCTTGGAAAACCTTATCACCACGTACGATGAGTTCACTAACAGACTCATCGAGAGGTTTGATACCAAGGATCCAGAGTTGCAGTTCAGAGAGTTAGCACAACTGAAGCAGTATGGGTTGCTTGAGGGATATATTTCGGAGTTCCAGAGGATTAGTGTGATGGTTCCCAGCATATCTGAGAGGAGACGTGTAGTCCTATTCATGGAGGGACTAATGGAACCACTTAGGGGTTGGGTTAAGGCATTTGACCCACCTTCACTTCAGGAGACCATTAAGAAGGCACAAAGTATGGAGTTTGCAGTGCCTAGGAAATAGTTCGTCTCCAAACCATTTCCTCCATGAAGAGATAAGATGCCCTTACAACAGCGAGACACCTTCCCACAGAGGAAACTAGTACCTCGATTAGATGATGATGCATTGAACGAGTACAGGAGGAAGAGGCTATGCTTCAAATGCAAAGAGCCATGGGATCCTAACCATAGGCACCCAGTGAAGGGGCAAGCAAAACAATTGGAGTATTATTTTGCTGAGGAGGCGGCTTCAAAGCAATCAGAACAGCAGAGTGATAGGGAGGACAGTGATGTGGAGAATGTAGTAGAGGAGGTGCAGGATGCACAGGTTGGGCATGACGAGGATATTTCAACAACACATATCTTTGCTATTCAGAAAGAGGGTTCCTTCAAAATACGGGGAGTATTGGAGGGACAACGAGTGACCACCTTGTTGGACATAGGTGCCACCCACAACTTCATTGATGAAGGGCTTGTGGCACGGAGGGGACTCAAAATAGAAGAGTTTGAAGGGTTCAAAGTCAGAGTTGCGGATGGGTTTGTCATTACTTGCAAACGAAGGATCCCCAATTTAACCATCAGGTTAAATAACTATGAGTTCCAGGATGAATACTATGTGGTCGGTATGGGTGACATGGATGTAGTCCTCGGAATGAAGTGGCTACACATGATAGGTGAATTTTCCCTCAACTTGAGAACCATGGAGATAAAGTTCGAAGTAGATGGTCAGAAACATATTCTGAGGGGAATGTCCGATGGGAGTTTGAGAGCGGTGTCCATTCGGAGAATGGAGAGGATACTACGACATGATCAGGTATAGTGGGCAGCGGAGATACTTGTGATGCCAGAGGTACCGAAACAACAGAAACAAGATTATCCAGTGGAGATTTAGTCGATACTAACTAAACACTCCAAAGTGTTTAGTGATATACCACCAGGTAGACCTCCAGACAGGGGTTTTGAACATGTTATAGAAATGGAGCAGGTGGCCAAACCAGTTATCACCGTTCCCTATAGACATCCTAAGAGATACAAGGATGAGATTGAGAAGGCCATTCAGGAGCTTCTCAAAATGGGTCACATCAGGCCTAGTAAGAGTCCTTTTGCTTCTTTTGTCGTACAGGTCAAGAAGAAGGATGGCACACTCAGGATGTGCATCGATTAGAGGGAACTGAACAAGAAGACTATTAAGAACAGGTACCCCATCCCTAGGATTGATGAGCTTATTGACGAGCTGCATGGTGCATGTTTCTTCTCCAAGATAGACTTGAGGTTAGGGCACCATCAGATACGAGTACATGAGGAGGATGTGGAGAAGACAACATTCAGGTGCCACTATGGGCACTTTGAGTTTCTGGTTATGCCTTTCGGCTTAACTAATGCACCTGCCACTTTTCAGTCTTGTATGAATAAGGTCTTCAGAGAGCAGCTGCGGAAGTTTGTATTCATCTTCTTTGATGACATACTCATATTCAACAAGATTTGGGAGGATCATTTGAAGCACCTGGATATTGTGCTGGGTATACTTGAGCAGGAGTCCTTATATGCAAAAATGTCAAAATGCGAGTTTGGCATGACAGAGTTGTACTTGGGACACATCATCAGTGTAGAGGGTGTCCGTGTGGATCCAGAGAAGATCCGAGCTATAGTTGACTGGCCACCACCCAAGAATCTCTCTCAACTCAAGGGATTCTTTGGTCTCTGTGGATTCTACCGCAGATTTGTGAAGGGTTTTTCTCAAAAAGCTGCCCCGCTTACAGATTTGAGACGGAAGGGAGCTTTCGATTGGTCCGATGGTGTTTAAGGAGGTGATGAGCACTTGTCTAGTTTTGGCTATTCCTGATTTTTCGAAGCCATTTGAGCTTCATTGTGATGCCTCGGGGGAAGGCATAGATGTAGTGCTAATGTAGGATAAGCACCCGATTGCTTTTGAGAGCCGAAAGTTAAGAGGTCCTGAGAGGAGCTATAGTATCTACGATAAGGAGATGTTAGCCATCATGCATGCATTGGCTAAATTCAGGCAATATCTGGTTGGAGGAAAATTTATTGTCAAATCTGATCACAATAGCCTGAAGCATTTTCTTAGTCAGAAGGACCTAAATGATCGACAGCAAAAGTGGGTCAACAAGCTACAGGCATATGACTTCGACATTGTTTTTGTCAAGGGGAAGAAGAATATAGTTGCTAACGCTTTATCCAGGAGACCACACTTGTGTGCCTTAGGAGAGATTGCAGAGAACTGGAGAGATATGATCACTGCAAAATACGCAAAGGATAAGTGGGCTTCTGGGATTATCGATGGCACCATCCGTGATGACAAGTACATTATTGTAAATGACTTAATCATTTACAAGGAGAGGATCTTTCTGGTGCCAGCTTCTGTTATGAAGCAGAAGATCTTGAGAGTTTTCCATGACTTGCCTATGGCTGGGCATCTAGGATTCTACAAGACCTACAGGCAGGTTAGAGAGAGGTTTACTTGGAAAGGCCTCAAGTTAGAAGTACAGAAGTATGTGCGGGACTGTCCAGTATGCCAACAGAACAAACATGATTACTCCTACCCAGGTGGATTATTTCAGCCCTTACCCATTCCCGAGAGGAAGTGGGATTGTATATCGATGGATTTCATTACTGGCTTGCCGAAAGCCCAAGGCAAGGACTGCGTCTTTGTGGTGGTTGACAGGTTGACGAAGTTTGCCCATTTCTTTGCCATTTCAGCCACTTATACAGCAGCTCAGGTTGCTGATTTATTCTTCAGAGAGGTATTCCGACTTCACGGGTTGCCCAAGAGTATTGTGAGCAACAGGGACAACAAGTTCCTTAGCAATTTTTGGCAGGAGCTCTTCAGGTTGACAGGGACAGAGCTTACCCCTAACACGAGCTACCACCCCCAGACTGATGGATAGACCGAGATAGTTAATAAGTGGGTGGAGGGATAGCTCAGGAATTACATAGCCGGGCAACAGAAAGCATGGGTCAATTGGCTTCATATGGGAGAGTATTGTTATAACACCACTTACCACATGTCCATCTAGATGACACCATTTACGACACTTTATGGGTACGAGGCTCCCAGTTTCTTGGATTTATTGTTTGGGGATAGCAGAGTACCTAAGGCTAAAGACCTCTTGCAGGAGAGTCAGGACATCATGAGGTCTTTGAAAGAGAACATTTAGAAGGCGCAGAACCAACGGAAGCAGTATGCGGATCAGCATAGGGTTGAGCGTTCTTTTGAGGTGGGTGATATGGTGTACCTTATGCTGCAGCCATACAGACAATCTACTCTTGAGAGGAGTGGTGCAGAGAAGTTGAAGCCATGGTATTATGGTCCATTCAGGATCTCCAGGAGGGTTGGAGAGGTGGCTTATGAGTTAGAATTGCCGGCAGAGAGCAAGGTTCATAATGTTCTCCATGTGTCACGCCTCAAAAAGGCACTGGGGCACAATGTGATACCTTCTACAGAGTTGCCTCCTCTTGATGAAGAGGGGAAGTTGGTTTTGATACCTGAGGCCATCATTGACACCAGGGAACGAACACTGAGGAAGAGGGTCATCAGGGAATATTTGGTGAAGTGGAAGAACCTGCCGGTAGAGGATGCTACATGGGAGAATGAACAAATCTTGTTGCATCCAGATCTGAGATTGCTTGAGGCAAGCAATCTTGGGGAGGGCGGACTGTAATGTCCCCTTTCTTCCTAGTAGGGTTGGTCTATACTCAGTTCTCGTTGATTGACCGAAGTGGTTAGGGAACTCTGGAGTTAGTTTGGTTGGTTTCTGACAGTTTGGCTGGAACTTACTATTTTTAGTAAGTTAGGGTTTTGCACCGGTTGAGGCAGTTCATGATTGGAGACAGAGCGTTACGCCAAGACCTTTCCAATGGTCTATAACTCGTAGGATTCTATGACCGTTTGGTCTTTCATATTAAAGTCTGTAAGTTATAATTTATTATTATATTTGGACTTTAATTTATTAATGTCGGTGACTTTGGAGAAATAAGGAAAAGGTGTAAAAGTATGTCACTAGTAAGTGGACGCCTCCCTTGAGGGATAAAGTGAAATTAAAATACTCTATTCCCCTCCTTCTTGGGTCGACCCTCTTGTGAGTGTTATTAAAGGGGCAAAAGAGGAAAAAAGGATTCATTCTTGATATTACATTTTATGATTCTATTTGCTCTGCAAATGAGGGTTTGGAAGAAATATCCAGCCTTGGCTCTTGGTGACGGAAACCACCATTAGTTTCAGTCTTCCGCAGGTGTGAAAGATCACCCAAGGGGACTCTTGGGCAGCCATACTCAATGGCTGTATTTGAGTTTTAGTTTGATACCATTATTGACGGAGTTGGAGATATCAAGACATATCTTATTGCAGTTTTGTTGCAGTTGAGAGAAAGTATTAGTGACAGAGTGTATTGCAGATTTGAGAGGGTTTGGGACTGCTCCTTCTCCATTTTCTGGCCGTACATCATATGCTGGCAGTACCTCTTCATGTGCTGGCCATACCTCTTCATATGCTGGCCGTACTTCCTGGCAGCCCTCTTGGAGTTCATTGGGGTTGTTTGATTTTGTATTTTGGATGGTTTTTAGCCTTCGAGGCTAATGATATTGTTGTAGATCGATTTCCTCTTGCTGATATATTTAATGCAAACTCCATGATCATGTTGTTGGTTCGTTAACAACAGAAATTTGAAGTTGCGTATTACAACATGGGTATGTGTTGAATATTCATTTTTTGCCATTCTATGAATTGGGTCTCGATTATTTAGTTCATATCTATCATAGGTTTTCTGGGTTTCAGTTGCATGTTAACTTTCTTTGTATTCTGGCATACACATCTCAAGAAATCGAAAACCCCTTTCTGCATCTTCTATCTAGTTCTGAAAGGTCACAGAAAAAGTAAAAAAAAAAAAAAACATTAAATAAAGATAAATCAAAAGAACAACAGGTGCAGGTTATTACACAATTGCACATAGAACACTGACTTTGATTGCGTCTCAACCAAGACATTGCAATCGCTAAAGACAAAATAAGATAAGATTGATTATAATCGACATTTCCTAGCGATCAAGGAATAAGACAAAAACCATAAGAAGACAAATCAAAATAAGACAAGAATGGAATAAGACAAATTAAGTTAAAGACAAAGAATCTTCCTCCTATGGAATCGCTGATCCATAATAAGAACAAAAGATTAAGATTAACAAATGGTTACATGAATCGGTCAAGGAAGAGACATACCCTTTGACCCATCGCAGCCTATGGAGAGATATTTATTGTGTAAAAGGAAAGGCAATGGGGGGCATCGAATCACAACTTCAATTCAATACATCTGATATCAACAATCATCTCATCCAATCACAAAACAACAGCATACCTTAGATCATCAACGATTTCAATTCATTGAATACATATCAGCAAATATCAATCATCAAACGAATATCATCTCATTCATAACAATCGCAGATCAGCTCTCAGAAATATAATTCCATTACACAGATCATGGACTTCCATTGATACAGCACAAGGAATTACTAGGAGTTATCGACCTTACAAGGTATGTGCATTATATTAAGTAAAATGTCTCATAATAATTAGACTATGAATGTTCTAAATGAGACATGAGTGCATAGGAAAGATTATCATAGTAGAATAGACAATTTTTATCATAAAAGAATAAAAATATAATAGAATGAATGTTCATCATAGAATAAAAATGTCCATCATAGAATGAGAATGTTTATCATAAAGAATGCTTATCCATGATAGGATAGGAATGTTATAATCCTAGTGGCATGGAAACCATAATTGAATAAAAATGTTTATAACGCGATAGAATAAGAATGCTTATAACATAAGAATGTTTATAATCATATTAGAATGATGGATTGTTATTCCTCTAAGGAAGAATATTGTATGATGCCAAGTAATGTGAATGGCAATCAACAAGATAGTAAGGATAAACTCCTAAAAGATATGATTCATAATTCTAATCATGGTATACTCGGACGAGAGTAGGTGGCCTCAACGTTAATCTATCTATCACCCTACGAGTATGGTGGTGAGTTAGGGAAGGGTGGTTAGGATCTAGCACCTAGGTGACTCTCAAGCGGGTGAAGTATCGCCAGTTGCATAGCGTGAAGCCCCTTGAGCCAAGTGGTGAAGTATCGCCGGTTGCATAGCGTGAAGCCCTTGGGCCTATGGTTGCGTAGACCTAATTATTATTGTAATGGCTTAACGGTAGGTGACTCTCAAGAGGGTGAAGTATCGCCGGATGTATAGCGTGAAGCCCCTTGAGCCAAGAGGTGAAGAATTGTCGGATGTAGCAATGAAACCCTTGGGCCTATGGCAGTGGGTCTCGTTATACCAGCACCCTAACGTAACCTTACTCATATGGGGTGGGTGAAGTAGAGTAGATTAACGATCAGGCACTAGAGAGACTCTCCCAAGGTATATCATGGAAATCTCTATATGATAGAAATGAGAAAATGTGAAATGCATATATGTAATGAACTTTGATATTGATTATGATTATGTGGTTACTAACCTTAATTGCAATATGTTAAGGATTTATGGGTTACTAATGTTCTCTTTTACAAGTTAAAGTTGTGTGCTAGGTTAAGAAATTTTGAATTTCCTAAAGGGGACATTACATTTATTGAATATTAAATTGAAGGCATCTATGGTTCCCATCATCTCCAGTAATATCATTTGTTACAATTTCAAGTTGATATTCAGATTTTGTAAGAACCTTGTCTTATCTAAACTCAATTTTTTCCCTGCTGGTCTGAAAATTTCTGATTAGTTTTCTTTGAATTTGGTTTAGAATTTTGACATGTGACTTTCAATGATGTATTTATAATGCAATGAAGATGGAAAGGTTGCAAACATACATTCAAATAACAAGATATGATGATATTATTGAACCAAACAACCCACACAAAGCATATGTAAACATACCCAGAATGAAAGCTTCACTTCTTTATTGAAATCAAAGGCTGATTACAAATGTCAATGGCTATAGATTACATCAGACCAATCTGATTTGAAAATTAGATCTCAAACAATATGCCAATATGCTCAAATATTGCACCAAACCCTAGCCGCTTGGTATGAAATGTTGTCTAGACAAGGTACAATGATGAAGTTTGATGATATATGATTGAAACAACACCTGTAGAAGATCAATAATGGTCTGATATGACTGATAAACACTGCTGATATGACTGATGCAAAGTCTGGTCACAAATTCCAGCCAAACTAATGCCAAAACCTCCTCCAAAATGAGTCCCTCTATGCTAAGAATGAAGCGATTTGACCTTAGCAATTGGAAACCCTTATATCTTCAATATGTGATGATCAAACCCTTTAAACGTGTGCTGGTAAAACCCTAATGAAGCCTGAAAATGCTGATCACAACCCAGATTTCACAAATCATGCCAAAAAGTATCAAAACAAGCCAAATTATGAAATCGCCTAGGTAGATATGAAGGGTGATTTGGCCCAGCAAGCTTATAAACCTCAAATGATGTCAAATTATGATGATATCAACCTTTGAAACACAATTCCAGCCTACTGTAGCAAAAATCAGAATATCAAATTATGAAGCCAAGCCACAAAAATGCTTCCAAATGAAGGGCGATCCACCTAGAAACCCTTGTATAACATCAACACATGTAAATATGATCAATTTGACCTTCGATCTGTATTATTCTCCCTTCAACCTACATAAAAAACCTTCAAACCCTAGCTAGAATGAAATCACCATGAAACCCGAGCTGTTTGAAGCCAATCCTCCATCAAAAACCTCCAATTATGCTCAATGATGAATTCTAAGTGAATTCATCCCTCATGGTGGAATGGGTTTTCGTCCAAACCACTAAAATTCAAGGGTTTTCGTCCTTGAATGAAGTTGAAACTCAAGTACAGCCAAGATAAAACTCTCAATATGCAAAATACCAAATGATTAAGATCTATAAAAAATGCTCCAAATGACCTTTTATACTTTTCAACTTGGGCGCCCAAATAAACTATTATTTTATTATTTTTGAAGTCCACCGCCAAAAGAACATATTTAATTATTTTCTTTTTATTTTATTTTATTTTCCTCCAACGTGGACGTCCCACATTAAATAATAAAAAAAATATTATTTTTATTATTTTCTCCCTTGGGCGCCGATTTTCTAGTGGGAAAAATAAATAATAAAATATAATAAAAATATTCTATTTTATTTGCTCCTCCAACTTTCCTAGTTTCTATCTTTAAGTTGTCCAACTTTTCATCTTTCAATCCTTCAATTTGGCCTTGGCTGAATATTATATTATTTTTGGCTTTATAAAAATATTATAAAATATCATTAGCCAAAAATACAAGTGAAATAGAGTTAGTTGAGCCAACTTTTCGTTCTCCAAGCCTCCAAGGTCTTAGCTCAACCAATAAACATTCCTTGCTCAAAAAGGGGACATTACAGATTTCAATTAATTAAATATTGCAATAGAAATTCTAAAAATAAAATTGCATATTTTCTTGTAAAAATAAAAAAAATCAGAATTTTCGGAGATTATTAAAGGGGTTATTACACCTTGTTACAATTTTGGAAATAGGATTGCATAAGGAAATAGGATGGAAGGCATTAAAGTAATCAGCAATTGACTAAGTGCTAATATGATGGAGTTTCCCTCCTAAATTGACTTCTTCCTTCTATAGTTCTCATTAGCTCCCACCATGTTTTTGTTAATGATATGCTAGATCTTTTGTAAGAAACCAACTGGAAAGTCATTTAGACCATGGGCTTTAATCTTCTCTGAAACTAAAGATCACCGCTCTTACCTCCTTTAGTTATTGGCCATATCAGGTGTTGGGTCCCAAAACTGCAGGTCCACAATCCTAGAGGATGTCTTCACCTTCAAGGCCAGGGGTTGTCATCAAGAAGGTAAAACAAGGGGCTCATCAACAAATTGAGGATGGTTAAAGGCCAATTGACAAGAGTGGGTAATGTCTCCTACACTTTGAGCTCAGCGATACTTGGGAGGGTATTCCCAGAGGTACTCCTTAATAGGGCTTTAAACCAATTAAAATGAGCATGACTGAAACAATGGCAGCTATACCTAGTGTACACTTGACCTCTATATTTGTCACTAGGTCAATGTAATATCCCTCCCGTCTTCTGAGATATTTTTATGCAACTGATCATTGATTTTTTTGATATTTATGCTATGTTGGGTATAACAATGTAGTACAACAGAAAGAGATATTGCAATGTATATCTTTTTTCACACTAACTGAATATTTCAAAGGAAATGCATTGCTGAAATTTTCAGATTTCTATATCTTCAAAAATACTCAGTATTTTGTTAAAATATTAAGAACCCAGTTGAGAGAATATCCTCTAATATCTAAATCACAAATACCCAGAAAATTGTATGGCCAAAATATGAAGCAATATCACATACCCATTTGCTGAAATGTGAAATACATGGCTGGAAACAGTAGAACAGTAGTATGCAAATGAAATACAACTCCTTGAAGCACATGCAACTCAGATTTGTTACTTCAAATCAGCATATACTTCGAATACATAAGAAACACTCACAATGAAGACCATAAATCTTCAAAGATATTAGTGCTGGAAATTAACCAATTCTGATATAAAAGACTAATATAAAATCTGCAATTAGATATCTTCTTTCAAGCTCCTTCACAATGAATTATGCTTCAAACCCTTGATTGAATCTTCACAATTTTGCACAATTTGGACTCCTGATTGAAGCCCACACTCTGGCAATAATTCGGCTGATCTCTCACAACCTCAAAATTGCATAAACACTGAAGATATTTCGTTCTCCAATGCTGAAAATGAAGAAATTTGAAGAAACCCTAGGTTTCTTTCATAATTCCCAAAGCTCTCACAAAAAGCAAAGTCAAATGATCATCAATAATGAATCTATTTGCCTTTTGATGCCCTTTTATAACTTCTCCAAATGAAGTGTATTTAATTTGCCTTTGAAGTCCAGTTTTTAATTAAGTCCTTATGTCTCCCTTTCAACATATAAATTAATAAAGTATTATATCACTTTATTAATTACCATTTAACCCTTATATCACCTTTCATAGTAAAGTCCCCTTTAAATAATGACCTTATGTTATAAAATGAACCATATATTATAAGGTCATATAACTCATTAACTGCTTTTAAAGTCAAAATGGCCCCACTTACATAAGACTAAGTTATAACCTTATAATATACCTTTTGTAATTAAATATCATTTAGGCCACTTTAAAATTAATAACTCCTTAAATACTTATGATTTCCTAATTCCGTTTGAACAAGGAGGTTCACCATGATACCCTCTACGTATCCAATTGCCTTACCAAAAATAGTAGGGGTCCCTCTCTATCAACCATTGATTTACTATAAATAGTAAATCCCTTATTATCTGATCAAACCAATGGTGTAAGGGATTGACACTGCAAATGAAGCCTGTTTAGGTGCCCTGCTATAGATAGTAACCCTGATTGTCCTGAAATAGTCACTTACTATAAATAGTAAGTGTGTGAATCTGAATCAAACAAAGGCTAAACCTGAACTCTGGATGGGAATAAGCCTCCCGCTTTGCCAACTGGAACCCTCTAACCATCTGCCTTAGCCTACGAGGGCCAATAATAGGCTAATCCCGTCACAAACCATGGTGAGCTAAAATGGGGACATTACAGTCCGCCCTCCCGAAATTGCTTGTCCCCAAGCAATCTCAACAACAAAGTTAACACCACTCCACCCTGATCGCAAGGAAAGTGTTGTGTAATGTCCCTCATGTCACTAATCAACTCCTGTAACACCATCACAAGTACAACTGATAGGTCCTGTCGAATCAAATCAACCCCAACACCCAGTGTCGCAAGAGCATAAGCATTAAGTGGAAGCAACTCTGAATACCGACAATGTTTGCTTCCCATAACTGCGCAAGCTAAGCTGTCATACACACTATCTAGCATATGTGCAACTGAGCTATGCATCTGAAACAGATCATGTACATAAAGATCAAAAGTGCAACTGCAAGTAATCACCGTCATATACACGCTGCAAAACTCAACAGTGAACCCTGATTGGAACCCTGATGCACATAAATGATTCCTCAACATACTAGAGAGTATCCCACAACTAATGCTCGGATCCCAAATGAATTTGTAAGGAACTGCATCAGAATCTCGTTCAAAACAGCTGCAGCCATAGAACCTGCCAAAACTCAGCAAACTGTGCAATTCTGCAGCTGAAATAAACATATCACTTCTGATGTCAATCCCTGGGTCCCAGTGCCAAACTGGAAGTTCGTCACAAAGCGCACCTGTTGACTTCCCATGTACCATTCTACATAAACCACCGACATCGCACCAAGAGTGGTGGAACACCTCATCAGGACCAAAATAGAGTGACGAATCAAACACGTCACCACCAGGATCCCAAGACAGAATCAACAATCCACTACCAATGACAACTGGTGGCACCTGCTGCACCATATTGTCTGCAACTGGATCACTAATCTGCCAAGACGCTGCTCCCTGATACTGAGACCTGTGGGTTATGGACCCACAATGATAATCATTCTGGGGCAAACTGACAACCCTGTACGACATGGCTTCCTCTTCTGTGAAGGGAAGCATAACATACCAGTCATCCATCCCACACCTAAACGTCATCTGGAATAGCAAGTCCACTGTATGTGGGCTGAATGGAAAACCAAATGCATCCCACACAATATAATCATAATGTGATGCACTAACCAACTCCTCTGGGAATCCTGAATCAGCACTAGGATTCCACAATGGACTGCCTGCATCAAGAATTGAACAATGTAGATCGATGTGTGAAGAATTCACACCAACATGCACAATCGGCATACCAAGCTCAATAGCCCCATATTGAATATACTCTACGCAAGTGTCATCATCATGCTCAACTGCTATGACGGTAGTGCATCTAAAACCACTGGAGCAATTGTCTCCGCAAAGTGACTGAGTACCAGCAATATGAAGAGGAGAACGAGACAAGGAAAACCCATCAACACTGTCTTCTCTCCCTATGAACTCCCTGGCAATACTGATAGCCAAATCTCTATCCAAGACTGATTTGTAATCAGCATCATGTCCACCTATCAAGTGTGACAAAGCAACCACCTCCTGGTTGCAATCAACACTAAACTACGAAGAACTCTCCTCATAAATATGCCACTCTGAATGTTCCTCTTGCTCAATCAATACAAGAGGCTCTACACTCTCATATGGAGTGTCCCAGACTGAAGAACTCATGCCACTATCATCCACCTGAACTGGGACTGCCAAAGATGATTGTACTTCAATTGTGGATGAAGAAGCTCGTGCAATGCTCAACTCCAAACAAAGTTCTTCAATCTGATTTTCTGTTGCTTGAAGAGCCAATTGAGTGCTCACCAATGTACCCTGAGCAACCTCAAGCTCACGAATTAACTTATCCACTTCTTCTTCCTTCCCACTCAATGCACCTAAATAGATTTCAGCTAGATCAAGGAGGTGATCTCGATCAGAGAGGAGATGCATATAGTTTGATTTCATTGCAATCAAAGCCTCTTTGATTTCCAGTAAGTGTGGTTGGGAAGATTCTTCTTCGTTACTTGTTTGACTCCTCACAAGCCAATCATGCCATAACTGATTTTCAATCAGCTTGTGGATACTATCAAAGTGAGTCAATGCAGCCTCAATCTGGTCTTCATTGACTTTCAATTGTTTTTCCAAACTCTGAGAGGAATTGGCCTTCTGAAACAAAGCTGATTCACACACTAAATCCTCACACTGAGCCTGGAAATCTTGCCTTGTACTGCTGTCCGCATTCATGCTGTCAACTAAACTAACAGATTCAACACTCTCAATGTCATCTTCATGGTACACTTGCTGATCTGGAACTTGGGCAGCGGTAATTCCAATCAAAGGATCATCAATGTTTGGTGCCAAAACACAATCCAACTCACTAGTCACTGTGTGAGCATCACCAAGCACACCTAACTCAACTGTAGATGACAAAGATACTTCATGGAGTGAAGTAGGATCAGCAGTAGTATCACTCACCGAATCAACCAAAGAATCCATCTCATCACCTGATTTGTCAAGGAAAATCTCTAAGTTCCCTACAAAGAAACTCGTGAAGCTATTACCTACAACATTATTGGATTCTTTGTCAACACCACTAGTTGTATCTTCCTGCAGAAATGACACAACACTCAATCCATCCTTAGTGTTGTTAGCCAAAACACTTGAAGAGTCCTCATAGGTAGGCTAAAACACATCTTTGTTCTCTTCTTCCAGCATAGGGCTGTCATAGGCTGACTGATTTTTGTCTTTATCATGAACATGGATAGGCTGAAACAAATCTCCTTTCTTTTCTTGTTTTTGCACATTTAACTCTTCACACAATGCATCATTCTGCTGCAATGAACCTGTTTTGCTTTCCTTATTGTTTGACTCTATTTCTTGATCAAAGCTACACTGCTGTTCAAGCCTTTCTGGTACATCTATAAGCTGCAAATCATCTTGTAGCAATTCACTTTTCATCCCTCCTTCCTTTTCTTCCTTCTCACAATTTCTACTTCCTCTTCTTCAGGTCCACCCAAGAACTGATTGAAGGTGAGAACATCTTGGATTTTCTTAGGAAGAGATTGATATTCAATAAATCTGGTATAAATATAACTATGAAACTCCATTACCTCCATAGTTCTAGATGTAGAAGGCATATCTATCAACTGCTAACACCACAGGCTGGCAGGATCAAGGGCTCTGAAAAAACTAACATGCAATCACAAGTACTAACATGCAACTACTGATACCACACATGCCACCACTGAGCATTGACATGCAACCATTAAAACTGACATGCAAGTGCTGATCACTAACATGCAAGTGAAAATCTCTGACATGCAACTTGATTAACCCAACAGGATGGAAGGAACCTGGCTCTGATACTGCTGTAATATCCCTCCTGTCTTTTGAGATATTTTTATGCAACTGATCACTGATTTTTTTGATATTTATGTTATATTGGGTATAACAATGTAGTACAGCAGAAAGAGATATTGCAATGTATATCTTTTTTCACACTAACTGAATATTTCAAAGGAAATGCACTGCTGAAATTTTCAGATTTCTATATCTTCAAAAATACTCAGTATTTTGTCAAAATATTAAGAACCCAGTTGAGAGAATATCCTCTAATATCTAAATCACAAACACCCAGAAAATTGTATGGCCAAAATATGAAACAATATCACATACCCATTTGCTAAAATGTGAAATACATGGCTGGAAACAACAGAACAACAATATGCAAATGAAATACAACTCCTTGAAGCACATGCAACTCAGATTTGTTACTTCAAATCAGCATATACTCCGAATACATAAGAAACACTAACAATGAAGACCATAAATCTTCAAGGATATTAGTGCTGGAAATTAACCAATTCTGATACAAAAGACTAATATAAAATCTGTAATTAGATATCTTTTTTCAAGCTCCTTCACAATGAATTATGCTTCAAACCCTTGATTGAATCTTCACAATTTTGCACAATTTGGACTCCTGATTGAAGCCCACACTCTGGAAATAATTCGGCTGATCTCTCACAACCTCAAAATTGCATAAACACTGAAGATATTTCGTTCTCCAATGCTGAAAATGAAGAAATCTGAAGAAACCCTAGGTTTCCTTCACAATTCCCAAAGCTCTCACAAAAAGCAAAGTCAAATGATTATCAATAATGAATCTATTTGCCTTTTGATGCCCTTTTATAACTTCTCCAAATGAAGTGTATTTAATTTGCCTTTGAAGTCCATTTTTTAATTAAGTCCTTATGTCTCCCTTTCAACATATAAATTAATAAAGTATTATATCACTTTATTAATTACCATTTAACCCTTATATCACCTTTCATAATAAAGTCCCCTTTAAATAATGACCTTATGTTATAAAATGAACCATATATTATAAGGTCATATAACTCATTAATTGCTTTTAAAGTCAAAATGGCCCCACTTACATAAGGTAAGTTATAACCTTATAATATACCTTTTATAATTAAATATCATTTAGGCCACTTTAAAAATTAATAACTCCTTAAATACTTATGATTTCCTAATTCTGTTTGAATAAGGAGGTTCACCATGATACCCTCTGAGTATCCAACTGCCTTACCAAAAATAGCAGGGGCCCCTCTCTATCAACCATTGATTTACTATAAATAGTAAATCCCTCATTATCTGATCAAACCAATGGTGTAAGGGATTGACACTGCAAATGAAGCCTGTTCAAGTGCCCTGCTATAGATAGTAACCTTGATTGTCCTGAAATAGTCACTTACTATAAATAGTAAGTGTGTGAATCTGAATCAAACAAAGGCTAAACTTGAACTCTGGATGGGAATAAGCCTCCCACTTTGCCAACTGGAACCCTCTAACCATTTGCCTTAGCCTACGGGGGCCAATAATAGGCTAATCCCGTCACAAACCATGGTGAGCTAAAATGGGGACATTGCAGTCAAGACAAACTAGCTGCATATAAAATCTCTAACTAAGCTAAAATTGACGCCTTGCATATGCATCTTACAGATGACAACAATATTATAATTCCCACAAGTGAATCCATTTAACATTTTATACACAATATCAAGGTGCAGGGTGTTGCAAAGACGGTTGCCATTGCACCAAAAGATTGATCTGTTAATGCCCGATACAACCGCCAGAGTTGATGAATCCACGGGAGGTGGTTAAGCCTTGTCACAAACCCAAGCGTTGCGCTGCACAACATAAGGAGACCAAGGGCACACCTTGTAGCAACCCCCCCCCCCCCAAGCGCAAGTGAGAGGTTCGAACCTATGACCCAGGCTCTGATACCAATTGTTGCAAAGATGGTTGCCGTTGCACCAAAAGATCGACCTGTTAATGCCCGATACAACCACCAGAGTTAATGAATCCATGGGAGGCGGTTAAGCCTTGTCACGAACTCAAGCGCTGTGCTGCACAGCACAAGGAGACCAAGGGTGCACACCTTGCAACACAGGTATGCAAGAACATAATTCTCTAATGATCTGAACACTAAAACTCACTTATTATTGCTCCCTAGTTTGCAATAATGAATCATGAACTGTAGGTGAAACCCTAATCTAATCCTACAACTAATAGGACATGGGATTATAAAATGGAAGGTATTTGATCCTCCACCAATCAGACCGGGGCCTACTCCGTTGGGCAACAGGGTCACAAAATGCAAGGCAAAAGGAGATACTTTTGCAAAACATCAACATAACCAAATATGCAATCTTATGCAAATCATAAATAACATTACATACAATGGACATACTTAATAATCCAAAATAGAACTGCAATAACCCATGTGAAATGAAGAAAAGACCGTTACAAAATTTTTGCAAGGCATAAGATGTCACACATACATCAAATTCTCATTACACTCATATGAGCAAATGTGGCAAAAGAAAATACATAGCTGTGACTATACATTCCCTTGAACCATTACAAACTGCCTTGGAGACATACCATTACGTACAAATGCACGTTGAAAAATTTTCCTCTGATTTACAAGATGTATTCCTTCCTTTTGCAGACCAAACCAACAATATTTGATGCCTTAGGTCCACTTGAAGCACCTATAGTTCTAAAACTAGCTCAATGATCAACCCCTTGAATGATAAAAAAAGACTTGTATTTATAGCTCCATTTTCACACCCTAAGTCATTTTTGCAAAAATCTGAGGCACTACGACATCTCCAAAGCATTGAAAGCAAATCCACTAAATCTTGTGAAATCCACTTCAATCCATTTGCAAGTCGAGCAAGGAGGCTTGAAAAAACATTTTGCCGCTCAAAATGGGCAGTTGCAAGATTTAAAGTGGTCATTAATGGCATTCTAGGAAGTTGTTGGCGCATTTTGGGGTGTTTTGGAAATTTTCGCTGAAATCCGAGGTACTGCTGGATATGGGAGAAAAGAGGTACTGTAGGAGGTCGAAATCCTACAAAAAACAAGTGACATCCAATAGGAAGTTGAAATCCCGCCAAAACAAAGGACATCCAGTGGGGGATCGAAATCCCGCCAGAACAAAGGACATCCAGTAGGGGGTTGAAATCTTGTGGGAAAACTAGGTAGAATTGGATGTGCAGTAGGAGGGTAAAGTTCTGGATCTTATTGCTAGGTGAAATCCCGCAAAAAACACCAAAAAACGATAAGGGAATCACCCAACTTAGAAGTTTTATGGATTTTTAGAATGTTGGACACATGAGGAATAACAATGGAGATGACCAAAAACAAACCCAAGGCAAAATGGGGACAAAGGGGAAGAGGGTGTGGGACAGGACGTGCAACATCCTGTAGCAAGGTCACAAAACACAAAAAAAAACTAGGAAAAGCAAGGGAAAAACCCTCCAAACTTAGAATAATATAGGATTTTTCGATTCTCAACACATTTATAGGATCATGAGGGAATGAAAACGGCAAAACATAGGCACTCACCAAATAAGTAAGGACTTAGGTGTGTTTTGAAAATTTTCAAATTGGGTCCCAACATCAGGGAATCATTATCAATAGGAGAGGTAGTACTTGTCTAGGAAATGATGTTTGATTGGTACGACAATAAGTAGGTTTGTTTTTTGATTAGTTCAGTTGGAAAAGAGGGTCCAGATCCCTTTAACAAAACAGCCCCTCGGGCATCAGGCCATTAATGAGCCAGGAACAGCAGATTAACAGCTCTTGAACAGCAGACTAACAAAAGCAACTAATCAAAAACCACAGAAACAACAAGGATGACAAAAAACAACAGAAACAAGAAAGTATGGGCTATCAGTCGCCCCAAACTTAACAAGGAACTCGACCATCTGCTTGTAATCTCCCAAACTGTCGATTCCCACTTGCTTGACCTTTTCGTCCAGATCTTTGACCGCAACAAAGATGGAAGTAGCCCTGTGCAGGGCTTTGGCCACAAATTCTGCCATTGCCTTCCAATTCTTCTGCATGGGTTCCATCTTCCTCTGGAGACACTGTATATCCTCAGCATTCTTGTCACACAAGGCGCAGCTCCCCTTTTTGTCTAGCTCCACAGCATCCCTCCCGGAGTCTTTATGAACGGCAGCCTTCACGGTGTCACCCAGACCTTCAGACCTTGACTCGTTCATAGAGGCAAAATGACTAGTGCCCTTAACCTCATGGGTAGATTCTGTGGGGATTTCATCCCCGCCTTCCTCTATAGTCTCCTCCACAAACTCAGACTCATTTGAAACTTCCACCCCCTGAGGATTCACCCGCGGCTTGCCAGCGATTCTTTTGGACCGACGAATCCTCGGATT
Organism: Cunninghamia lanceolata; assembly: GCA_027924645.1. Lineage (NCBI taxonomy): Eukaryota > Viridiplantae > Streptophyta > Pinopsida > Cupressales > Cupressaceae > Cunninghamia > Cunninghamia lanceolata. Next base: position 2,038,490 of record BSBN01000405.1, read on the forward strand.
GACAGCCTTGCCTCCTTCACTGCTACCCATAGGATCTAGCCCGGGGTCAAGCTCAACAATCTTCACAGGAGCATCCACAACAGCAACATCTTTACCTTAGATTTTTTCTTCAAGGTGGTCTCCATTTCCTCCACCTCCACTCTTTCTCTTTTGGCAGACTTCTTATCAGTCGCCGAGGTGGTGAGCTTTTGTTTCTTGTTCTTAGCAGTAGCAAGGGTCCCAACTTCCCCAACACGGGGGCCACCCTTAGAAATTTTAGGGGCCCCCATACAAACCTTCACTTTGCCTTTATCCCCGGGGGAAGTATTCAGTTGTGGGTCCTCAAGAATTTTGACTTTGATTGGTTTTGGTGGGCATAAAGCAAGGTGGAATTGATACAGTCTCAGAATAAGACCTTTGTATGGGGATGAGCGGGTGGGCAACATTCTTGGCACGGAGTTCCCTAACAGACTTAATGGAATTGTCTAAGGAAGACAGCAAAAAGAAAGGAAAGCTAATCTCAATTCTATTTCTAAAATGATTGAGAAGAGCAAAGTGGTAATGATAATATACTCGAAATCTTCCCTCTAGCGTGAAAAATTTTATTAACATTAGGCAAATGTAGCCCCAAGGCTCCGACAGTTTCTCCCTCTCAAACCCTCCATGAAGCTTCACAGGTTTCTCGCCCTCTTGAAAGAAAAGATTCATGTGCTTTGTATTAGGGACTCTGCTTCTCCTCGAGTGCTTCTTTCCTTTCGTAGGTAACCCAGTGGCTTGCCCTATCACCTCTTTCGACACATGGAAACCGATAGCACCAATTTTAACCTGTCTGGTTTCCTCATTCCATGTTTCAGCAAACTGTCGTGACAGATTTTCATAATGGCCTGCCATTCCTTCCAGGAAAGGCACCACCTCCCCTTCCTGTATAATATGCCACATGATTGGGTCTTGCTTAAATTCCTCCATCGAGATAGGTTCAATTTTCACAATATCTCCTCCCATTTCCTTAGACTGTAACTTGCAGAAACCACGGTATATGGAGCGTTCAAAATAACAATGCTTACAACCGGCGGTCTTGAAAATGGCAAAAAGCCCATTAAAATGGTAATTCCGCTGAGGGGTAATAATTACGGCATAATAATTGGTGTGATATGCCGCATTCTTGCCACCTAGATACATTTCCTTGGGGGAGGGATTTAGCCGCCACCTCGTGTGAAGATAGGCGATACCGGCCGTTGCCTTTACCCAACCATAATTTGTCATGAAGAAAGCAGTCCCATCCATTCTCCGTATCCCTGCCACAAATCCACGCGTCGTCCCTTTTAAGCAGTATAATCTAGACTCCAGATCTCCACCAATACCAATGTCCTTGCACCTATTAGCACGCCAACCGGACTTTCCCATCAACCTCCATATAGTACGACCAACGGTGTCCTCGAGATCCATCTGGACCTCTCTTCCCTGATTCTTATTCGTTAAGGGCTGTCTATGACGAAGGTAAATTGTCATTGATGTCAAAAAGGTGTTTGAGTTGATTGTCATTGATGTCAAAAGGTGTTGCAGAAGGTGTTGATATCATCAATTTATGGTCAGATTGAAGATTGTTATGATCACAGTGATGGTGTCATGGTATTTCTTGGCATGGTATGGTATTTGTTGATGTTGATAGCATGATCAGGATGATCAAGATGCAATTCTTCATAATGTGTCCTTGTCTTCATATGTTCTTTGGTTATGTCAAGTACTTTACTCATGTTGATGTCATGCATGATAAGGCTTGCAAAGAGTGGTACTTACAGAGAATGTTACAGGGATGCAGAGTGTTTGATTTGATCAGTTGATGTTGTTGATTTGTTATGCAAGTTTCATCAGAACATGTTGTTTGTATCCTTGTGTTGTTCACCTGAGGATTGACATAGTTGTTATGGCTCAAATAGTTCTCTTGGTTCAAGATATCATTTGGATAGGAGCAACAAGGTGTTCAAAGGCTCATATTTTGTATCATTTTGATACCAAAGGTATGGTGTTGCTGCAGTGATATTGTTGAAGAAACCTATACTTGTTTGTGTTGGTGTTGTTGAAAAGGGATCATTGATATTGATGCGGAGATTCAAGGTTATCTTGGAGCTAATGGTGTTATGCATATTTCTCACAAAGTTGATGTTTTACATATCATCTTCTTCATGATTTGTCCATATTTGTATTACTGTTGGTGATTTATATCCACTGTCTATACTCAGATAATTTAATGTTCTTAAGTCTTTATTGGGTGAAAAGAAGACTTCAAGATTTATTTCATTTTTTTGCCCATATATGACAGTTTTTGCTTTATGTTATAAATCTTCATTGACCTTCTATCATAAGTGACCGACCACTTAAGTGAAGACTTAAGGGGGTCCTCTTCATATGATGACTGGCCCCATGGCTAAGGAAACCGGTCTAACAGATAAGATATATTATAAGCGGCAAATGGCATATCAAGGGCTTTGTTTGAAAGCATAATGGGCACCTAGATTGTTATCAAAGACTCTTATTATTTGGAGAACTCGATGCTTTTTAAGGAGAGCATGATTTATTAGTAGTTCGATGTTATGAAGTTTTTTTTTGGTTAGTTTTTCAAAAGGCATCAAATATTATATTTGATGAGGAGGACGATGCCTTTTATAAAGTGGAGATTTTTTAAGTATTGAATAAGTCTTAAAAAAAACTTTATCTCCTATTTTGTCGGCCCACAAATGCCATAATTTTAAAAAGTTTTTTTTAAGGAGTTTTTTTTTAAAAGGCAAGTTTTATGAGAAGATTTTATTCTTTTTTAAACTTTCCCTCTTGGCAGAGATTAATAAGGAGAGTTTTTTTTGGAAAGAGATTTTTAGAGAGATTTTTTTTGGCCTTCTTATGAGAAGACTCAAATGATTTTATTGGGAGAATACTTTTTTCAGATGAACATAAAGTTTTGACAGAGATATTTTTTATGAAGGCTTTAAACAAGGGACAATATTTTTTTCAAGAATATCAAAAATTGAAGAGATTGAAGGGAAGATGAAAGATTGAGGAATATTTTCTTATTGCAAGTGAAATTATGAAGAATGGGCAAGAGAGAAAAATGAATTGTATATACAGAGGAGAAAAGACAATGAAAGATCAAGAATTATTTTATTTTTCAGATGATCATTTTGTAGAAGAAAATGAATTGATTATACAGAGAAAAGAGAGATATGAAAGGTCATGTTATTTTTCCTTGCAGGAGAAAAGTTGAATCTGAAAGGTCATTTCATATTTAATGGTATTGCAGATGGATTGATTGTAGAGTTGTTGTGCAGATCAATGATGAAGATAATTTGATGACACAGTTGTAATGGATGTGAACCAATATGAAGACAACTTGTATGACACAGTTTGAATAAAATCAAGTATGAAGGTAATATGAAATTGAATCTAAATCCGGTGATTTGATTGAGCATCAGATGCAGGTTGAAGACATACACATGGAGAAATTACAAATGGAGTTTGTATTATGCAGAGATGGGATAATGAATTGAATGGAAACAGAGTAACCCTTTGATTTTGTTTATTATTTCTATTGGTGATTGGGTTTGCCAGTGAGGCACAGTATGCGAGTGAGGCTTGTGGTCAGTGAGACCTTCCTATGCCAGTGAGGCTTATAAGTCAGTGAGACTTTTCTGTATGCCAGTGAGGCAATCACAAGTCAGTGAGACTTTGTAAAGTTGAAGATTTTATACTTAAGCCAGTGAGGCAGTTTGAGTGGTTTTTCTACCCCGGGAGGGTTTTGCACTCGTTAATTCTTCTTGTGTTGATGTCTTGTATAATTTCTTGTGTTGATGATTTGCATAATTTCATGTGTCCTATATAATTGAAGATTTGGTGAATGTGCTTTTGATAATTAATTCATTTCAAACAAATCTTATTGACAATTCTAAAGAGGAAATAAAAATTGTTTTTTGTGTATCAACACTAATTCACCCCCCCCTCTCAGTGTTGATTGTACTCCTACAGTCTACTAGGCCGCGGCCTAGCCACATCACCACTGATTATCCAATCATCCTCCCCGTCCTGTCTGTCAACCCTATAGGCAATCGAACCACTCCATCTGGGTTTGGTCAGTCTATTAGACCACCAATGGTCAATGACCTTTTCTATCACGCCAAGGATAATTTTAAAATTTGAAATGTTGATCCCACCTTCCATGAAATCATAACCACTATTCAACCGTTCAAAAGAAAGACCTTCGGCCTCTCCCTTGTCCTGGCAACACTAGAGTAACCAGAAAAACAAACCATCTATACTTCATGACTATTTCCATCCTGCACAAGTAAATTGTGTATCTCTTGAGGCAAACTGGACATGTTTCTCTAACACTGCCACCCCTCTTTGCCGCTACCCGCGTTAGCCAGAGCATCGGCCACAACATTTCCTTCTCTGTAAATATGAGTAACCTTATACTCCTCCAAACCATTAAGGAGAACCTTAATGTCACCCATAATATCCTCCAAATTCCACCCGATTTGAGACAAACCCAGGGCAGCATTGACAATTAACTGAGAATCACCTTCAACATGTTTTTTGATATTCATGGAGATAGCAAGCTTAATTCCCCAGAGCATCGCCGTAGCTTCTGCTTCGTTATTGCTTTTAATACCAATGCCCCCTGAGAAGGCAGCAACACAAACCCCGATGTCCGTTCTTATAATGCTTCCCCCGCTTGCAACACCCGTGTTTCCTTTCGCCGCGCCGTCAAAGTTGAGCTTGAACCACCCTTGCTGTGGTAAAGCCCATTTAGTTTTCGCTTTGGCTAACCTCTTGGAATTGTCCACCTTGCAAGAGTTAGGGGCAATGTTCCAATTTTTTATCATATTTTGTTCTTCTCTCCCCGGGAGACTATCCGCAACTTTAAATTTGCAAGAGTTAATATTTTCCATCAGCAGTTTTGAAAAACACTGAAAAACTTCCAAAGGAGTTCTTTTCTTTTCTCTAAAGATTCTGTTGTTATGTTCCTTCCACAGACTCCAGACAAGATGAGGGGGAATTTGAGTCCATAATTCTTTAGAGATCGGTAACACCAGGCTAAAAGGGGGCTTCCATTCCCAAACCACCATCTCCATATTAACATTCGAGGTCCAACTTAAGTTCAGCTTCTGGAGGGTTAAACCCCAAACCTCTCAGGCAAAACTATAGTGGAGAAATAGATGATCCGACGACTCCTCCGCTTCACAAAGGACACATCTGGTTGGCAGTTGGAATCCTCTCTTTTTCAGGTTATCCAGAGCTAGGACTTTATTATGCATCAGGGTCCACCAAAAGAAATTGACCTTAGGAAGAAGTTTAGGAATCCAGATTTTTCTCCATACTCCAGTCTCCCCTGGGTCTAACAATAGACCATAGGCGCTTTTGACTGTAAACAAGCCCTTGTTGTCCTTGTCCCAAACCATCTTATCTCTCTTGGGAAAGAGAGTCTGTAACCTTCAAGCTCTTTTTGCAATTGAGAAGCCACCTTTATCTCATAGTCATCTTGGGCATAAGTAGAAACCATCTTCTAGGCCTGGAGGCCCCCACAAGTCTTAATGTAGTTAGCAACTTTGATACCCAAGGCCTCGCAAACCCTACCCGCAACTCTGCCATACTCCGTATCCATTAGGGGTTTATCCTTCAGCCATCTATCCTTCCAAAAATCAACCTCCCTACCATCTCCAATCCTCCATGTTAAACCTTGTCGAAGAAGGCCCCTAGTTTTGATAGTCCCATTCCAAATAACTGATCCTTTAGGAAGGCTTACCTCCGAAAGGAGTCTTCTGCCCTGTCCTCCATTGAGATACTTAGCCATCATGATTTCCCCCCAATCAGAACTACCTTGAATGAGGTTCCACCCAATCTTAGACAAGAGAGCCCTGTTCATCAAATGAATTCTTCTTAGGCCCAATCCCCCTTGCCATCTGGGGGTGCACACTTTCTCCCACCCCACAAGAGCAATTCTTTTCTTCTCTTCCACCCCAGACCAAAGAAAGCTTTTTTGAATCTGTTCTATCTTGTCAGGCACGTTCTTTGGGACTTTAAAGAGACTTAACGCGTAATTGGGCATCCCCTGAAGAGAAGCCTTGAGAAGTTGAAATTTCTCTGCTTGACTCAAAAGGGCACCCTTCCAGCCAACCAATTTTCTCTGAATTCTTTTCACCAGCCCTTTCCAGAAGTCCATGGCAACCTTAGTAGTGATGAGGGGGAGGCCCAAATAAGTGGTTGGGAGCCTTTCACTCAAGCAGCCCAAGATTCTAGTTATTTTCTGTTGAAGATCTTCTTGAGTATTCAGGAAATAGATATGACTTTTCTCAAAATTAATGCTTTGACTGTAATGTCCCCTTCTGGCAAGTCAAAATTTTTGCAACCTTGCAAACAATTTCAACTTGTAAAAGAGCACATTAGTATACAATTCACTTAATCATTTCATCATGTTCACATAAAGTGCTAAACTTTATCTATTTCATCTCCTTACTAGTCATATATCCATGTTCATGATCTATCTTATATCATTAATCACACGAGTCGTGGACGTACCTTGGGGAGGACATTCGTGATCCTACCCATTAATTAGACTACTCACCTAATATGAGAGGGTGCGTTAAGAATTCTAAGACCCACGGCCGTAGGCCCAAGGCTTCACCTCACACCCGGAGGTACTTCACTCTTGGCTCGGAGGGGCTTATAGCCAGCTCAAAGTTTACCTACCGTTAGGCCATTAATATTATCTAGGTCCTACGCAACCATAGGGTCAAGAACTTCATGCTACACCCGGCAATACTTTGTTCTTACCCTAGGTCTAAGAACTTCATGCTACACCCGGCAATACTTCGCTCTTAGCTCGGAGGGGCAATGACTTGCCAGCTCGAGTGCTAGACACTAGATTTCTTCTAACCACCAGTCTCATACTAATAAGGTGTGTAGGTGGATTAAGAGGAAGGCTACTAATCTTAGCCCGATACTCTATGGTCATGTTGATTACTTATTAAAGGTGATCTCATAATCAATCCCTTTGTAGAGATATACTTATTATTCTATCATTTATATACATATCTAACATTATATATATATATATATATATATATATTATTTTATCTTAGGATAGATGATGTACCTGGTGGTTCTGCTGACTGGATTCTATTCTCTTTTGCCTATTCTAATATTTATATATTATAATATTTGTTATAATATTAATAATATCTCTATATTGTATTATTATATATATATATACACACACACACACACATATAGATATATTACATCTTAATAATTAAATATATTAAAATACTTACCTGCTGTTTAGACGATATGCAGGCACCTTTTTTGGCTGCGGTAGATATTTATTCTCTTTCTTCCTTTTTCTATCGATTTCCCCCTTTGTTGGAGGGGCCGGTTAATATTTATAAGTTTGAAGGGATGCAATTTACCACCTGTCACCACCCTTAATAAATAAATATTATTAAACTTTGATGATACTCGATATTTGTTTGTAATAGTTAAGTGCTCCTTATTATGAGATTGGCATCTTCTCAAGAGGGCCGATTCCATATATGAATGCCCTTATATTATGCAATGAATAAATATATATTTACTATTATATATTTACTTGAATAATTCCTCCCTATATATATTTATGATATCTTTTCTACTTATGACTAATAAATATATATATAAATATAATGTGGATCTCAATATATTTATTTATCGGATATTCCTTTTTTTTATTTATTGCCCATCCTCTTTTCTTTCTATCCCACAACCTTTATTTATTTCCCTTTCAAGGGATATTTATTATCCCTGGTGGTAAAAGACATACTTACCCTTTTTATAATTTTTATTACTTTATGTTATTCCCTTTTATGAGCTATGGTAAAACTAGTTCTAACCATATGTAACTCCCTTAACATAGTTTATTTATATTATTTGTATTTATATTATATCATTTATATTATAATAAATGATATATTATTTATATTATATCATTTATATCATAATAAATGATAAATGATTTATATTATATTATTTATATTTATATTATAATATAAGATAAATATAAGAATATTTGTATTTATATTATTAGATATATTTATAATATATTATTATTGTTTATAGGTGTTATTTATAAATATAATAATAATATTATCTTGTTAATAGTTTTAAATAAATATTATTTAAATATATTAAATATATTCAATTTATAATATCATTCATTTCTTTTATTTGAATGAATAATACATAATGGAGGGACATGACACTGACCTGAAACCCTCTCATAGTTCTTTAGAAGTTCCTTCCACCTTCTAGCTTCAACCACCAAGGCCAAGCCAGACAGAATAGTGTCATCCACGAATTGTTGAATAACCGCATTCTGGGCTGTTGAGACAGGTTTGATCCCGCGGAGAGTCCCCTGCATTAACAGATTACAAACATTTCTGCCCAAAACCTCAGCAATCAAAATGAATAGGTAGGGTGACAAAGGGTCACCTTGTCTAATGCCCCTTCTAGAAGGGAAAAAACCTCTGGGAGAGCCATTGACCAACACTGAAAATCTAGCTGTGGATATGCACTCTTTAATAATGTTGATGATTTTTTCATTAAATCCAAATTTTCTGAGGACTCTTAAAAGAAAGTCCCAGCTAACCCTATCATAGGCTTTGGATATATCCAATTTAAAGATCATACCTGGGGTGTTGCTCCTATGGATAGAGTGAATGATTTCATGGGTGGTGATAGCCACATCTAGAATCTGCCTGCCCGGGACAAAACCATTCTGATTCGGGGCAATGAGTTTGTCCAGAAGGGGATGCAATCTGAGGACCAGAATCTTGGTGAAAACTTTGTAAACCGTATTGCAAAGGCTAATAGGCCTGAAGTCGGTCATAGTCCTAGCATTGGTCTTCTTCGGAATTAAGGCAATAAAGGTGTTGTTCAACTGCCGTAAGAGTCTCCCTATTCTAAAGAAATCCTGAGCCGCCAGGAAGACATCGTTCCAAACAATCTCCCAAAAGGTTTGAAAAAAAGCCAGAGGAAACCCATTTGGGCCAGGGGCTTTCAAGGCGCCCATGGAGAAAACAGCTCTAACCTCCTCAAGAGTAATAGGTTTAGTCAGCAAGTAGTTGTCATCCTCAGAGAGAATGGTAGGAATAACATCCAAAATAGAATCAAAATCCTCCTCAGGAACATTGGACTGTTGACCAGTCAAGAGTGATTCAAAGAATTTGGTGGCCAAGTCTCCAATCTCCCTTCCTCCTCCACGAACCTCCCTTGTTCATCCCGAAGTGACTTGATGGTGTTTCTCTTCCTGTGCCTTAGGATTCATTGGTGGAAAAAAGAGGTGTTCCTATTGCCCTCCCTAAGCCATTGAACTCTGGACTTCTGTTTCCAGTAAACCTCCTCTTCCTTGATTGTCCGGGTCCATTCCCTAGAGAGATTCTTTTCAAGGGATTGCAGGTCTTCCGACATGTCTCCTTGTTCATTCTGCATCGAACTTCTTTCAGTTTCTCCATGATGCTTTTCTTTCTGCTCAAAACATTACTAAAAGTAAACTTATTCCAACCTTTCACCTTATTCCTCACATTGGCCAATCTCTTAGTCAGTCTGAACATCGCTGGTCCTTGGACCGGGATCTTCCACCAGTTCAAGAGGCAATCTCTAAATTCTGGATGAAGGGCCCACATCATTTCAAATCTGAACAGGAAGGGGCCTTTGCTACACTTCCCAGACCAGTTGAGTAAAAGAGGGCTATGGTCTGATCCCACTCTAGGAATAGCTAAAAGATGTAACAAATTCATTATGGCCCAATAAGAAGAAATTAAAAACCTATCAAGCTTAACCTGTATGAGATTATTCCCCTGCCTCCTATTAGACCATGTGAAGGCCTGTCCCGACATATCAACATCCATAAGGCCAACTTTCCCAAGGAAGTCCGCCAGGTCAGCCATGCTGTCAGAGTAATCCGTTAACCCTCCCATTTTATCTGAAGGGTATAGAGGGGAGTTGAGGTCCCCCGCCACCATCCAGTTAATGTTTTTGTCCTTAATTTTATCCGCCAGACTCTCCCAGACTTCCTTTCTACTACTACAAGTGTTGGGGGCATAGACATTGATTAGTTTCCACTGCTCAAGATGACAATGAAATGAAACTTCGACATGGTGCCTGGAACAAGAGATTAAATTGCCAGTAATATCTTGCCTCCAAAGGGTAGCAATGCCGCATGAAGCCCCAGTAGCCCCACTAATAGCATAGTTCGCATTGGGCCAAATGTTTTTAAGAGCAATCTTGAAGTTATCCTCCGTCATTTTAATTTCTTGTAGAAGAAGAATATCAACTTTGTTATCAAAAATGTAGTTCCTAACTAACAACTGCTTCTGAGGGCTATTAAGCCCTCTTATATTCCATGAGATGATCTTTATTTCTTTGTCTTCCTAGGGGGGGGCACCAACGTGGACTGCTTCCCCCTAGCAATCTCCTGTTCCATCTCTCTCTATCTGGTCTTCATGTGGGAAGGCCTACCTCTGCTGCTATCCCCCCCCACATCAGCTGTCTTCCGACTACTGCCTTTCCCCTTCTTCGCAATAGACCATCCTTCTTGGTCTTCCATTTCTCTGCTTGAACCTGCTCCCGGGGATGAGGAGAGATTCTTTCCAAACACACGCAGTCTGGGTTTGAGAGTACCCATCATACCACCAGGGCTGCAAGTTTCATTTGCCATGCTCTGTTGAGATATATACTCTTCCGAGGGCTGAATCCCGATCCTATTTCTCCTTCCTCCTGGGTCTCCTGGCCCTTATCATTGACTAAGGCCTCCTGATGAGCAAGAGAGTCCACCAGCTTCTGACTGTTTTGGGTCTCCTCATCAACAACAACTGAGAGTTCAAGTCCTACAGGGTTCTCCTCCACCTAGATCAGAGGGACTGGAGTCTCTTGTAGAGGGCCTTGTGGTGCCGGAGGATCCTATTGCTCCACCAGGACCTCCAGGGACACATCCCTTCTCGGGGATGCCGGGGGGGAGTCAACTATTTTCAAAATATCACTCTTGAAGGGGTAGTCCTCCAAGATTTCCTCTTCCTGCTTCTTCAGAGGTGGGTGGTGCTTCGGAGCCCTACAATGGGTGAAGACATGATCCAGTTTCATACAGTTCTGATAGAAAACCCTAGAGTTCTCATACTGAATGCTCTGAGTCCATTTCCCAAACTGGGATTCCAGTATGATAGAAGTAGGGAGGACCTTAAGAACATCCACATTCACACAAAACCGGGCATAGAGCAGTCTCGCCTTAGCCTTCGTTACTTTATCAACTGTTACATAATCCCCAAAAGTGTTGCCTATCTAGGTGAAGATTTCCTCGTTCCAAAATTCCAAGGGAAGGCCCAGCAATCTAACCCACACCGGAGCCGACTGGTTGAGGTCTGCCTTGGGGTCAAAGCCAGGCTTCCATTTACATAGCGATAAGGAATGTTTCCCATATAGCCATGGGCCCCCTGCCATAACTGACAACATGTCCTCCTGAGAGGTAAATTTAAACAAGAACATACCTCCCACCATGGCACTGGCTGAAACGCTCCCCTTGAGAGTCCATTTAGTCTGCATCCAGCAGCGAACAAGGTCAATATTGGATCTGAAGGAAAAAAATTTGCCCACCAGAGTATTATCCATTGATGCCACCACCCACAACATCCTCTGGTCAGGTAGTTTAAGCGCCTTGGCACCATCTACCTCCGAGAAAACCGGCTGGCTGAACTTAGTCTTAGCTTTGCCATTGACAGCAACCACGAGTGCCTCCTTCCACTTCTTGGGATCTTGCTTCGAGGATGAAGCCACGTGATCCCTCCGACAACCTGTACCAGCATCCCCTGGAGTTAGGGGAGGGGACTAAATCACGCCCCCCCCCCGGACTGTCGCCATCCATTCCCACCCAGCACCAAATTCAAATTTCAAACGCCGTGTAGTTGCAGAGCCAGAACTTAGTCTAATTGTTAGTCCTAGCTCTCATAATTAAGGTTATGGTTATGTTTATAAATCTAGTTACATTTAATGTTTTGTTCATGTACCAAATTATGGTTAATGTTAGGGTTAGGTTTAGAGTTAGGATTTGAATGAAGGTAACGTTTAAATTAGGGTTTTGTTTTGCAATAAGTAGGTTTGTTAATGGAATATATAAATTTTGATATTTGGGATTGCTACAAAGGTATATGGCATGTTATATTTGCCTTGGTAAATTTAATTTTGTACTTTATGGGCATATGAGTCAATACACTTTTAAAAATGTTAAAAGTATACATTTGTGGTACTGTTGTAAATATGAAAGAATATTTGCATATTTATTTTGTCATTCTTGTATAGAATTTCATGAATGTTGAAAATTAATAGTGATGGGTAATTATCTCTTTCTTCTTTACTTAAAAATTCTAGTGTGTGGGGGTGTGTGGGCATGCATGTGCATATATGTGGTGTGCATTTGTGTGTATAGTGTAATGTCCCCTTTTGGGACTTCCCTAAACCTTGCCCTAAAATCACTAGTTAAGGTTACAACTTACCAATCAAATGTTGTAAGCAAGATAAATCCTAGTTTATGTAATGTCCTTAATAAAAATTACACTAATTTTATCCCATGCTATCAACTTTCTAAGCAAACAATGGGTTTAGAGAATACCTTGTCCTGACTTAATCCCTGCAACAGGTTAGAAATTGTAAACATCTATAACGGGAAACAAATATCATGTCATAAATATATTGAAATCTTTTAGGTTTCTAAGTCATTCTTCCTGGAGCAAAATGGTTTGATAGGGTGCTGAAGAAACCCTCTACCGTAGGCCCAAGAGCGGGTGCTTCACCCCTCTTGGCCCCATGTGGCCTCTTGCCATCCATATGGGGTGGGGTGCCTAGTGAGGCGTCCTATCACCGTTCCCCTTATCAGAACCATTCTGCTTCTTCTTATGACTCAATTAATCACCATGATGGGAGGTTGGAGTGCAACTACAATAAGGTGCCCTGGAAATCACTCCTTCCAAGCCCAAGAGCGGCCTCTTCTGCCCCCTTGGCCCACATGTGGCAGGCCTCAACCATCCACTATGGGGTGGTGTACTTAGAAGATGATCCCAACGCCGTTTCCCCTCCTCGTAGGCCCTCAATTCCCTCATCATAGAATCATAACATTTACACAAATCTTCATATTAACATATTAGTTCAACATATAAAACTATGAAGAGATCTTATATTAGTTTATATGCTCATTTGATCATAAAACAATAATGCATATACTAAATTACTAATATATTTCCTTGCCTATGAAAACAATTATTAGTAACTATATACTAGACAATCATATTAAACTACATACTAAATTAATATTAATTTACTACCAAGTTTCTGCTGATTGCTGCGAACCAGAACTTGATCTCTGCTGTAGACCAGATTCTATATATATATATATATATATATATATATATTCTTTATTGCAGATCAGAACTGCCTTCTATATATTTTCCTGTTCTTATTCCATGCTTTCCCCTTCCCACCGATCTGCCTTATATACTCTATCGATAGTGTCTTATGGGAAGCGGTGGTGCTGTTTCCTTTGACGACACCTTTCCATGATGTCCACTGCCTATTTTAACTGCCTTTAACTATTTCATAATAATTTGTATCATTTCATTTCTGCCTTTAATCACTTATCACACACATAAAATAAGATATTTGTCTTATATATTTGTTTAATAACTTTTTCTAACTTTACATTGCCTTGTGAATGAATCGCTGCCTTTTACTTTTGCTGTCTTCCATATTTGATGACTGCTGACTTCTATATCTGCTGTTTATTTAGTGTTTCCCTCTTTATCAATGCTTATTTTAAACAGTATTTCATTTGGCCCAATCTGCCAATATAATAGTTAATTTAATATTTATATATATATAATAATTATATTTATTATTATATATTATGATATATGATAATAATATATATATTTATATTGTCATTACTTATATTTGTTATTTATATTATATATATAATATAAATAACAAATATAAGTAATGACAATATAAATATATATATTATTATCATATATCATAATATATAATAATAAATATAATATATATTATATTTTGATTAGATTAAAACAATAATATTGTTTAATATTATTTATTAAACGATTATTTAATTTGATTATGGAGCTGTTTTAAATCTTTAATTTAAATACTGCCTTAATGTCGGGACATCACATATAGTTAGAAGGTTTGATCATCACCATTGATATGTGCATGGGTGACAGGTACTACTTGAGGTTTATGGACCCAAAAAATTCTCAAGCATTAGTTGATAAATCAAAGGAGCGGTAAGAGTCTTTTGCTTGTGAAAATGAAAATGAGAAATTTGAACTTGACTTGTTTAATTTTTTCAATTTCCATCTACAATCCTAAGGTGGGTATTGTCTCAGTTAGGAAATTCTTATCTAATCCTTCTGTGATGTTTTGGCATGTGCATTATTTTTCATCTATTCCATGGTAATAAGTTGTTTTTCTTCCATTTTGAAGGTATTGGGGTCCTGTTGATGTTTATGTAGGAGGGGCAGAACACTCAGTATTACATTTATTATATTCGAGGTTTTGGCACAAGGTATACAAATAATCTCATTTAAGAAAGAGATGACAACAACAATAGAGATTCCTTATTTTCATTGTATGGCCCCAGTATCGATGATATCATAGATTGGACATTAGATCTTTTATATGGAGTGGTGTCAGCAATTCATCTATCTAATCTTTCACGTTTAGAGTGAAATTGAATCAGGGATAGTCAAATGGTAAATTAACAAAACAATATAATAAAATTCTTTAATCAGAAGTGGAAAGGATTTATTGAATTGAGATTAGGATTTGTTTTGCACTCTCATGTATAAGATTGTTGGCTTGATTGACAAACTGTCAGAATTTCTATTGCAGATTTGCAGAACTTTCTCATCTTTTTCAAACATTTGTAATCATGAGCCTATGCTTGTGATATTAAATATTAACAAAGTAGGTGTTGAAATGTAACATTACCATCACACTTGCATGCCTCAATCCTGCACAATGAAAATAGAAGCTTTTCATTTTTGTTGTATTTGCATGGATTGTTCATGTACATAAACCTCATTTTTTCATGAATCCATATGAATTTAGGACTAAGATATTGTCATATTTAATTAATAAAGTAAAAATTGGAATTACTATGATGAAATAATTACATAGAAGGGGTCTATGAATAGATTAGACTAGCTTCATGAAGTGCAAGAGCAGCAGATAGGAGAGTACATGATGAAGGTTTGTTGGAATTTGCAAAAAGAGGGGAGAATAATAAAAAGGCTACCCATAACTACAAAAAGGCTATATTGTATTGTTCATATTTGTTTACTTTGAAAGAACAAAGAGCATAGAAGCTTACGAAAAAGAACATCTATATGATATGTACATGAAGATTCCCAAAATGAGAGTACAAAACATGTATTTTTTCCTGGAGTAGTGATGGTCATGAGGAGGGTGAGAATGACTTTTCTCATTCATTGTGTGTAACTTCTGCAGGTCGAGTGTCATTGTCTCTAGATTGGATCCTACTGGCAGTTGTTGCCTCACATGTGAGTGTGGTTGGAGCTTACCACATGAAATATACTATGCTTTGGGGGTTTGCAATTTAGCTTGTTCTTTCATTACTTCGAGAATTTGTCATCATATGTTCTCTGATAGGAGCAGAGAATTAATCACCTGGAGGTGTGATGATGACTTTTGATAATGACATTCATCCTTTCAATACAAATATTCATTGTATTATTATGCTCTTATTGCTTCCCAACTACATGAAGGAGTGTAAGAGGCTTGTCTCCAAGAAAGGTCTGTGGTTGTGGGTGTGCCTTAGCTGCTTGTTCTAATTCTGGATTGCCTTTTGAGTATGGCAAGCAAGTTAGAATCTGCTTTTTGCTAACTATTAGCATTAGGAACTCCAAAGGCAAAAGGGAATTTTGCATTAATGTTTGAAAATGACAATGAATGATGTGTAGAAGAGATCCATGGCCTAAAATGCAAAGCAGAAGGTGGGAGGTATAATTTTGGGGGGACTATGTGTGGAGGTAGGGTTAAACCCAATTTGGTGAAGGATGGATGAAGAGAAAAAGTGATTGGGGAAATAGCATATGGAATATCAGCCATGGACATGGATAGGATTTTGTTGAGTTGCATTGTTTGTGGACTAAAGGGGTCTAGTGAGAGGGAGGATTTGCAGCATTCATGGGGGAGTTTTGGATAAGTAGGGCAATTTCTTTTTGATGAGAATGTTTAGAAGAAACCAAAGCTAAGAAAGAAATTTGTTGGAATCGGGCAACATTCCAGCTCTCAGCTTCAATAAAAATGGGATGCTAAGAGATCGTCATATTGTTTACTATTCTTTAGAATGAAGTAAATCTAGAATCATTTGTAGGAAAATCCTACAAGAAAATTATGTTATCTCCACACAACATTGTTTACTGTTGAGAATGTTGGTTCTGATTTCTAGACATAAACTTAATTTTATTTTCCTTGTGATTCATAGCTTGTACTATGAATTGCTTCAGGTGGGGGTTTCTGTAGAATCAGTGTTGAACAAGTTCTAAAATAAATGAAAGTTTTCTTGTAAACAAATCATTTGACAAAATTTTGCTAAATTCAATGGCAAAATACAAGGTCGTAGGGGTGCATATACCCAACTGAAAGGGAGGTGCATCTGATATGCATCTAAATTCATAGGTATACCTGATCCAACCTAATGTACCCTAGTGTGCTTGGTGAATTTACTCTGAATCTCCCAAGAACTCCATTAAAAAACATATCAATATATGAAAAAATTAGAACTTCGAAGAAAAAATGAGAAGTATTACACTTGTTTTCAGTTTTACTATGTATCTTTTTTCTTGTTTTATTTGTTGGAGGGTTTTATGTCAAATTTAGATTGCTTTGACAACCTAATATGGGAGCATGAGTCTAAGTTGATACCTTTTCAGCTGAGAGCCAAGGATTGAGGGGTTTCCATTCCACCAAAGTTGTTTAGGGCACGATCTCAACTTCATCCCTTGTTTATTGCACCTTTAAGGGATTTGAACCTTGGTGGATGGCATAATCAAAGAACATACCATCACACTCACTAGTTGTGCTCAACCAGTTGAGCTACAACCCTTTGGTTTTACTACATTTCTTGAAGATGATATGTTTAAAGTTTTGAGTCTGATGTCTTGTTTAGAGTAACAACATGGCTGAGTTTACAATTGAAAAGGGGGAATAAAATCCCTTTTATATAAAACCCTAGGATAAAATAATTAAATAATAATAATAATAAAACTACCCTAGGATTGAATAATTGATTCATCAAAATGGAAGTGATTAGTCAAAATGCAAAAAAATCAGGGATTACCAAACAAATGCCTCAGGATCTGAAAACTCATTGTTTGTCACTGTGGGTTACTCCTGCAACTGCAGAAGTGATTTGCACAAGTGTGAATCTAACCTAGGCTTGTGGATCTAGTGGATCCAATCTCTATTAAACTTTGATGTTTGCTTTTTGATTTTCTTGAATACTTGTCATTTGTTTTGTCTAACTACTGGTGTTTAGGAACACATCTGGGGAATTTTCTAGGCAAGGCATATTCTCCTTTGGTCAAACTCCTGGATGGACCAATTTAATGGCTATGAATAGGACCAATTTAATGGCTATGAATAGGGCTCGAAAACAAGCAATTATGCAGAGAATGCCCTAGATGTTTATGCAAGCAAGTAATGTAGTAATGAATTCCTTGTTTTAATGCAAGATGCTCTTTTAATGATCTCTAAGTGGTAGATGTGTGTAAAATGAACTAGGGTTAGTCCTTAAATACAACTCCAAAGGTGGCAAGTGAAATGTTTTTTGCACTTCAAGTTGCCACATAATCGCTAGTAAGAAGGGTTAGGTTGAACTCTAATTTGAATTTGAGATTTAAAATTTCAAGCTTTGTTCTTGTGAAGCCTTCTATTGACTTAGGTCACTTGTGCAAATCACAAATCTAAACCTAGGTAGGGAATGGAAAGACTGAGGATAAGAATGTGTCCTTAGGAGAGAATGCACATAGGATTAGGTAAGGTTCAAGCGCCCCTTGTTAGTAGAAATTGTGTAATATCCCAAAACGGGATATTTTCTCCTATTTTGGATTTCCGGGCTTTCCAAATGAGTCTTGTTTGGAATGAATGATTTTTCCTTGTAATTCTGCCCTAAGTTCTGCACTTCAGATTTCCGCCCAAAACCCTAATTTCTGATTTCATTTTCTGCTCATAAACATGTATTCATAACGCACAAATATGCATCCAAACATAGCACATGATGATGACAAATGATACTAAGCACTAAGATTCATATCTCCCATGAATTACACCATGAAATACACATTTTAGGGCATTCAAGATAATCAAACAAGTCTGATTTTTCTGAGTTAAACACTGCTGCTACAAAATGGAAGTTCTGATCTGATTTGCAAAGAGTTCAAGAGCACAAACAAACCCTAACAACGCCCAGAATTATCTGCACTACAAATCAGATTCAAACACTTGATTACACATACCAATTGCATACAAAATAGGGAGTAATTTATAAACCCGAGCTGGACAGATGCTCCAAGAGATGGCGCCTAGGGTTTTCTGATCCAAATTTGCTCCAAACAAGAAATTTGCCTTCACAATGTGGCGCTCCAAAGCTGCTACAAAGTTTAGGGATAAAACCCTAACAAGGCTGCTGCAACATTGTCAATGGATGATGGTTAAGTGCTGCTCCAACATGCAGTAGGTCTGCCGCTCAAAAGACGATATTAATGATTCTCAATGTAATGTCTCATTCTAGGTTTGATGTGATATTATTTTGAATTTCCCAATTATCCCATGAATTCGATCTATCTATGCAAATTACAAATTGTCTCCGACACAAAATCTATGAACTATGAACATGCAAATCTATAACAGAATTGATATTGGCAGCCTTCAACTATGAATTACAATATAGATTTGCAAGATGCAATGATTGCCAAGACCATGAAATGCAATTTGCTGATACAGTATGAGTTCTTACAGTACCAAGATTGGACTTAGCAATCCTTTCAATACATTAACATTTAGAGCGATTGATAGCCTAATACAAGCATACTTTTCTGTTACCAAAATCACTTTCATACATACCAAATCATGGCGTCAAATACAATGAAATGATGTTGTTTAAATCTCTTATAGCAGATCGGCCTGCTAGTGCTGATTGTAGTGCAAGTCAATATCCTTCAAGCTGACCGATAGGCTTCAATGCTGAGCGCTGCCAGGGGACACCCCGAATGCTGATCCAAGAGTTTGTGGCTTTCCTGAGAATGCTGATCGGACTCACAAAGATACCCGCTGTCTCTGGATAATTGGTCTGTTAGGAAGTCAAACGCCACCCTCCATAATGGTCCGCATGCTTTGAATGACGGAATTGCAATGAACAACGACAATATTAAAGGTCTGACCAAGGGTCGATGATATGCCAACGGAGACTGTGAATGTGATTACCTTGAATGCTGAGTATTAAGAAGTCTGTCACCTTGATAATGATTCGCTGCCTTGATGTGATTCACAAAAATTCAGATCGGAATAAGTCTTCATCAATATGCGTCAACCTTCATTCAGTTTCAATTCGGCGCACAACAGGATATAGTCAGATCTGTAATCTCCAACGGTGCAATGAGTATTCGTTGGAATCGAACCAAGCAAGATACTTCAGATCTTCAATTCGTCACAGTCTTCAATGAATACAAGTCAGTGCTCCCTTATATGAATTATGCACTCAATGAAAGTCTCGATGTCTTCAAGTCTTCAATGAATAGCTATCAAGGCTCAACTCAAATCTGCAATAGAAGTTGTAGCGAATCAAACTCAATGAAATTACCAATCCAATGGTCTCTGACCAAATTCGACTGATGAAGCTATGAAGTTCACAAGGTTTCGATGAAGTGCAGATGCAAATCTTGGATGAATCTGCCACAATGATGAATATTGGGTTTTCGTCCAATACCATCGGAAATGAATGACAAACAAAATGCCAAGCATACAAAGATTCAAAATAATCGTGATGTCGAATTTGAGTCACCCATGCTTCTTTTATACCCAATTCAAATTAAAGATTTGAATTGCAAATTTCCCTCCAATGGTGGCACTTGATCCAATGCGAGGTTCTATTTTGAATCTCATTCTCTAATGTACAAACAAGAACCAATATTTTATTAATTTCAAACTCCACGATGAGTGCCACCTTTCAATGCAATCTATTTTGTTGTTTGGCCCGAACTCCAATGTGGGCGCCCAAATAGGTCAATACCTATTTTATTATTTTTTTTGAATATTTTATTTCCCACACCAAAATTGAGCTCTCCAATTATTTATTTTTCGCTCTCATTAAATAATATTATTTAATTTATTTTCTCCATTGGCGCTCTAATTAAATAATAATAAATTATTATTATTTAATTGTCTTCATTTGAATAATTAATGCAAGTGCATTAATTTCATCTGTCACTTCCGCTAGAATATTCCCTTGAGTTGACGAACTAGCCCACGGGAATGAGGTTAGGCTAACTCCATTCTCAGTCGGTGATCACTCCGGAAATGGGGACATTACACTCAAGGATGCAACAAACTTCCCAAACTCATCTCCAAGATTGGTGCTCCAAGGGTAGGGTGAAACCCTAATCATATGCAATTACAAACACCATGAAATATTCCTCAACAAGTGCAAATTGGATCTGCTTCTGCTGCTGCTCCAAATCAGAATATTAAGTCAACCCTAGCAACCAACAAACTCCATCAATCGCCTCCAAATTGCAGATTATCTTCCTCTAGCAAGTAGCACATAAGTCTGCCCAAAAGACTACTTCAAGGGATGTTCAATTGCCGCTCAAAGATGATGATTTTCTGCTCTGAAAATGATTAGTTTTTTGCTCAAAAAGGTGATGAGATGCTGCTCCAAAAACTGATTAGAATTCTGCTCCAAAATCTCCAATGAAGTACAAAGGGACCTCCGTGATGAAGCCCTCTCAAGATGGATCAGGTTTTCATCCAATCCACCCACTATTCACAAGGGTTTTCGTCCTTGGAATAGGCTGCTATAAAGTGCAGATCAGAAAGAATAAATGAACAAGCTTGAATGATGATTGAATTGCCACCAAAATAACTTATATTTATACATGTATCACTTCCTTTCCAATGCTGGCCGGCCTAGCATTATTTATTACTTTTTTTTCCTCTTCAAGGCCGACCTCCTAGTGTTCTTGGCGCCCAGTTCAGTATGGCCGACCTAGACATGTATTTTTTCTTTGTTTTAAAATTGTTTTCCTTCTTAAAAGGGTCAACCCAACAGGATGTATTCTAGGCACTAAAGAATGCCAAAAGGATTTGAATTTATCCTCTTCTCTTCCCTTCAAGCCTTCTTTCTCGCATGTGCCAAGGATAGATGTTTTTTCATTATGTAATTTCCCTTCACAAGTTGACCAAACCAATAATTCATCTAGAAAGATTCCAGTGGGAAGGCACACACATGAGACCACATTGTTATAGCTTAGTCTTCTTCTGGCATGAAGGAAATCATCCATCAAGGCAATCCACCATGAGCAATCAATCTTGAGAGCAAAACAAGTGATATGAGACCACCAAGCCTCCTTCTGTGACCACTCAGAAAATGGGGACATTACAATCCTCCCTTCTCGAAATTGCTTGTCCTCAAGCAATGGCAAATATGCAGCAAGTGAGGTAGTGTCAAAGGACATGTACCTCCATCCATCCAAATGCCCTGCATCCTGTGAGATAGTGTCAAATGACATGTATCTCCATCCGTCCAAATGCCATGTGATCACCCAAAATCTCCACCTGTGGCCATATCCTCCAAGTAGAATTTGAAGAATGCAATGTGAAGTGAGCTCCGATAGCCGAAGCCATACACACTTGAGCTCGACCTGGCCCCATCCTCCAGATTCTGAAAATATGCTTGCAACCACAAGTGCATCAATCTCCAAAACTCCCAAGACTCCATCCTCGATGAGTGCTAAGTCTGATAAGAACCAAACACTATGCCAACCCAAAGCCCTAAAGAATGCCATGCCTGTTAACAAGTGATGAAGAGTATGAACTCTGAAACATAACCACAAGTCTCCAAGCTTCCGTTGCTCCACTCTGATAAAATCATCATCAATGCTCTATGAGTTGTGAAGCAACACATCAGAATCCCAATGAAGTGATGTACCAAACATGCCACCACCTGGATCCCAAATTATCCTATCATCACATCCGGCAAGCGTGAAGAGATGGAAGCATCTCAAAGTGCTAGTGGCATCAAACCATCCTCCAACTCCTGTTGACCTCCCATGGATGTGCAAAACTCCCATCATAGGTGCAAGACAATACATATCAGCTCCTCCTAGGTTGCTGATGTAGGTCAGAACAACAACCTCCCAACTGAAAATCAAACCTATGTGGCTGCAAATACTACCTCTAATGACATATGATGATAGAGTATCATCCATACACCATCCTCCAATGATGAAGGGATGGTCCAAGCCTCTCCAAAACACCCCATCAGCTGTTGTCTTCCAAGTACTCCCACGGAAATCCATGTATGAAAATGTAGAACAACAATCTCTCATCCATGCTCGAAGTAGTAACTCAGGAATTAGGGCTGGGACACCAATGTCTTCATGATCATCTCCAAACCCTAAGCCATAGCCCAACTGAAATACAAGCATTAGTAACTCAAAATCAAGCATCCTTATAACAATACCTCCATACCTCATGTCATAGCTCAGCTGAAACTCCATTCCTTCAAGTGGATGCCAATCACAAACAAGCGTCTCCATGACATGAGTCTCAAATTCTTTAAGTAGGGCAGCCTCATACTCCACCAAAGAGTCATCAATCTAATGGGACTCATCACAAGCAAACTCCTCAAGTACTCCATGAATGATCAAAGGCCAAACCAAATTTACATCACCCGTATCTCCGTCTATGTATGTAGCCAAAACACTAGTGGCTGATCCACAAAGTGTAAGCTCCATAATGCCATCCAGGTGTATGATGTGAGCCTTCAAATGGCTCTCCAAAAGAGGTGACACCATATCCTCATGAAGCAAGCTATGTGGACAAGCAAAAATTTCTGAATCATACCTCGCACTATGCAAATCTGATTGCTTCATTTGTTTAACCACCGTACAATGCTCATCCCTCATATGCCACGTGCTTTGAATCTCCTTTGCCTCTTTCATGTCATGGCATATCAGATCAGGCATCTTGTGTCTTGGACAATCCATAAAGTCTTCATGTTTGGCTTCCAACGGAGTGCCAACAATAGGAGAAGTCTTCCCACTCTCATTCTCATGTGTAAGGGCTGCCATCATATGATTATGCAAAAGTGAAAGACTGCTGTTCCAAATAAAATCATAACTGCTGCCATACCTTTTTATAGCGCCTTCAACCATCTCAAACATCTCCTTCATCGTTGTTGCATGCTCTCTATCCAAAGCTGATCCAACATGAGTCTATCCATGGAAAACACATGCCACAAGGCTGATCCTCTTGGCTGTCATGTCATGATGATGTGAAGACAAGGGACTGCTGTTGCAAATTAGAAAATCAGATCTTACCTCATGCCTTTGAGTGCTGTCCTTGTAGACCCTGACCTCTTCTTCTTTCATGAGTGAGTGATCATCGACTAAGGCAGGTCCACGTGATGTCTCCAATGGAAAATCAGATGTGTCGTGCTTCAACTTCTGTCCCATGGCTGCAAGCTGAATCCCCATGTGTATACATCTCTTCTATCTTCATGACCTCAACATAGGGTCCATCAAGACTTTCCTTCATATCTCCACTCTTTGCCATCTTCATGTTGCATTGTTCTTCATTGGATGTGGCTGCCACAGAGGTCTGAAAATCTGCTATGTATGATGATGAGTGTGCTATGCTCAACTCCCAATGAAGCTTCTTCACTTGATCTTCCAATTCTTGAAGGGCCTCTTGAGTGCTCTTCAAAGAATCCATAGTGTCCTTAAGCTCATAGGTGAGCTTATCCACTTCATCCTCCTCCCTTCTCAAAGCATTAGCGTATATCTCGCCAATCTTGAAGAGATGATCTCTATCCACAAGTAGATCCAAGTAATTGGGACTTCACCATAGCCACGGCTTCTTGGAGCTCTTGAAAACCAGCAAGGTATAGATCTTTTTCAAAGTGTTCATGCCTCTCTCGAGCTCTCCAACATAACCTTGCCATCACTCTATGCACATGATCAAAATGAGTTAGGGCTTCCACAAGCTTACCTTCATGTGTCTTCCCTTGTCCTTCTAAGTGATGTGACTTATGAGACCCAATGTCTTCATGCAACATGTCACGATCATGCCTTTCCCACCCAATTCCTTTTTTGCCATCTTCTCCATGTCGCCCATGTACTAAGTTATCACCGTGCTCGATCCAAGGATCTCCATCAAAGTTGTGGGTGGAATGTTCTACATCATGATCTTCCATACTAGGTGAAACATCTATAACCTCCTTATCCACCAAGGGATCATTCATCTCTTGCCAATCTAAATCAACCTTAACCACATCTCTTTGTTCACTACATAGCAATATTTCTGAACCATCATCAAATGTATGAACAATATCCATCTCAAAAACATCCAAACCACAATTTGATTTCTTGCCAACATGATGTAAAGATGATGAAGCAATGCCAAGCTCAAAAGAACCCATACCTTCATGTAGCTGATCCAACCTTGTAGATTTGGCAAACTCCGTGGTAGCATACCCTCCAACCATGTGGTCATCATGAAGTCTTAGGTGTTCACCACTTGCCATGTGTGATGCTTCTTCACCCAAACCCTCATAATGACTTGTAGGATGCAAATCACCAACAAGTAAACCTTCCTCTTTCATGACGGCATCTTCTTCAACCCTATCTTCATAGGGCTGAGGTGTACTTTTGGCTTTGTCTTCTTTAGTGCGTGAAGTCCAATCCTCAATATATATTATACATATGCTGATTTATGTCTTCCTCATGATCACTTGTAGGCTGCACGGTACAAGCAAGTGATCCTTCCTCCTTTATCCTCTCTCCCATGGATGCTTCGGATTTGTTAAGAATGCAATCTCTTTTGATTTTTTTGGCTTCTTCTTCTTCTTGCTTCCATTGATCCAACCTTCTTTGTATTCTTACATGTGTTTGCTGAAGGGATGCACGCAAAAGATTCCATTCTTCCAAGAAGCAAGGCAAATCCATAGTAACTCTTCAATATGTATGATCAAACCCTTCAGGTTGGCAAGATCATAGCTCTAATACCACTGTAATATCCCAAAATGGGATATATTCTCCTATTTTGGATTTCCGGGCTTTCCAAATAAGTCTTGTTTGGAATGACTGATTTTTCCTTCCTTGTAATTCTGCCCTAAGTTCTGCACTTTAGATTTCTGCCCAAAACCCTAACTTTTGATTTCATTTTCTGCTCATAAACATGTATTCATAACGCACAAATATGCATCCAAACATAGCACATGATGATGACAAATGATACTAAGCACTAAGATTCATATCTCCCATGAATTACACCATGAAATACACATTTTAGGGCATTCAAGATAATCAAACAAGTCTGATTTTTCTGAGTTAAACACTGCTGCTACAAAATAGAAGTTCTGATCTGATTTACAAAGAGTTCAAGGGCACAAAAACCCAAACAACGCCTAGAATTATCTGCACTACAAATCAGATTCAAACACTTCATTACACATACCAATTGCATACAAAATAGGGAGTAATTTATAAACCCTATCTAGACGGATGCTCCAAGAGATGGCGCCTAGGGTTTTCTGATCCAAATTTGCTCCAAACAAGAAATTTGCCTTCACAATGTGGCACTCCAAAGCTGCTACAAAGTTTAGGGATAAAACCCTAACAATGCTGCTCCAATGTTGTCAATGGATGATGGTTAAGTGCTGCTCCAACATTCAGTAGGTCTGCTGCTCCAACATGTCCAGATCTGCTGCTCAAAAGATGATATTAATGATGCTCAAGGATGCAACAGACTTCCCAAACTTATCTCCAAGATTGGCGCTCCAAGGGTAGGGTGAAACCCTAATCATATGCAATTACAAACACCATGAAATGTTCCTCAACAAGTACAAATTGGATCTGCTTCTGCTGCTGCTCCAAATCAGAATATTAAGTCAACTCTAGCAGCCAACAAACTCCATCATTCGCCTCCAAATTGCAGATTATCTTCCTCTAGCAAGTAGCGCATGAGTCGGCCCAAAAGACTACTCCAAGGGATGTTCAATTCCCGCTCAAAGATGATGATTTTCTGCTCTGAAAATGATTAGTTTTCTTCTCAAAAAGGTGATGAGATGCTGCTCCAAAAGCTGATTAGAATTCTATTCCAAAATCTCCAAAGAAGTACAAAGGGACCTCCGTGATGAAGCCCTCTCAAGATGGATCAGGTTTTCATCCAATCCACCCACTATTCACAAGGGTTTTCGTCCTTGGAATAGGCTGCTATAAAGTGCAGATTAGAAAGAATAAATGAACAAGCTTGAATGATGCTTGAATTGCCACCAAAATAACTTATATTTATACATGTATCACTTCCTTTCCAATGCTGGCCGACCTAGCATTATTTATTACTTTTTTTTCCTCTTCAGGGCCGACCTCCTAGTGTTCTTGGTGTCTAGCTTAGTATGGCCGACCTAGACATGTATTGTTTTCTTTGTTTTAAAAATTGTTTTCCTTCTTAAAAGGGCCGACCCAGCAGGATGTATTCTAGGCGCCAAAGAATGTCAAAAGGATTTGAATTTATCCTCTTCTCTTCCCTTCAAGCCTTCTTTCTCGCGTGTGCTGAGGATAGATGTTTTTTCATTATGTAATTTCCCTTCACAAGTTGACCAAACCAATAATGCATCTAGAAAGATTCCACCGGGAAGGCACACACATGAGACCACATTGTTATAGCTTAGTCTTCTTCCAGCGTGAAGGAAATCATCCATCAAGGCAATCCACCATGAGCAATCAATCTTGAGAGAAAAACAAGTGATATGAGACCACCAAGCTTCCTTCTGTGACCACTTAGAAAATGGGGACATTACATTGTGCCACTTGTAACTTGTCATTACATAAGGAATAACCAAGTCAAAGTGAGTCCAAAACAAAGGGGAACAATGCAAGGTATGTAATTTTCACCATTACAAATTGTTGTACCCATTCCGAAACTGGATTGTTTTACAAGAAACCCCTTTTGTGTCGTCAAATTGTCATCACTGAGTTGTCAAATTGTCATGTGTCATTCTTATAATGATCGTCAATGTCATTCTTCAATCAAATTGTGTCGCGGCTCATAGTCAATTTTATTATTGAAATCTAAATGTTCGTCATTTTTTGCTCAAGTTGTCGTAAAATGTCGAAATATTGCGTCTCAAAGTCAGTTGCTCATTTGTCAAAGTTGCAAGTCGAGACTTGCTCATGTCGAAATAGTTGTATTGTTAAAATCATTATTAATCGAATTGCGAATAGTGTTGTAAAAGTTGTTTTTCACAATATTGAATTATCATGTCATTATTGTGTTCTCAGGTATTTGCTATTGTCTGAAAATTTTTAATTTCAATATATTAATTTATAATAATAATTTATTATTAATTATTATTGCGATTAAATTTTTTATAAGTATTGTTGTTTTTAAAATCCTTAAAAATTTTATTGTTTTTAATAGTTATTATTAATAATTATTAAAAATAATAAATCGAAGTCATAAAAATTAAAAAATCGAAACAAAAATTTTGAACCGCCTCCAAGACACTTCACACGCACTCATTTACAGAAAAGTGCGTCTTATTCACTCCTCCCACACCTATGCAAGATCCCTGCAGCTAACAACCAATTGCGCCTCATCAACATCCAAGGGATGCCTGCAAACAAAGCAAAGAGAAATGCCCTTCAAACAGGGTTTACACACGCCTTACCAAATGAGAATCACGCCTGAAGCCTGCCTCACATGCCACAAGCAAGGAGGAAACACCTACCAAGAAGTTCATATGTGCCTTAGGACGAAGACTTAACAAAAGTTAAAGTCAAAAATCATCAAAAGAAAATCAAATTCGTGTCTATCCAACACTGCTCGTGCCCATACAAAGAAATCAAATTCTTGAAGTTTAGAGGGATGCAGCCAAAGAAAATTGGAGGACAAGAAAAAGTGCTTGCCAAAGGCATCATATGTGCTCACAAAAGGGGATGAAGCTCTTCACAAGTCAGGAACTCACACCATCCCAAGCTCCATGCTAGACAACAAAGTCAAAACAAAAATCGAAGGTTAAGAGAAGTCCACACCAAGGAGAAGACCGGCAGATAGGAAGAGATTAAAGTGACAAGTCAGTGCCTTTCATAAAATACAAACGATTCTAAGAGAAGCAAATCAAGACCAAATTTAGGCGCCAATATCCATGCCATGTCATTAGGAAAGGCAAAAACTGATAAAATAAAAACTCCTTATAGTGGAAACTCCTTTTCATCAATGGGGGATCAACTTCATTGGAGAAATTCAAGAGAAATCCAATAATGGATATGAATGGATCCTTGTAGCAACTGACTACTTCACCAAGTGGATTGAGGCAATTCCAACCCGCAATGCTACATCCAAGGTGGTAGTAGAATTCTTGGTGAGCAACATAATAACCAGATTTGGTGTGCCTGCAAGGATTATTGTTGATAACGCTATGTGTTTCAAATCCCAGGATATCTCAAATATGTGTTCCAAATATGGGATAAATCTGATCCACTCATCTCCTTATCATCTCCAAAGCAAAGGACATGCTGAATCTAGCAATAAGAGCCTCATGAAGATTATAAAAAGAACTCTAGATGTGAACAAGAAAAGGTGGGATGATAAATTGAAGTATGCAATATGGGCTGATAGGATAACTTACAAACATGCTACTGGTAAGAATCCATTTGAACTTGTGTATGGATTAGAGGCTAAAATGCCAATCAGCTTAGAGATGCCAATGTATAAGTTGCTGCATGATATTGAAGAAGAAGAAGGTGGTGTAGTCTCTCAAAGAGTATTAGAGTTGGCATAGTTGGATGAAAGTAGGAGAGTTGCACATGACAAGGTCTTGTCACAGAAGCAAACAATGAAACACTTGTTTGATAAGAGGGCACTTCAATGAAAATTCCAAGTTGGAGATTTGGTTCTCATGTGGAATGCTAGATCAGAGGACAAAGGAAAACATGGGAAGTTTGATCCTTTGTGGCTTGGGCCATATGAAGTCACTGATGAGTATGGTCACAATGTTTACCATCTCAAGGATTTGGCTAGAGAATTCATGGAACTGCCAGTTCATGATCAGCATCTCAAGCATTACTTCTCCTGAGTAATGAGGTTTGACTTTGGTCGCATTTTGTGAGCACATTGCATTAGGGTTTACCCTAACTTGAGCGCCACATTTGGAGCAGACTTGTGCGCCCATCTTGGAGGGTGAATTTGGCTTGTTTTGGAGCAGAAAACCCTAGGTTCACTTCATGGAGGATTCACCCAACTAGGGTTGAGCATTTGTCGTCTATTTTGCATGTATTTGGTATGTACAATCATACTTTATTGGTTTGATTTGTAGTGCAGAAATCTGTGCATTGTTTGACATGTTTGTGCCCTAGAATTTATTATAAAAATCAGATCAGAATATTCAGATTTGTAACAGCAGAGTTTTCTACAGAAAAATCAGATTTGTGTTGCAATTGGATGCCCTACATTGTGTATTTCATGGTGGATTTCGTGCTTGTTATGGATATCAACTTGTAGCATCATTTGCCATGTTTGGGCACATGTTGGTTTGCTGTTGTAAATTGTTTGGAATCAGAAAATAAATTCAGAAAATTAGGGTTTTGAGCAGGAAACTAAAAAACAGAAAATTAGGGCAGAATTCAGAAAATAAAAATCAGAATTTTAGGGCAGATTCCATTGGGGATATTACAGTTTGTCAATGGATTTTCATAGTTGGCTGCCCCATTGACCAATTTGACTAAGAAAGGAGTATTTTCATGGACTATTGCAGTGCAACAAACTTTTGATGAGATGAAGGAAGTGATGAGTTCTTGCCCTATTTCAGTCGTTTCTGACTTCTCTCTTCCTTTTGTGCTTGAATGTGATGCTTCTGGTGAGGGAATTGAAGTAGGGAATATAAGCATTTGATTGCCCTTGAGAGCTACAAACTCAAAGATTCTGAAAAGGGGCTTTCAATTTATGACAAAGAGATGTTAGCCATTATGCATGCATTGGCCAGGTTCAGACAATATTTGGTGGGTTGTAGATTTGTAGTTAAAACAGAATGCAATAGTTTGAAGTATTTTCTTAACCGGAAGGATCTCAATAAAAGACAACAAAAATGAGTTAGCAAGCTTCAAGCTTATAACTTTGACATTGAATATGTCAAGGGGAAGACAAACATAGTTGTTGATGCTTTGTCACGAAAACCCACATTGTGTTCTATGGCTGAAATTTCAGCTGACTGGAAAGCTCACATTTTATGTGAATATTCTAAGAATGTTTTTGTTGCTGATATCATGGAGGGCAAATTGCAAGATGATGAATATCAAGTGGCAAATGACCTCTTACTCTATAAGAATAGAGTATACCTTGTTCTTGAATCAAAGTTGAAAGAAAAGATTCTTAGAGTAGGTCATGCTACCCCTTTGGCTGGTCAGCCGGCATATTACAAGACTTACAAGCAAATCAAAGAGGTTTATTTGGAAAAGACTCAAAGATGATGTCCTTAAGCATGTTAGAGAGTGCCAAGTTTGCCAATAGAATAAATTAAAGCAAACTTTTCTAGTAGGCCTATTGCAGCCCCTACCCATACTAGAGAAGAAATGGGAGAGCATTTCCATGGATTTCAGCACTAGACTTCCATGAGTTAAGGGTAAGGATTGCATATACATGGTAGTTGATAGACTCACAAAATATGCACATTTCTTTGCAATTTCTTCAGAGTTTAAAGCTACTCAAGTTGCTTAATTGTTTTTTAAGGAGGTGTTTAGACTTCATGGATTGCCAAAGAATATTGTGAGTGATAGGGACAGCAGGTTCCTTAGTATGTTTTGACAGGAGCTCTTTCAGTTGACTGGTACGGAATTAACTCCTAGCACAAGTTGTCACCCACAAACTTCATGGATCTAGTTTTGGGGGTTTCGAGGATGACATTCTTAATACTTTGAACACGACTTAGTAGATCCAAAGTATTTTCCACATCTAGATAGCCCAATAAATGCTCTTTATAACCATTCACGCTTTTTGTTAGAGAGCCATCACCACCCTCCAATGATTTAGAACTAGGTTGAACCTTCCATGGAGCCATTGTAGGGATGGTGCCTGAGAGCCAAAAACATCGTCCGATGGTTTTAGTGAAGGATGGGTTTGCAAAGGGGCCTCTAAAACCAAAGGGGGATATAGAGGAGCCATGATTTTTGAGAACAAGTTGTTATTTGATATCAACCCCTGAGAGGATAAATTTTGTACATGTGTTTCCAACACTATTTTGTCCAAAAATCCCAAAGATTGTTTGAAGCTTTGAAATCTATGTATGGTCCCTTGCTTGCTCCAAGTTAAAAGGAGATAAGTGAGTGCGATCCTCTAGATCCACCACTTTGTGGGGGGATTCTTGAAAAATTCCTTCTTTCAAGGGAAGCACTCTAAGAGACTCCATGAAATGCCTCCAAATTAGTGGTAGTGGGTCATCAGAAGAAAAACAATCATGATGCTAGTGTTCCTAGACCGTTGGCTTGAAGGTGTTTTGGGGGCAGCCAAACAAGATTTGGTATGGCAATCTTTGGCATCATGGCACAACTTATGACAAATGAAGCACTTGAGGGAAATACCTTCAAAATCAAGCTCTTGAGAAAAGGAATTGTTTACTTGAAACAAGATAATCTTCTTTGGAAAGGGATGATCCAAGTCCTGAGCAACCTTGATCCTAGCATAGACCATATGTGATTTTTCTAGGGATGTATCAATTTATACTAGCTTACCTAGGCTCTTACAGATAGCTTCCTGACAATCAGGGCTGCAAAATTCCAAGGGAAGCCAATACAAACGAACCCGGATTTTTTTAAGTGATGGGATGAGGAGGAATTTGAAAAGCATGGAGATCAAGGTTGCAAAGTAATAAGCCAATCTTTTACCTTTGGGGAAGTCAGGTTCAACACTTGCTGCTCTAGGCTAGAGGAGAACCAAACTACAAAGTAGCCTTTCGGGAGAAAGAAGATGTTGGGGATTGGTTCCTAGGTAGACCTAGTCTATTCTTTGATAGAGTCAACTGATAACCAACATTACTTATAAAAGCCAATAACCAAAATTTCCTCCAAAGCCATAATGACAGAGCCCACACTGAAACCTTCTAAGGGGACTACTAGGGATCAGTCAGCCACCATGGGTCATTGGGTAAAAGTTGGGACTTCCTAGATCCTCCTATTCCCCAATGGAATCCCATTAGCACCCGAGAACAGAGGCAGATTCACCATGGGGAACACATAACCATGTTCAGAGGGTTCCTGCCTAAAAGAAGATTTGAAAAAATACAGCTTATAGCTGTTTTTGTGAGCTCCAACAAACACTTTAATAGGGCCCTCGAATGTAGTTTTCCATACCACTATGTCTACGACTTACTATCAGGAGGCCTAGCATTGCAAATAGCAGCAAATCTGAGCCAAGGAAGATTCCTACTTTGAGAGTGCACCCTTCTCCCAACTTCTAAGGGAGATCTAATTTAGTTTATTGTTATTATGAATTGCATTGTGTATTGTTCTACTCAATTGATTCTTCTTCTATGTACATGGTATTTTTATGCGTAATACAACATGGATTTTAATTTTATCTCCGTTGTGCATAATGTTCCGTTGCTTTCCTTGTTTCTACTTTTACTTTGTTCTTTCTGTGCTTATTTAATTTGTGTATCTCCAAATTTTAAAAAAAATATGCCATAACATGATCGGAATCGTGGATTATCCCTCCTTATCTAGGTGGGATCCTTTAATTACCACTTTATATTGCAACATGCAGACTTCGATTGAGCATATGTGAAATCCTTTGCTATGTGTTTAGCATTTAACATGCTTCTTTTGTTGAATCTTAATCAATATAAATTTTAGTTGGCTGATGTAAGATCCCCAACCAAATCTGCCCTAAATTTTCTGATTTTTAATGTCTTGACATTTCGTCAAACACTTTGCATGCAAGTTGTCTTGTTTGTTTTCAGAACAACAGATAAATAGTTCCAAACTAGTACAAATAATGCATGATCTCATAAAGGAAATGATATGGCAATTTAACAAACACTTGTCATACAATATAACAACCAAATAGATAGCTTGAAAACTCGGATTGCATGATAGAATGACTGCTGTTACAAAATCAGAAGTTCTGAACTGAAATAACTTCACATTGACAATGCTTTATCATACCCAAATTTAACTCAAATGTTTGTTGTTCATGATCAAACAAATACATTAAATAACAAGGTCTTTTACATACCAAAATGTAAAGCAGTCACTTCCAAATCAGACCCAGCTGTAGCTCTTCAAATGGCTGATGTAATATATGAAACCCACTCCAAAGAGGTTCCAAACCTCATTCTAAACTCACACCTCCTTCTCCCAGGTGCTGCGAATCCCCCCTAGATGCCAACGTCACCTTCACTATGTAATGTCCCCAATTGTCTTTCCGCCAAAAGGATAATTATTATTCTAATTATTTAATGTTACCTGGCAGAAAATGCTAAGTTTAAAAGGTAATATTAAATAATTATATCAAAAGATTATAAAGTGACATGATAGCTTACTTTAATAAAGTCACTTTATACATTAAGTGAAGGCGGGAAAATAATAAAAGTTCTTTTGAGAGAAGTAATATGAAGAGACAAAAGGAAAATAATATTATATTCCTTTCAAAAGGTTATAAAAGGACAATGAGAGCTTATTTGGAGGCATGCTTGGATTTTGTATTGTTACTCTATTGGATTGAACCTGCGTGTTATTCCCTTTCCTTCCTTCTTGTGGACGGAAACCCACTCGAAGAAGATCAGTTTCAGTAGTGAGATATCTACCCTAGTTGGTAATGGTGGTTTCTACTTCAAGGAATCACATGGAGTTGATCAATGTTGAAAGTTTTTGCTAAGTTTGGTTTGGAGATCATTAGTTTTCCTTTTGTAATCATGTGTAGATGATTTTGATAACAATTTGAGGATGTTTGTTTGAATCTTCATGTACCTTCATGCTGGTCCGTCCCTCTAATGGCCGTACCTGCAGAAATGAAGATTGAAAATATAAAAATTATGGAGTTGAGTTTTGATCTCAAATCTTTTGCATTGTAAATGTCTATCCTAGGCGACCACTTTCATGCTAGTTTTGTGTGGTTTTAAGACTTATCTGAATTATTGTAAGCATCTGTACACTTCCATGACCATACATTGCAGATTTGGAAAAATGCTAAGATAAATTCATTTGAGCTGAGTTTGGTCATAAACCTTTTTGTATTACTCTTGTTTGGTCCAGGCGACTTTGTCAAGGGTAATTTTGTATGTTATCTTGCATTGTTAGAAATTCTGGAAACATCCATACATTCTCTTGGCCGTACACTGTTGAAGGCAATCTATGATCTTGATTAATTATTGCTAATGTTATTGGAACCTTTGTTATTGGTAATGTATTTGATTCCTCTAGACGAGTCTTTTAAGAGTGATTTCATGGATTTTAATGCTATTTTCAGATTTATATGAGTCGGCCATACCTATTCCTAGGCCGTAGGGTCCTGTCAGAGGTTATTATTGGCTGTGAGTTTGGATGATATTGTTATCAGTTCAGACCTACTCAGAAATGTTTGGGGTGATCAGAAATATCAGTTGATATCAAAGGATTGAATCATAGTTGTGTTGCATCAATTTTCTATGTTCCCCATTCTTTCAAGCCTGCCGTACATATGCATTTCAGCCTGTAGAGTGGTAATACAGTGATCAGTCAATTGGATCAGAATTTACAACTATTTTCAGTTGTTGATGTTCTAAAGATTCTTCAAATTGCAGGGCAATTCTCCACCAATGAAGCAACAAGGGTAATTTCAATCAAGCTAATCATGTGTTAAGCGAAGTTGAATGATTTCCCTACAAATTTTATATTCATGCAAAAATCACATTAAGTCCCCTGGATGGTTTACCGCCAGTGTGGAAGGAAAGAACATATTCAAACAATTTGTAACCCCTGGATGGTTCTACCACCAGTGAGGATAAATAACTCTCTTTTCTTTTCATTTCTACCCATTGGACAAGTGGCGAATCCCCACTGAATAAGTGGATGGCTTTGTAATCTTTCATTCTTATTTCATACCCACTGATAAAGTGGTGAATTCCCACAATATGTGGATGCCCGCCGCAGCGGAAGAAGTGTATTTCTTTCTTGCATACTTGTTACTGTAAGCCAAAATCACTGTATGCTCTCACCTTGCCTATCCTGGGATCTTGGTGATCAGAAAGTGTGAGGCCTTTAGTTGGTTTGGCTTTTGATGCTAACACTGATATCCTTGTATGCTCATTTTGAAAAAAATGGGGTAGCATCTTACAGTGGTATTAGAGCTCTCAGTTATCCTGCTAGCCTGTTGGGTAACTGATCTTGTTGCAGTTTATCAAAGCCAGATCAGAATTTTAGTTGGGCAACATGGCTTTTGTTAGTGAGCCATTAAAAGCTTTGATGAAATCACTAGAGAAAAACCAGTTTTCCATTGAAGAGGGATTTGAAAGATGGTGCAAAGAACAGGAAGCCATCTTAGATTTTCAAGAGAAGTTGAAGATTGTGGGTAAGAGATTGGAACATTTACCTCAGTCTAAAGAAGTTCGTAGAAATTTGGATGAAGCAAAAGTTTGTCTGTGTAAGGTTGGTCAATCACCTTCTCAGGCAATGTGTAAAGCACTGGCTCCATTGGTATGTTCGTTAGTCAAGCCAGAGTTGATGAGACATCAGGATGAGGAGATATGGCTTGCAGCTGTCACCTGCATTAGTGAAGTTGCAAGGATTTCAGCTCCTAAGGCACCCTATGATGATGATACTATGAACGTCATATTTCAGCTGATGGTGAAGAGTTTCCAAGGGTTGCATGATGTGAAAAGTCCTACCTTTGGTCAAAGGGTAAAAATCTTGGAGATTATGGCAAAAGTTAAGTTATGTTATTTGCTGATTGATTTCAGGTGTAATGATTTGATCCTTCGGATGTTTGAATACTTCATTTCTGGAATCAGGAAATGTCATTCAGATAAGGTAAAAACAAGTATGCTCAGCATCATGTCCCTGATTTTAGATGAAGGTGATGAGGTTTGCCCACAGTTGCAATCAGATTTGTTGATCATTTGGAGGAAAGAACAACATGTATCCTCTGCAGCATATGATTTCACATCAAAACTAATGGAGTTGAAGATTGAGAAGTTCAAGGATCAGCTGACTGCAAAAGAGTTAATCTCTTTTGGTATACAAGTTCCTCATTCTCTGCAAGTGGATAGCATGTCATTATCAAATAAATCAGCTGAGTGGGATGATGAGTCTTCATGTGGAGTATTGGATATTTACAAAGCTGAAAGTCCTATGGCAAGTGTGGTGGAAGTGTGTTGGAGTTTCCTTGATGAAGTCAATGAAGACCTGAAAGCTGAAAGAATGGACTTTGCAAGTCCTAAATTTGATGAGGAGCTTAATGACTATGAGGATGCCAATTCTCTAGAAACAGAAGTAAGAATGATTGATGGAATGTTAGAAGGAAAATTATCAAATGAACCTAAGATTGTTGCAGCTAAGAGTTTTGAAGGATTTGGGGAAAGAAGAGTTGCAGCAGTTGAAGAATTTGAAGCTGCTGAAAATTTTGGGACAGCACTAAACATGGAACTTCAATATCAATCTAGTGATGGCAATTCCAATTTTGAGTGGGAATTTCCCATACAAGAACCATAGTTTGACTCCTCAGATGACTCAGAGCATGTTAATGATATAAGTAGCAATGGTATGGATTCTGTGGGTGATCATATTGCTTCTTCACCTACACATGATGAAAAATCAGAATATGGCAGCCAAAGACAGTTGAAACAAAAGCCCTTAGTTTGGGAAGTCTTGCAAGATCAAATGGTGGTGAAGGAAGATAGAATAATTCAAGCATTGTCAAGAATGGATAGCACTCACAAACACTTAGAAGACCTCATTTGGTTAGCCCAAAGAGAGGAAAGACAAAAAAGAATGGGACATGGTATTTCTCATACTCATTTGCTCCCTTTCAAAGAGGTTTTGGAGTTGATAAAAGAAGACTATTTACAAATGGTTAGAGATAGAGATAGGGCTATCCAATTTGTGAAAGATCAAGAGAGAAAGATTGTTGATCTTTGTCTACTTTTGAGTAGGCATAATCACTCTTTGCATAATTTAGAAAATCAGTCCTTTATTGCAGCTATTCCTAGGGTACAAGATGACAAGGTAAATGGTGTAGAAGTTGAACAAGTTGAGGAAAGGATTGAGGAATCATACAATGAGGAAACTTGCAAGCTTGTGACATCCAGTGATGAAGACTTCTTTGAGCCACTTCCATCCCTAATTACTTGGGAAGAAGATAAGACAAATCAAGACTTGATGATGTTTGATGAATTCAATGTAAGCATTGAAGAGGATTCCAAAGGTCCGATTTGGGACAGCGACATTCTTCCTCATTCCTATGAAATTACTACTCTTACACATGGAGAACTGATGGAAGAAGATTCTACAAGTGTTGGCATTCAAGGTACAAGTGCTAGATATGAAAATTTCAAAGAAGATGCACTTGTGAAGATTGAAGACATGGCAGAAGAGTTTGACAGATATTCTGATTTTTATGACAGTAGTCAGATTTCTTTTCTCCATCATGAAAGAACACTCTTTTCACATGAGGATGATAATACCATGGAGTCTTCTATAGATGGCCCTCAAAATTTGGGTGTTACAAATGGAATTTGTGTGGTGAATTCAAGTCATAAGAATTCTGATTTTGTATATTAGACTTGGGAGGATGTGGAAAGGACACAAAGTTGGTGTGAAATATGGTCACAAAGGGCCAAGGAGGCTAAGCTTGTAGCTGCCCATGCAAGACAGCATCTTCAACAAGTTAGAGAACAAGTTCACTGTTTAGATCGAGTAAGACAACAAAGGGAGGCTTATCTTAGATCTCTTTTTCTCAAAAATGATGTTGAATATGTCATGAACAAGCCTCTTATGACAGCCAAACCCAATGAACAAATGAATTTATATGAATCAGAAAATTCATGTTGTTCACATGTTGGTAGTAATGAAATTGATGATACATATCTTTTGGATGGTTTAGTGAAGACCTCAAGCATGATGGAACAATGGATAGATGAGAATAATTTAGAATTTTCAGCTGATGTTGGTCATTTGCTGGATAGTGTTGTTGATCGAATTGATGACACCCTTAGTGGACCAGCCACCCAAGAGTTGTCTTTGATGGGTGTTGAAGGCATCCATAACTCATCTTTGGCTATGTCACCAATTGATTATGATATGGCAGCCTTTTATTTGCTGATTGGTGACTTCATTTTCTTTGATTCGTCATGGGTAAGTAGCTGTACTACATGGAATTCCATTGCACTTTCTGATTTTTCATGGTCTACACCAGCGATTCAGCTGTTTGGGAGTGTGTGGAGGCATGTTTATTTGATGGACATTGAATATTTGATGAATTTCCTTAGTGTGTATGGGCATGTCAACAACCATGATTTCATTCTTGTTGCTGGCCTAAGTTACAACAGCGGAAATTGGTGGCTTATAAAGTTGATCTATGTGCATATGGAAGTTAATTTTCGCATCTTTTTGATGGTCTACTCGTACAGATGGATGATATGTGATGATTGGGTCATGATAAATATCTATAGCCAGATGGGCAGGTTGATATGGGATCCAGGTGGTTGGTGTACAGATGCAGTTGTTCTCCCTTTTGGCTTCAGGTGTTGTGACCGTTTGGTGAATTGCAGTGCAGATTGCTTGAGGACAAGCAATCTTTGGGAAGGGAGGATTGTAATGTCCCCAATTGTCCTTCTGCCAAAAGGATAATTATTATTCTAATTATTTAATGTTACCTGGCAGAAAATGCTAAGTTTAAAAGGTAATATTAAATAATTATATCAAAAGATTATAAAGTGACATGATAGCTTATTTTAATAAAGTCACTTTATACATTAAGTGAAGGCGGGAAAATAATAAAAGTTCTTTTGAGAGAAGTAATATGAAGAGACAAGGAAAATAATATTATATTCCTTTCAAAATGTTATAAAAGGACAATGAGAGCTCATTTGGACGCATGCTTGGATTTTGTATTGTTACTCTATTGGATTGAACCTGTGTGTTCTTCCCTTTCCTTCCTTCTTGTGGATGGAAACCCACTCGAAGAAGATTAGTTTCGGTAGTGAGATATCTACCCTATTTGGTAATGGTGGTTTCTACTTTAGGGAATCACATGGAGCTGATCAATGTTGAAAATTTTTGCTAGTTTTCCCTTTGTAATCATGTGTAGATGATTTTGATAACAATTTGAGGATGTTTGTTTGAATCTTCATGTACCTTCATGCTGGTTCGTCCCTCTAATGGTCGTACCTGTAGAAATGAAGATTGAAAATATAAAAATTATGGAGTTGAGTTTTGATCTCAAATCTTTTGCATTGTAAATGTCTATCCTAGGCAACCACTTTCATGCTAGTTTTGTGTGGTTTTAAGACATCTGAATTATTGTGAGCATCTATACACTTCCATGACCGTACACTGCAGATTTGGAAAAATGTTAAGATAAATTCATTTGAGCTGAGTTTGGTCATAAACCTTTTTGTATTACTCTTGTTTGGTCCAGGCGACTCTGTCAAGGGTAATTTTGTATGTTATCTTGCATTGTTAGAAATTCTGGAAACATCTGTATATTCTCTTGGCTGTACACTGCTAAAGGCAATCTATGATCGTGATTAATTATTGCTGATGTTATTGGAACCTTTGTTATTGGCAATGTATTTGATTCCTCTAGACGAGTCTTTTAAGAGTGATTTCATGGATTTTAATGCTGTTTTGAGATTTATATGAGTGCCATACCTATTCCTAGGCCGTACGGTCCTGTTAGAGGTTATTATTGGCTGAGTTTGGATGATATTGTTATTAGTTCAGACCTACTCATAAATGTTTGGGGTGATCAAAAATATCAGTTGATATCAAAGGATTGAATCATAGTTGTGTTGCATCAATTTTCTATGTTTCCCATTCTTTCAAGCCTGCCGTACATATGCATTTCAGCCTGTAGAGTGGTAATACAGTGATCAGTCAATTGGATCAGAATTTACAACTATTTTTAGTTGTTGATGTTCTAAAGATTCTTCAAACTGCAGGGCAATTCTCCACCAATGAAGCAACAAGGGTAATTTCAATCAAGCTAATCATGTGTTAAGTGAAGTTGAATGATTTCCCTACAAATTTTATATTCATGCAAAAATCACATTAAGTCCCCTGGATGGTTCTACCACCAGTGAGGATAAAGACCTCTCTTTTCTTTTCATTTCTACCCACTGGACAAGTGGCGAATCCTCACTGAATAAGTGGATGGCTTTGTAATCTATCATGCTTATTTCATACCCACTGATAAAGTGGTGAATTCCCACGATATGTGGATGCCCGCCGCAGCGGAAGAAGTGTATTTCTTTCTTGCATACTTGTTACTGTAAGCCAAAATCACTGTATGCTCTCACCTTGCCTATCCTGGGATCTTGGTGATCAGAAAGTGTGAGGCCTTTAGTTTGTTTGGCTTTTGATGCTAACACTGATATCCTTGTATGCTCATTTTGAAAAAATTGGGGTAGCATCTTACACACTGTAATGTCCCCTTTTTCTAGTGAGTTAGTCTATACTTGGTTCCTGTAGACTAACCAAAGTGGTTAGGGAACTCTGGGAGTTCGTTTGGTCGGTTTCTAACATTCTGGCTGGGACTTACTATTTTTAGTAAGTCGCGAAGTTGGCTATTTTGGGAAACTCTTTATTGGAGATGGAGTGTTTCGCCGAGATCTTTCCAACGGTCTATAACTCATGGGATTTTGTGACCGTTTGGGCTTTCATATTAAAGTCCGTAAGTTATACTTTATTATTATATTTGGACTTTAATTAATTAATGTCGGTGACTTTGGAGAAATAAGGAAAAATGCAAAAATAAGTCACTAAGGGATTTGGGTGCCCCTTTGAGGAATAAAAAGCAAATTCAAAAATAACATTTCCCTCTCATATGGGTCGACCCACTTGCGGAGTTATAAAAAATCAAAGAGTGGGAAAAGTTATTCATTCTGGATATTACATTTTATGCTTCTATTTGCTCTGCATATGAGGGTTTGGGGGATTTCTTCCAGCCAGGGCTTTTGGTGACGGAAACCACCATTGGTAGCAATCTTCCGCAGGTGTGAAAGATCACCCAAGGGGATTTTGGAGCAGCCATACTTAGTGGAAGTATTTGAGCTTCATTTTGATACCACCATTGACGGAGATGGAGATAACAAGATATATCTTATTGCAGTTTTGTTGCAGTTGAGGAAGAGTATTAGTGACGGATTGTATTGCAGATTTGAGAAGGGTTGGGACTGCCATTTCTTCATTGCTGGCCGTACTTCATTTTGTTGGTCGTACCTCTTCATGTGTAAGCCGTACCACTTCATATGCTGGCTGTACTTCTTGGAGCAGCCGTTTGGAGTTTATTGGAGTTGTTCTTCCTTGCTTAGTGGTTGTTTTTGACCTAAGGGTCTATGCTGATAGTTGTAGATTGTTTCCTTGCATTTGTTGATACTTTCAATGCAAAACTCCATTGTCATGTTGCTGGTCCGTCAACAATAGAAATATGAAGATGCTTATTTTGACATGGGTATGTGATGGTTATTCATTTTATGCCATTCTATGAACTGGGTCTTCATTATTTAATTCATATTTGTTATAGTTTTTCTAGGTTTTCAGTTGTATGCTATATTCCTTGTATTTTGACATACACTTCAAGAAAACGAAAACCCCCTTCTGCATCTTCTATTTAGTTCTGAAAGATCACAGAAAAAATTTAAAAAAATATATATTATTATAAAAAGATAAATCAAAAGAACAATGTAATGTTCCATTTTTGGCACATTGATTATTATGGGCATTTGTGCTTGTTCCTAGTCTTTTGGAGGCTATCCAACATGTTTGAGAAGAACTCCAATGTTCTTGGAGTGGTCTTAGTTCAGTCTGCAGAACAGTTAATTGGGTTTTCTTTTTGTAAATGGATAATTTTGTCTTGGTTTTGAGCTCAGTTGATGTTCCGGGTAACATTGATGGTTTCTAAAGTTTGATCGGGCTTCTGGTTTGCTCTCCAAGATCCTTGGAGGAGTTTTCTATTTTTGGAAAGTCACCCGAAAGGCATCGTTGCACATCCCAAACCTTACAGAGCATATTGGTTCAGTTTATTTTGCTTTCGGAGGTCGTTTGGGATTTCTTGCAAAATTTAATATTTAATGAGCTATTTTAATTATTATTTTCACTTAAGCTCCTAGGGGTGAAAATAATTAATAAAAATCTAAGTGTTATAGCTCGTTGGAAAGAGGAAGAAAAGTTTTAAATCATGGATGCATCATTTTGGGGCCTTGCGAAGCAGATATTTCATTTATTTCCATAAAGGGGTCTTTGGAGCTAAAAAGAGCTTTTAATTAAAAGTGGTGACTTTAAGTTGTGCACACTTAAGGAATTATTTTTTATTGTTTGAGGAGAAATATGAAGGGATAAAGGAAATAATATTTTATTTCCCTCAAAAAGTTATAAAAAGAGGAGTTGGGCTCATTGTTTAGGCATGCTTGGATTTGTATTGTTACTCTGCTGGATTGAACCTGCGTGTTCTTCCATATTCTCTTGAGGACGAAAACCCTCTTGTGGAATGCTCTTGAGGACGAAAACCCTCGAGGTTGGGTGTGGTTTCACTACAGGAATCACCATTGTGCTGAAGAAGAGATTTGAGCAAACTTATCCAGAGTTTGCCAGTGAGCTTTCATGGAGCTGAATATGTTTGAAGTTGCTAAGAGTTTTTGGATTAGAGTTCATTAAATATCATGGCAATCAGATGAGAATGAAGTTAGAAGCAGATTTTTTATGCCTTGTATAGTTTTAATGTCATATTGCTGGTCCGTACCATTATATTGCCGTACAGGCAGAAAAAGAGTTTTGCAAAAATAAAATTATTGAGAAGTTCTTTGTGTCTAAATCTTTTTGCACTATTAATATATTCCTTAGGCGACCCCAATCTGATCATAGTGAGTGGTTGGGAAGCTTTGTTTATTTTTTTATGAGCAGCCGTACTTCTGCTGGCCGTACGGCCTGAGAAATGCATAGTTTGTGAAGTGTTTTTGTTAACTGATCTTTAATGCATGGGAAACATTGGATTTGTCTTGTATTAGCGTAGTTTTTAGAGTGGGAAACAATATTGTTAAGTGTGGGCAGTTTCTTGGGAGTTTTCAGCAGTCCGTCCTATGTTGGGAAGGTGCCGTACTAGTCTGGAAGAAGTCATTTTATAGTCTATCACTCTCTGTTGTGTTCAGTACATATAATTGATAGATCATTTAGGGACCACTTGTTTTGTCAAACATTGGGTTTAGTCTTGTAATATTATACTTCCCTGGATGCCAATGGTCTGTGTAGAGAGCAGTTGATGTATCATTTCAGGTTGCAGCAGTGACGGACAGCAAATAAATACTACATTATCATTCAGCTATTCAAGAAATCTGTAGGGTATGGTCATGCTATCTTCACAAGATTCTTAATAAGTCCAAACAAGACTTGATTTACATTGTATTTGATATCATTGTAATCTTTCTTGTGAATCACATTAAGGCCCCTGGATGGTTTACCGCCAGTGTGGAGGAAAGAACAATTAAACATATTGTAACCCCTGGATGGTTTTACCGCCAGTGTGGATAAATGAACTTTTCTTTATTGTTTCTACCCACTGCATAAGTGGAGTATTCCCACTGAATAAGTGGATGGCATTGTAATTTTCCTTTCTTGCTCTCATACCCACTAAAAGTGGTGAATCCCCACAACTTGTGGATGCATGCATATGCAGATGAATGTTTACTTGTTTGCACAATGTTTTAATTTGTAATCTAAAGCACATTATGCTCTCACCTTGCCCAAATTGGGATCTTGGTGATCAGAAGTGTGGAGGAGTTTAGTTGTGCTAACACTGTTTATCATTGTTCAATATTTTGGAAAAATTTTGGAGTTGTTTATTACAGTGGTATCAGAGCTGGTATGTTCTTGCCAGCCTGTTGGGAAGCTAATTTGTTGCAGATCTTTCAGTTGAGCAAGTCAGTTTTCAGCGTTGCTTGTGAGTGATCAGCACTTGCATGTGTGTTCAGAGTTGGGCAGTTGAAAGATTTTGAGCGGTGTTGGGAGATCATGGCATCTCTTATGCAGAAAAGAAGTGAGACAGAGGTTCTGGATGAATTAGAAAAAGTTGTTCAAGAGAAATTGGATCAAAGGAAATATCATCATGAGGCCACTAAGATTATTGATGAGTATGAAGAACTACCAGATGACTATAAGCAGCAACTCCCTTGGAATGCTTTCTTGGAAATCATCAAAGAAGGTAATCCTGACAAAAAGGGATTTATAGAATACATCCAGAAGATAAGGAAGGAAGAGGAGATGAAGACAATGTCTTTATGCAAGCCTGAGTTAACGACTTCAAAGGCAAGCACCAAGAATTTTTCTAAGTCATCATTTTCCAGCCCACCGAATAAGAAGCCTCTTATTTCGAGGAAGAAAGAGGTCAGCAAGAATGAGCTCAGGAGAAGAAGTCTTTGTTTCATATGCAAAGATGCTTGGG
Organism: Cunninghamia lanceolata; assembly: GCA_027924645.1. Taxonomy (NCBI): domain Eukaryota; kingdom Viridiplantae; phylum Streptophyta; class Pinopsida; order Cupressales; family Cupressaceae; genus Cunninghamia; species Cunninghamia lanceolata. The sequence continues at coordinate 2,083,469 of BSBN01000405.1, forward strand.
AGCCTAACCACCAATGCAAGAAAATAAAAGATGAATCAACAACCTTCACCACATGTTTTTCCTTTGTGAATGATGTGCAATCTAAAAATGGTGAAGATGAAGACTTGTTTGTTGAAAGAAATGAGTCTAAGCCTCTGTATGATGAAGACAAAGTCACAAAACATGAGACATGCATAGAGGAGTTTGCTGAATTGGAGAAGTCTACAACAAAATTTAGTGAAACTGAGCCTTGCTTTGACGAGGAGCCAAAAGTGTTGGACTTAGCAAGTCCTTCATTTGATGAAGATGCTGAAGATGCCACTACATTTGAGGAGATGAAGATGATCGATAGATTGCTTGCCGGTGACTTTGCAAGTGAGCCTGAGAGGATTGAAGCAATGTGTCTCGTTGAGGACATGGGAGACAATGAAATCACAAAAGATAAAAAGTTTGATGCTGCTGCAAATTTCAGAACAGCACCTAATGAAGAGCGTTTCCACCATTCTAGTGATGGAAGTCTTGATTATGTGTGGGATTGTTCCATGCAAAGAGAAGAGCAGTTAGATTCTTCAAAGATCCTTGACGAAGAATGTGTTGATGAAGACTTTAAATCAGCCATTGGTGATGATTCAATGTTTGATTATGAGACTGCCATTTCATTTGATCTAAGTGATGAAGAAGATTCAACTCCGATTCAATTTGAAGAACTTAGTATCCTTGCAGAAGAGTCAGTTGATGAGCATGTTGATGAAGAGTTTGTTGGAAGATTTGGATCAGCCTCAAAGGTTGGCTCAACATTGAATTTATGTGATGCTACTTCTTGTAGTCAAAGTAGCTATGAAGAGGATAACTCTAAAACAGTTGACTTCAAGGATCATTCTTCTAACGATATGACAGAAAATTTATTGTGTGCAGCTGATTTGGATTTTAAGAATCAATTGTTAGTCACTGAAGATAAGGTTGTGCAAGTTCTAACACATTTGGATAGCTCACATAAGCTTGTTGAAGATCACATTTGGAGAGCTCAAGTTGAGAGGAGACAAATGGGCATAGAAAAAAGATCTTCACTTGAAGATTGGTGTGTAGTCAGGAAGGCATTGGAAACTTTGAAATCAGATTATTTGAACTTGCTTATTGATAGGGATCATGTCCTTGAGTATGCTGACTGAATTTTTGATGCATTGAAGGAAAGAGATGCTAAAATTGATAAGCTTATATTTAAGCTTAAAACAACTATGGATTTTTTAGAGAGTACCCAAATGGCTCTCTTAGAAGTTGAAAGTCAGTTTGTAGATGTACACCAATTCAAGGAGCAAGTAGGAGTTGCTAGAGCCAATGAAAGCAAGATGGAGACTGAAGAGCTTGGTTTGCTCCAAGGAGATTTTGACTTAGGACAGCCTCCTAAGTATGCAAATCCAGAGTGGGAGTCAATTGATGAATTGTTTGAACATGAAGGTAAAACTAATTTCCAATCATTTGATAATACTCTTTTTATGATGGAAGTTGAGTTAACTCATGATAATCTTCTCCTGATGTTGAATGATGAGAACCATTCTGATGTGAGTAGCACGGAGGAGGACAGTAACAGGATATGGGATCCGGGTGAAGTGCACTCATGTGATGTTTATTTGTACAAAAACTTCTTCAACTGGAAGTTTTCAGCAGTTGTTGAAGATGGGCATAAGGTTCAGGTATGCAAGGGATTAGATTCAATGATGGCTTACTTTTGCAATGTAGTTTATTTGCAAGGTTCCATGGAGGATAGTGGTGTTGGTAAGATTATTTTATGGATAAATTTGGAGTTGAATTTCAGTTATAAAGTTGTTGTCCTTACTCCCATCAGCCATCATAGGTGTTCAATTGCATACATATGGATTGATTGGAGAGAAATTTTGGTCATAACTTTGACATATTTTAATTGTAGATGGCCTAAATTTCTTATTGTTCTCAAAAGATTTCAGTTTTGTTGTTGCTATCTCACTTTGAGATCACTGAAATCTAATTTTCATGAGATTATTTCAGACTTGTGTAGCCATGAGATTGATCTTTTTGTTGTGTTTAGCCTTTTATGGGAAGATGACAAAAGTTTTCAGCTGAAAGGAACAAGCGTTACAGTTACTAATGCTCTTTTGGAGAGTGAGAATCAGCTGATTCATGGCTGTCATGAGTTGTTTCCAGCTTGTTATCAAGCTGATTTGTGTTCTTCATCGGGAGAGCACTACAGTTTTTGGGTTCCAGTAGTTGTTTCGTGTTGCATGATTGTATTGATGATTGCTAACTCTTTCAATTTTGGAGTTAGTGATGTTTGGGATCCAAATAGTTATGTGATTGGAAGAATATTTCAGACGTGTAATCAGAATACCAGCTGTGCAGTTCACAGATATATCAGAATAGAGCAGCAGAATTGGTGTAGGGCATTCTTCAGATTGATTTGGGATCCAGGTATATTATCTATAATCAGGCAGGTATCTTGGTTGGATAGCATGAATTGCTTGAGGACAAGCAATATTGAGCAGGGAGGACTGTAATGTTCCATTTTTGGCACATTGATTATTATGGGCATTTGTGCTTGTTTCTAGTCTTTTGGAGGCTATCCAACATGTTTGAGAAGAACTCCAATGTTCTTGGAGTGGTCTTAGTTCAGTCTGCAGAACAGTTAATTGGGTTTTCTTTTTGTAAATGGATAATTTTGTCTTGGTTTTGAGCTCAGTTGATGTTCCGGGTAACATTGATGGTTTCTAAAGTTTGATCGGGCTTCTGGTTTGCTCTCCAAGATCCTTGGAGGAGTTTTCTATTTTTGGAAAGTCACCCGAAAGGCATCGTTGCACATCCCAAACCTTACAGAGCATATTGGTTCAGTTTATTTTGCTTTCGGAGGTCGTTTGGGATTTCCCGCAAAATTTAATATTTAATGAGCTATTTTAATTATTATTTTCACTTAAGCTCCTAGGGGTGAAAATAATTAATAAAAATCTAAGTGTTATAGCTCGTTGGAAAGAGGAAGAAAAGTTTTAAATCATGGATGCATCATTTTGGGGCCTTGCGAAGCAGATATTTCATTTATTTCCATAAAGGGGTCTTTGGAGCTAAAAAGAGCTTTTAATTAAAAGTGGTGACTTTAAGTTGTGCACACTTAAGGAATTATTTTTTATTGTTTGAGGAGAAATATGAAGGGATAAAGGAAATAATATTTTATTTCCCTCAAAAAGTTATAAAAAGAGGAGTTGGGCTCATTGTTTAGGCATGCTTGGATTTGTATTGTTACTCTGCTGGATTGAACCTGCGTGTTCTTCCATATTCTCTTGAGGACGAAAACCCTCTTGTGGAATGCTCTTGAGGACGAAAACCCTCGAGGTTGGGTGTGGTTTCACTACAGGAATCACCATTGTGCTGAAGAAGAGATTTGAGCAAACTTATCCAGAGTTTGCCAGTGAGCTTTCATGGAGCTGAATATGTTTGAAGTTGCTAAGAGTTTTTGGATTAGAGTTCATTAAATATCATGGCAATCAGATGAGAATGAAGTTAGAAGCAGATTTTTTATGCCTTGTATAGTTTTAATGTCATATTGCTGGTCCATACCATTATATTGCCGTACAGGCAGAAAAAGAGTTTTGCAAAAATAAAATTATTGAGAAGTTCTTTGTGTCTAAATCTTTTTGCACTATTAATATATTCCTTAGGCGACCCCAATCTGATCATAGTGAGTGGTTGGGAAGCTTTGTTTATTTTTTTATGAGCAGCCGTACTTCTGCTGGCCGTACGGCCTGAGAAATGCATAGTTTGTGAAGTGTTTTTGTTAACTGATCTTTATTGCATGGGAAACATTGGATTTGTCTTGTATTAGCGTAGTTTTTAGAGTGGGAAACAATATTGTTAAGTGTGGGCAGTTTCTTGGGAGTTTTCAGCAGTCCGTCCTATGTTGGGAAGGTGCCGTACTAGTCTGGAAGAAGTCATTTTATAGTCTATCACTTTCTGTTGTGTTCAGTACATATAATTGATAGATCATTTAGGGACCACTTGTTTTGTCAAACATTGGGTTTAGTCTTGTAATATTATACTTCCCTGGATGCCAATGGTCTGTGTAGAGAGCAGTTGATGTATCATTTCAGGTTGCAGCAGTGACGGACAGCAAATAAATACTACATTATCATTCAGCTATTCAAGAAATCTGTAGGGTATGGTCATGCTATCTTCACAAGATTCTTAATAAGTCCAAACAAGACTTGATTTACATTGTATTTGATATCATTGTAATCTTTCTTGTGAATCACATTAAGGCCCCTGGATGGTTTACCGCCAGTGTGGAGGAAAGAACAATTAAACATATTGTAACCCCTGGATGGTTTTACCGCCAGTGTGGATAAATGAACTTTTCTTTATTGTTTCTACCCACTGCATAAGTGGAGTATTCCCACTGAATAAGTGGATGGCATTGTAATTTTCCTTTCTTGCTCTCATACCCACTAAAAGTGGTGAATCCCCACAACTTGTGGATGCATGCATATGCAGATGAATGTTTACTTGTTTGCACAATGTTTTAATTTGTAATCTAAAGCACATTATGCTCTCACCTTGCCCAAATTGGGATCTTGGTGATCAGAAGTGTGGAGGAGTTTAGTTGTGCTAACACTGTTTATCATTGTTCAATATTTTGGAAAAATTTTGGAGTTGTTTATTACAAACAACAGGTGCAGTTTATAACACACACTAGGGCTGCGAACTCTCCAAAAGGGCTGCGACTCCAAGTGTAAACCCTCACGCCACCCTAGACATACCTCATGCCACCTCCATTAATGCTGCGTTAGTAATGTAAGGGGTGGCGACTAGTATTTAGGGTCTCAAACCCCTCTAAATCGGCACAAACCCCTCTAAATCGGCAATTGCTTCCTTGTGATGATGGCGTCCAATTTATAGTATTAAACCCTTGCCAAAAGTCTCCTATATCATCAATAAGAGGCACTATCTCTGAACATACAAGTGTGGTATAAAATCTGATAAAGAAATCTGCAATAAACCCTTATATCATTCTCCACAAAACCCTCAATATGAAGCACCAAAATGTATCCTCCAGGTCTGCTACAAAATTTGATATAAAAATATGTAATGACAACCTCCACAAATTTGAATATATTGCCCAATTTGTAATTGGAACAAATCTCACAAATTGGCAATCAAACCCTCCATCTAAAACCTGCGAAATATCTCCACAAAAAAACCTTGAAACATCACACCAAAAACTACGGCATTGATCAATGAAGTACAATTGTGAATTCTGAAATGACTCCACCTCAAGATGGAATTGGGTTTTCGTCCAATCCACAAAAATTCCAAGGGTTTTCATCCTAGGAATTGGTTGAACTTGTAGTTGCAGCTCACAAGAAAAACTCTAAGTAAAATAACAAGTCAAGGATTTCAAAATGACTTGCCTTCACCTCTTTTTAAAGCCCAAGTGAACTTTCTAGAAATAACTTCTAGAAGATTCCCTTTTTATTATTTTATTTTATTTATGTTTTTCTTTTAAAAAGTGACTTATTTTATAATTTATCAATATAATATTATGAAGTCACTTTTTCCACTAATAATAGGTCCAGCTAATTAATTAAATATAAATAACCCAAAATGACTTAGGATTATTTATTATTTAATTAATTAAATTATTCCCTTATAACTCCCAACTTAGCCTATGGGAATAAAATAGGCTAGTGGACTCTGCTGGATGATCACTTGGAAAAAGGGACATTACAGCTGAAGAGCTTGACTTTCTGAAGCTTGTTGACAATGTGTATTTGGTGCTGGAGTTTTTTTTAGTTTTGAATCTTTTATATTATTTTCATTTGTTTTAAACATACACTTTAAAGCATCATACACTGTATAGAAATTTGCTGTAAATAGTTGAGAGGCTTTGTTGGTCCTTTGTACTCTGCATCTGGCAAGGAAACACCACTTAGTTGTGACTTTGTGACTTTTCAATTTATTGTTACCGATGGACAAAATTTGCTACAGGAGAGGGCTTTCATTTATTTTCTCATAAATTTAGATTTTACCTTTATGCATCTTATTTCTACTTCTAACTTACAGGTACTTTATGACATTGGTATAGTTTCTACTAAAGAGCCATTTCAATGTCTAATTAATCAGGGGATGATTCTTGGAGAGGTATGTGGTGAATTATGTTTAATCATGTATTTTTATATTTGATGTGCCATATGAAATAAAAATGATCAATGAATGGAGTTGTAGGTTGAGTATACGGCATTTGTAGACAAGGAAGGGAATATGGTATCTGCTGATTCGGTTGATGATGAAAGTGACTACCATCAAGAGAAAGTACAAGAGAACAATGTAAGTGACTATAAATTGGTAGAGAAAAAAAATGAACCTTATTCATTTCATGTTTTACCTACTGACTACTTTCAGTCATGATTGTGGAGTAGAAGTAGCTTTGGAGAATTGAATGTGATGCTTATTCTTCCAGATATTTCTAATGGTTTTCACATATTTCTAAACTGGACAACAGGTCTTGAAATCTGGAGATGCTTATGTGTTGAAAAATGACCAAAGTATTCGTCTTAATGCTAGAGCATACAAGATGAGTAAGAGCCGAGGAAATGTGATAAATCCAGATGATATTGTGGATGAATATGGGGCTGATTCACTTCGATTGTATGAAATGTTTATGGGTCCTCTAAGGTAACAAAACTTTCTGTGCAATAAAAAGTAGATAATTTGTTCTAAAAAATACAGCTTGTTAATTTCATGTGATAATGTCTCTTGTAAGGGCCAAAAAATGTAATTTTGGCAAAAGACTACTATATTTTTGACTCTTTATTCCTTTCCAAATTATAGGGATACCAAAACATGGAATACTAACGGTGTTGAAGGAGTTCATCGCTTCCTAGGTAGAACTTGGAGATTGTTAGTTGGTCCTCCATTAACAGATGGGTCATATAAAGAAGGTACAGTTACAGTGGATGTTGAACCATGCCACAGTCAACTTCGATGTCTCCACCATTGTATTCTAAAGGTAAGCTTTCATGGTGAATTGCTTAAAAGGTTTCCGTAGCAAATTATTTGGAATCTTTGAAATCCTATTTAATATAGAGTAATAATAGTCAATTGCTGAAGCCTAACAATATCTTTTCGTACCTACAATATTATTCACTTACAACCTTTATGTATATTATAATTTTCAAAATTAGTCGAAGCTTGTGTTTTGAAATAGCAGCTGCTGGGTGATGGGTACTGTACATTTTGTAGCTACAAAAAAGGTCACAGGGCATGATTGAGGAGGCCGGAGCTACATCATATGAAAAAGATCAGATAGGTTATAAAAATCTGAAAGAAATCATGCACATTTGTGCATAATCGTAGCTTGAAAACATCCCCATACCCTTGGAAATAAAGGGCTGCAAATGTACTGACTCTTGAAACACACATTTGTCTCCCACATTCTCAAATAATGCAAAATCAATGTCAAAGAAGCAAGCCCTATGGATGTCACACAACTGTAAATCTGAGTAACATCACCATGAAGAATTTTACAATTGTTAGGGATGATGTTCTTTCTTAGCTTATTGCATGTTTTCCATTAGGGTTTACTAGTTTATGTTCATCATTGTTATTGCTTCAATTTTCTTGTTCTTATTTACTGTTTTGAGTGTTTCATTTAAAAATAAGAAACAAAGAATTGGTCTCATGTAGATGAGACGGGTTTGGTTGGGCAGAAAGTTTGGTCTGGACCAACCCTCATCCATTTTAAACTTTAACTCACCTAGATAACTATGCAAAAACACCAACTCAAGCTATCACACTAGCCCTCAAAATAGAGAACTCAAAAACAAACCCATAAGCCATCATTCCTAGTAAATGACAAATAGAAATCAGATTGAAGGCGATCAATGAGCATTGTATTATTGATTGAAGGTCGCATATATACACAAGGGGGGTTGGTTACATTCCAAGCAACCACAACCATCTATTAATCAATTCCTTGGTTAGTGAAACATAAACTCTCATTATAAATAATAATATTACATTATTATATATTTACAAACAGGTGAGTGTATCTATTATTATATTATTCCAATTTCCAACAATCCCCCTTATTATATCATTTTCTGAAGTGTACAAGTCAAGAAGTTTTGAAAAGCTTCAAACTTCATTGCTGCAAGTGATTTGGTAAAAATGTCAGCACGTTGCTTCTAAGTTGAACAAAATTAGAGCTGAATATTTTGTCGTTGCACATGCTCATGGATGTAGTGGCATTGAACCTCAATGTATTTAGTGCACTTATGAAAAACTGGATTGTGAACAAGCTTCAACACTATTTGATTGTCACAAAATAGAACTAAAGGTTGTTTCTCAGGTACACCCATTCCTATTAAGACGTGACGTAACTATATTGCTTCACAAACAGCTCCACCTATGGTGCGATATTCTGCTTCTATGGAAGAGTGAGCAACAATGGTTTGCTTTTTACTCCCCCATGATATCGGACCAGACCCCAAAAGAAAACATATCCTGAAATAGACTTCTTGTCATCCAAAGAACTTGCATAGCCTGCATCCGTGTATCTTTGCAAAGAAAAAATGTTCATTTTGTTTATATTCTAGGTCAAACTCCATTGTACCACAAATGTACCCCAAAACTCATATTGCTGCTTTCCATTGTGAAACCTTAGGTTCCTGCATAAACCTCAATCGATAACTAACAACATAGCTGATATCTGGCCTAATGTAGGATAGGTAAATGAGACTCCCAATCAACTGGCAATATTCACTTGAGGTGATGGATCATGTCTAGAAAGTTGCAATCCTATCTCCATTGGTGTCAACATGGGTTTGCAGTATTCAATTCAGAATTTCTCAAGCAATGTCTTGTTGTATTTCATCTGAGATACAAAAATTTGATTCTTCTTTTGCCACACTTCTAGTCCAAGACAATAATGTAGGAGCTTGAGATCTGTCATGTCAAATGATTGTTTAAGATCATTCTTCATTGCTTCAATCATCTTTTGAGAACTCTTAGTGATGACCAGATTGTTGACATATACTATCAAAATAAAAATCTCTCCCCTTGCTTTTTGAGGTAGATATTGGAATCATAAGGATTCTTGGTGAATCCATGATTAAGGAGATGCTCATCGATCTTGATGTACCAAACTCTAGAGGCCTCTTTCAGACTATAGAGGGACGTCACAAGTTTGTGCACTTTTTGTTGTTGTCCAAGTGCAATATGCCTCTTAGGTTGAGTCATATAGAAGACTTCTTTAAGATCTCTGTTTGGGAACTCACATTTAACATTTAATTGATGAACTTGCCAACTAAACTACATTGCCATTGCCAAAACCGTCCTAATAGTCTTGATCTTTGTCATGTCCCCTTTTCAAAACCAAAGAGTTAATAATATTTTTAAGTGGGCCTAATCACTTTTGGCCACTTAAATATTATTTAGATCCTATGTAATGTTTTAAAAAGGTGTGCTTTATACACTTTATTCAAATGTTATTCAAAAAGGGGACCTATGGATGTAATTTAAAAAGTATTTTTAAATACTAGGAAGAAAAAGTAAAATTAGAATAAAAAAATAAAATAAATTGGAATGCTCGAAAAAGGCAACTATAAAAAAGAGGTCAAGTCAAGGCACAAAGCAAAGTATCTAATTATATCATTCTACTATTCCTTCCAATTTGGAGTTTTTCAGCATTCAAGGATGAAAAACCTTTGGTGCATGTGATCCGAAGACAAAAACCCTTCAGCTTCCATCATATTGTCCAAGATTTCAGATTTCAGTTGGTTTTTGGTGAATTTCAAATTGTCTCAATTTTCCATGTGTGATAGAGGAATTTCAGTATTGTAATTCTAGTTGAGACTAATATGAATTTGAGGGTGTTGTTTGTATTCTATCAGTAATATGTTCTAGTTATGAAGATTAACTAGAATTTATATTATATATTATTTTGGCATTTTTAGAGGATTGTTATTTTATATTGGCACTGAAGATTATTTAGAAGGGTTTAGTATTATATTGCTACATATTATTACTCTGCCGTATCTTTCTTATGCTGATGTGTAGCGGTCGTACCATTTGAATATTAGTTGCAGCTATTATTGTGATTCCAATTGCAACTTTGGGAAGGATTGCTTAATATCCTTGTGGCACTGATGTGAAAGATTGGTGCAGCACTTAATACATTCTTTCCAAACTGTAAATGCTAGAGATTGCATATGGTAAAGGTTACGGTTTATATTGGTGCAGGAGTCACATAAGTCTAAGATTACCAAATCCTTTCACTAGTCTGCCATAATCCCTTCTAACTGCCAAGGCAGCTTTGACTGACTTCTACAGATCATACAGGGGCATCAATTGTGATTGATTGCTAAGGTTCGAAGTTGATTAGGGACATATTATTATCTGCGCGGCAAATCTGATCGCACCATATATCTAGCTAAGTCACTAGCATATTTAAGCCTTCCATGATGAAAATCCTACCTCAATCCTTGTAGCAATTCAGTAATCAATGGAGATAAATAAAAAAATAATCTACAAATAATAACAATTCTTCAATTCTTCACAAAAAACACTTCCAAATCTTTAAGCTTCAATAACCTGTTTTCTTCTTCTTCTAAATTGCATATTCAAATTGACAACCAAAAAGAATCCAAATAAAAATAATTTTTCTTTTTAATAACTCTTCTTTTTCTTTTCTCAACTTTATCTCATGAAATCTCCAAGATAAGAATATAATCTTTAAAAATAATTTTTTTTTCCAACTAAATAAAGAAACACAATTAAATACTGTTTTCTATTGCACACATTCCTAATAATAAAATATTAGAAATTAAATATTGTTTTTCTATTTACAACTAAATATAAGAAATCTTTATATTATTTTCTTTCTCTCAATTATGAAATAAATATAATTATTTATTTCTAATTCTATAATAAGAACTTGCACAATCAATTAGTTTAAATTAAAATAATTTAAACAATTAGATTTGCCAAATCATTTAATTCTATTTCGAAATTATTAGAAATCATAATTATCTAACAGTCTAACTAGATAATTAATTAATAAATTAAAATCTATGCATTAAATAAATAATTAAAACAATACTATTGTTTTATCTATTTATTTTATCTTCTAATTTATCTTAAGAATTAATTATCAAATAAATTAACCAAGCCACTAATTAATTTATTTCTAATTAATTATTTATCTTAATTTAATTTATTATTTAATTACCCACATGATTGGATCATTTCAGGACACTTTAACACCAAGTCCTAGTTCACCTTCCCCAATACCTGTACCTATTACACAACATAATCTTGCCACATATCTTAGTAGCATTGTTAGGAACAATATAATCATATAATCACCTTTAACAATTGACCATGGTATTGTAATCACACATTATACACAAAATGTGTTAAATCAACACTTTACACTTAATATAAGTTAATAGAGCTTATCCAATTTTACCACAAAATTGGAACATGAAAGACTCACAAAGAAACCAAAAATGAAGGATGTTACATCAATGTGCAAGGTCGACTCCATCAATGTACAAGTAGGACTTCAATATGCATGTTGGCTCTTTACTTTCATATGACAGGTCAGCCCTTAAATTCTTCACCATTTGTTGAAACAAAAGTTCTTTGCTCCTATGACACTCCCCCTATGGGCAGGATTTGTTGTATCTTGTCATGGCTTCATCACAAGGTGGGATGATATTACTCCCATAACAAAATAGAAATCAGATTGAAGGCAATCAATGATCATTGTATTATTTATTGAAGGTTGCATATATACACAAAAGGTGGTTTTCCAACCAACCAAAACCATCTACTAACCAATTTTGGTTAATGCAAAATAAATATTCATTATAAATAATAATATTACTTTATTATTATTTATTTACAAAGAGGTGAGTGTATCTATTATTATATTATGCCAATAATGACCACCATCAACAAACCTTGAAACAAACAATACATGAAAAATGGACTATCCTGCCTATTTTAATGAATCAATGCACCAACTGTAGTGAATTCCACCTAGAAGTTGTTGGACAAAATAAAAAATAAGAAGGAACACAACCAGATATATCTTTTAATGAAGTTTGAGATTTAGATTTGCTCTTTACAGAGATAAATTTGTTTCAAATTGTAGGGATAGACACAGGGAGCCATTATGAAGCTGCAGTCTTCAATGATCAAATCAGAGAACTAACCACCACAAGAGAATGCTCGAGCATGAGTTTGCATAAGGAGAAAAGGATTTGAGAAAACTAAATTGATATATTACAATGAATCTGACTTATTTTACAAATGTGATATATGGCTTATATAGCCTTTCATTCCCGTTTCATTCCCGTGAATTAACCACCCTAACTGGTTACAGGAATAACTTCCCAACTATAACTATTGAATAATTATATGCCTAAGTAAAACTTAAGCAAGGTAAAATCTATTTACCTAACACCCCCCCTTAAGTGCAACTTAGGGAGAATAATTATTATGAGATGCAAGATGCAATATGGGTCCTAGCTACACAACCATGTTAGGTACCCATTTACAAAGCAAAATGCGATGCAATCTCTCACAACCGGAGAAAAGGAGAAAAACCCTGTGGGAGAAAACTCCTCTCCAAAAGAGAGAAAAAAAGAAAACAAAATGCATGTATGGAGGACTCACGAATACCCCCCAAGGACTACATACATCATGTGTGTACATTCAATGGTCCTCCCATAGGAAGGAAAGAAGGAGACTACATAGCCCCCCCATAATAAATAATGTCCTGCAAAGATGGTAAGTGTCTAAAGGCAAAACAAAATCCAATCCTTACAAACCACTTGTCTCCCTTTAGGAAGAAACAAAACCATGTATAGATGTAGGTATGCTTCCCATTCAGGATATGCTTTGAAAGATGGAAGCATGAAAAATGATGATGTTGATGTTGTCTCTGAAAAATGCTCGTGTCTCCTTGTCCAGATAGAATGATGGTGCCACAATCCAATCAGGTACATCCCCAATCAAGAAAGAAGGTGACGAACTGGAACTATGTGGAAACTGATATAGAACAAACTCCAAAGACGAAAATGCTGAAATATGTCTTCCAATGAAATCTGAAAGACAAGGATTGTCCTACTGATCAGGAATGATGGAAGTCTCAATCAATGACTCTGGATAAGAAGCCAATGGATGTGAAGGTGGATCAACTATCTTTGAAAAAGAATCAAGAACCTCTGAAGCAACTACAACCTCATATGAAGTCTCAGAAACCTCCAAAGGATCACAAGCATGGTTTATCTTCTCTGAAGAATAATGAGGCACATCGGAGTTGGAAAGAGAAGCATCGAGAGATGGTGGAGGATCATGATCTCCATATGATTCTCGAATGTAAGTCCAAAGAGCATAAGGGCAATCAAAATGAACAAGTGAATCAAAAGGTCATCATCTACATGCTCGAAAATAAATCTAAAGACTTTAGCCCTATAGCCTTTCCAAATATGATACTCACGAGGTGTACCGGGAATAGGAACTTGATTATACAAATATGGCAAAAGATGTAGCTCACTAATCTTAGTGAGGATGTAATCACTCCATTGCTCATAGTTCCCTTTCTCCAAAGAAAAACCCATTATAACTGATAATTCTTCAAAACACAAAGATAGTACCTTCTATATGTAGAACTTCCAAATAAGATATGCAACTGAAAACAAAGTCCCCCCACAAACTGTACCTCTCCAAGTGTCAAGATATCCAAGTTATCAAGTAAGTGCCCAAAAAACACAAAACTTAATAGATAGTACTTGGTGCTGAACAGGAAAAGAGGGCATGGCCTAGATGAAAGAGCTCCTCAGCACCTTTCTGACGCCACAAGAATGACAGAAATCAGAGATTGAGGCACCAAGTTACAAGCTCAGGAGTCCAAAAAAGAAGGTTGACTTCAAGCTGCAATAGATATTGATAGACAACGAAATCAAGCGGATTGACCTACACCACTACGAGGTTGGCAGAATCACCTTTCTGATGATATATGGAACTCGAAATTCTGACTCCGGATGCCCAAGATATCCTCCGTGGAAAAAATATCGCTGATATGGAGCCCATTGAATAGTAGAGGGGGTCGGATTGACCCTTGATCACACACGTGACCTCCTGCTAAGAATGGGCAAAAAAATAGCCTATGAGGCTAAAAAATCGAGCACCGTGATTGGGTGCAAAATAGGGGGCCCACTGAATGGGCTATAGCTGTCAAGTATCAATTAATCACCACTCACAAATCCACTGTCCATTGCCTCTGCTCGTGAACGTGAGCCTTTGGAAGCACTTCACATGAATTGAGCATAAACGTCAGCATGCCGAGCACCACGAGCGCGAAAGAGAGGCTTTTCATAGCCACATGAGCCTTTGCTCACATTAAATTGACGAGTCACCGGCTATTTTAATAGCAAAATGTAGCATTACACCACCAATATGGGACAAAGGTTCCTACCCACGCCCAGAGGAAGCCACGGACGGGCCCACTGCCAGCAGCGCTCAGCAAACCCTAAACAGAAATATTTATTGCAACATTACAATATATATTTCATGTTGCTCCCACGTTTTCAAATATAAAGTCAGATTTCAAAATAATATATATTCTCCAAAAGAAATAAGGCTTGAAACTTTAACGCCGCTGTAGGTTTTATTTGCAGCACAGAGGATATTGGAAATGGTGATCAATAAAATTTGTTGCGCCTCTGATGAAAACTTCTGCACAGTTAATGCATATCGCTGCAAATTTTAGGAATGGATCACAAAATGCTTCGGCCAACTGCTTAAAACTTCATGCCTTTGCTGGAATGTGCAGTGAAATATTGTACGGGATTGTGTACATGGACTCCAAACGCTTGGGATTAAATCTGCGCCTTTCACAAAGGGAAATTAAAGCCTGCGTTGGAATGTGATATCCAAACGGAGCTGGCTGTTGGGGCAGATGCAAGCTTGGGAATCACTGATGGTAGAAATGCCTTTTGATAGTAGAAAATGTAAATACTCCTACAAAGGAATGGCGGCCAGCAAAACTTCCACACCTTCACCAATCTTATTGCTGATATTGTACAGCCCCGGAAGGAGGGAAGAAGAGCAACGTCCTCTGCTGAAATTGATACGAGGAAGACATAGATAGATGCCTCCAGATTTTCGCTTAGCTCTAGATCGGCACGGATTGATGCCTCCAGAAACTGATGTAGGCACGGATTGATGCCTATATGATTGCTTCTCTAGCAACTCAATTCTCCGATACGGGCAGAAAGCTTCTTGATTCCAGCTCTGATACCATGCAGGGATAGACACAGGGAGCCATTATGAAGCTGTAGTCTTCAATGATCAAATCAGAGAACTAACCACCACAAGAGAATGCTTGAGCATGAGTTTGCATAAGGAGAAAAGGATTTGAGAAAACTAAATTGATATATTACAATGAATCTGACTTATATAGCCTTTCATTCCCGTTTCATTCCCGTGAATTAACCACCCTAACTGGTTACGGGAATAACTTCCCTACTATAACTATTGAATAATTATATGCCTAAGTAAAACTTAAGCAAGGTAAAATCTATTTACCCTAACACAAATTAACCCATTAAAATTCTCACATTTGAGCTATGATCTAGGAAATTCACGGAGACACTTATTTTGTGGAAAGGAAGATAATACGAACATTAGAGAATGGTGGTTTAGATTCAAGTATTTTGAGAACATCGGATGTCAATTTCATACTTATACATTTTTATGATGAGGCTAAGATTTGGTGGTTGAGCTTTGATGGAAAAGATCAATTCACTTTGGAAAGAACCTGAAGAATAATTTTGAGGTAGATGGGAGGGGAGGTCAGTCTCAAATTTGAATCAGAAAGCTCATAATGAAAAGAAAGTAGACAAAAGGGATTAACATTATATTTTTTTCATTCAAAGAATAGGGAATCGGGATATCAGGATATGGACCCATGTAGCATGTATGACTTCATCAGTGTGGATATAGAAAACTGACTCTAGGTCCAACTATTTGAATCATAAAGGAGAATGCTTAATGTTTGCTCCATAATTTCCAGAGTTGTTCAAAGTCATGAGTCTCTTTAATGGGATGTGAGTTGTTCTCTTCCTATTTTTTATTCGGTTTGTTTGCTTTATATTCACAGCAATGGAATTAATTCCTAGTGAATGATGGAGTGTAATGTATGTTCTGTTTTCTCTATTAATGGCGCATTGTGGAAGAAGACTACAACCTATTAGTCTAACTAAGGTGATTAGATCCAAATAGAGCTAACACTCGACATTCAGAGGTTTAAGATCATATGGTAAGTAGAAAAGATGCAAAATGTCTAATCTATTAAATATTTGTTGCCGGAAACAAATGTATGAGTGAGACATTTGTTTTTCTGGAAGCAATCCTGAGGAAGAGCAGTTGTAAGTTCTGAGCCAGTTATGAGAGTTAGAGAAAACTATTTTTCTATTTCTGCTTCCAGAAGAAAAGTATGTTTTTTGCTTTCTTTCTTGAATGGCAATCTAAGTGATCTTGTTTAGAGGCAATGAGCATGATTTAACCACCCACACACCCTTGATGTTTCAAAACTTGCACGTCTGTAAGAATTCAAATTAATGGTAATTTTGAAGTTGAACAGAAGTGCGCTTATATTTATGTAACTAAAGCAACAAAGCTTGCTCTAATATAGAGACAGCGCAGTAGAGAGAAAGGTAACAATTTTTCTATCTTTATTCTTGTTAGTCTGTAGTTTCTCTGTCATCAGACAAAAACTGAAATCAAGAAAAGTTAAATTTGAATAACCTCTTATTTAGCCTCGAATGTTTAATGGTCAAATTTTCATTTTAAAAAGTCAAATGCAAGCAAGTTTTTAGTATAGTAAGTTAATGGATGTCATCACAACCTGCCGAATGGGAATGAGAGGAAGATAACCTTGAAGAAGATTAGCATCTCCAAAGTAAAAATAGAGGCTTTAATACTCCTAGAACTCTCTATGATGCATGCGGTGTTCCCTGATCTTTTAGGGTCAATAATAGATGCATCTAAACTATGACATAGATTTAAAAGAAAAATACTATACTTTGGATATAGAGAATGACTTTCTATCTGAAGGACTTATTGTTCTCCTTCGGGTTACAAAAGGGAGATTCAATTTTGGATATTGGTTGAGTATAAAAGATGTTAAGAGACCAATAGGCTATTGTAGACAAGAATGTAGAAGAAGATGATTTGATTGTGACCACTCATACAAGCCTGCCTCCTTCCTTCATTTTTTTTTTTTTTTTTTGGAAAATTTAAATCATATAGTATACTTATAAGGATGTTAGAACTTAGCATGACATTTGTTAGCCTGTTTAGCATGCTATTCCATAAATGAAGCGATTTGTGAAGAATGACAAATACCTGGAAAGCTCAAAATGAAATAGAAAACGTAATGGAAGCATCAGAAATAAAAGTAGTCAAATAAATTCTGTAAAGATTTCTCCCTACAAAGATAGGAAACATTATAGGAAGTATATTGCATCCTCTGAATTAACAAGAAATACAGTGGTTCTTCACTATGCAAGTATTTGTGTGAATTTGAATCTAGATTTCCCACTATCAGATCATGCGATTCTTGACATAGGAATCATAGAACGGGTGCAACATTTGGATTATAAGAATATGCCCTTTTGAAGTTGACTTTGCCATGAACAAGAACATCTTGCCAGGGTCTGCTCTACACAAGAAAATTGGGAACAGTAAAAGCCACAAAAACATTAGACACTCACTAAGGATGAAGACAAGCAAACCAGGAAATCAATGCAAGCACAAACATTAAAACCAATAGAAATGCACTTTCATCATTAAAAAAATAATAAAAAATGTATATTTGTATTTTTTGAATGTATAATAAAACTGTGAACCAGATGAGATGCCCCAAGCGTGAATCTGGTCTTGATGTTATTAGCCTTTATATCTACCTATTTATCATGCAAAACTGATCTAGTCTTGAGTAAAACTATCAGGCTTTCCAAAGGAAGACTTGCAATTTGAGTATAGTGCAAAAACCGTTTATTGGTATTTGAGTTTTTCCTGCAATGAAAATTCTAGTTGAACTTGTTATCTGCAAAGTCTCCACACCTAGCTTTTTTGGAGGGATTTGATTTATTGGATTGTTGAACTTGAGACTTGAATGCACTTGAACAATACAGATAAAGAGAAATTATTGAATGTTTCCCCCACAACGATAACTTTTCAGATGAGGATCCTTAAAAGTATTTTTTGTTTGTTTGTCTAGTATTGCAATAATCGCATATAACTGGGTTTATTTTGTTGTCTCCACGTGGAATACATTTTAGGTCATCTTTTGGAATACTTAGAGTTTTGTATGTCTTGTTCGTTTTGTTTCTAAATATTCTTGTTTACAGGTGTCTGAGGAAATAGAAGGGATACGCTACAACACTGCAATAGCTGCAATGATGGAGTTTGTTAATACAGCTTATAAGGTTAAGCCAATAAACTTCAACGATTTTTTGGAGGATACTCAAAGTTGTAAATCCAAGGATATAGTTTTATATATTGAATTTAACTTTTTATTTGTCTAATTTGAAAGAGTCAAAAAAATATGAGATGTCCTTAGGATTACTAAGATTCTCTTAAGACGTAAATTTCACAAGTTAATCAAGCTTTCATGTATCAAATTCTAATGTCAATGTACGTTTTGATTTTTTTGGCTATCTGCAGTGGGAAAACCGGCCAAAATCAGTCCTTGAAAAATTTGTTCTTCTTCTTTCTCCTTGTGCACCACATATAGCTGAAGAATTATGGCAGCGACTGGGACATACTGATTCACTTGCATATGAACCTTGGCCAGAGGTATGTATACCTACTACTATAGATATCAGTTTCAAGCTATTTTTTAAATTTAAGAGTTATTTATTTTACTTTAAAACTATTTTATTTACTACATATATACATAGACACACAAATTTTAATTACGCCGAGAGACGTTCTACAATCACAATGGGGTGGAGATGAGAGCACTCATTTTCCAAGTAAATATATATCAAAAAAATAAAAAAAAAAATAAAAAAACCAAGAGAAAAAACTGGAGAAAATCACAAACCAAAAAAGAAATTGGAAAAAATAAAAAATAAAAACAAAAAAAATTGGAAAAAGTAAAAATAAAAACCAAAAAAGAAATTAGAAACTGTTGGAAGGAGAAAAAGCTGAGAAAATCACGAAAACTATGGAATTTAAATAAGAAATTGCAAGAAAAAAAGGCAATAAAATAGTAAAAGACGCTGTGATTCTTTGTCAGAACTCACAAGAAAACCCTAAAAATCATGTCAGCTTGTCTGGGGGAAAACTCGTCCAATTTTTGGTATAAATTATAAAATGACATTTCACGATTTTCTTTTTTCACCTTTATTTTGTGGCAGATGAAACCCTTGCATTTTCTGGCGGATTTGACATGCTGTGAATGAAACCCTCGTGATTTTAGGCAATTTTTGTGGTTATTTTTACTCTTTCATTATTAATGGTAATAGGTATAATTTAAAAGATGTTAGCTGCGTATTTTCATCAGATATTGAAACGAAAAGAAAGAGGCAATTCGTTGGTTTATTTTGATTACCATTGGATTGCAAATCTTGTTGGAAGTGAACAAGTATGTGTGCCATAGCTTAAATACACTTAGGATCTATGTTGTACGGCGTTTCGGGGACGGGGGACGGGGACGACAGGGGACGCGTTTCGGGGACGGCAGTCCGAGGGCCAATTTTTGGGGACAGCAGGGGGACAGCGATATATGAATTTTTCAAAATATATATATATATATTAATATATTATATATATGAATTTTTCAAAATATCAATATGAAATAGAGATAAATTGATAATATATAGTCATAAACATTGCAATGAACATTAATAATAATCATTAATGACTCATGAGTAAACTAATAAACATTAAACAATAAACAGTAACACTGGTATAACAGCAATGATAAATATAATCATGTGTCATGAGATTGAAGATTCATAACAGCAATATTAAAGCATTTTCAATTTTGTTGTTCAAATTCTAAAATTGAAGTTCAAACTTCAAAATTAAAGTGAAAGTTAACTGTTAAACGCTAAACCCAAAGTTTCAAACTTCAAAATACAACAATCTAATCATAATGTCTATGCCTCATTCGGGCTATCAATATCAAAAGAAGTATTTGTGTCACTGCCACTCTCTGCCTGAAGTGGATCATCCAATGGAACTCCAACCATTCTTGGTTGCACCTCCTCCTCGTCAATCTGCCTAACATCTTCAGGATCAACATCCCAACGTGCTGCTGGAGTCTGTCGATACTTAGTAGTCTGCCGATCCTAAAGTCTCAAGGCACTATGAACTGCAACTAGTTTTTCTGCTCGTTTCGAGGTAAGCCTGTTCATCTTGATCGAGTGGATGAAGCCATAGGTGGGAATTTTGAGAGCGTTCTGTAATTGTGGTATCAGAGCCAGTAGCCTTGTCCTGCTTCTATCTAGTTCTGAGTCACAGGAATTGAGAAATTTATCTCTTCACGAAGAACGTATTGAGTTCTGTAGGGTTTCACTTAGGTGTTTGGATCGAGCCTGTTACCCGTATATTTCTTTGGTTGTGAAAGGGTTTTGTTTTGCTCTCCTGTCAAACCCCTGTAAGTGAAGCAGATATCATCCTATTTCTCTCCTGCAAAAAGAATGGCAGAATTCCAAGGTTTTTCGCATCCTGATAATGGTGTAGAACGCGTCAATGAAGCTTTCATGGAAGGAACGTTTGAACTTCCTGAAGTTCATCCTACTGAAGGCGATTTGGTTGCTCCTGAGATAGATACCTCTGCTGATGTTCTCGAAGGAACTGTAAGTAATTTCAAGCCTCCAGTACTTTCTGCTCAAGGTGTTTATAAGAAAAAGGCTTTAGCTAAGCCTAGTCCTTTGAAAAATCTGTTGTTTAAGACTACTTTCAAAGCTTTTGTTATTCCTCGTATGAAGACTGTAGAGTTGACACTTGAGTATGATCCTACCCAGACATATCAGACCAAAATGTTATCTATTTTACCACCTGATGAGATTGACTATATTCGTAGTCGTGCTGATGTCAATTTTGTTCATTTTGGTGCAATTCGAGTGCTTATAGGATCATGTGTCCCTGATAACATACGTCCTGTCTGTTATTTGTCTCTGTGTGATAGGCGTCAGGTTGATTATAAACATGCTTGTCAGCTTTCAAGTCTGTCTCATCTTACCAAAGACTCTGTTTGTTTTACTTTCTATCCAAATCTGACAGTAGCTGCAAGAGATAAAGGGTGTCCTGAAGTTAAAAGAGGATCTTTAAATTGTTGGGGTGTCTTTAGTTCATTATTTGGTTTAAATATGTTCGGAAAGTTTAAATATGCTTCTGTCCAAGTCCAAGTCTTATACTCCATGACTAATACCAATAATCCTGATATCCTAGAACAATTGCCCTATGCCAAAGCCTTACATGGTGAAGTCCAATTACAAAAGGGTCATATGGATCATATAGAAATTCCTGCTTCATGGAAAATAGATTGGATGAAGCATGCCTCTCCTAGATTACTTGAAGGAATCCCGAAGGTGCATGAAGTCAACAATAACCAGATAAGAGTCTTGCCCCGTAGTTTGTCTATTGGACAATCCTCTAATCCTTTTCTTACGCCTCAGACCTCTTTTAGATCTCCTTCTTCTTCTACTGGTTCCTTGAGTTCCAGAAAAAAGGCCCAGCTGTTTGTTGAAGTCGAAGAAGATCCCTTAAACACAGGTCCTGAACCTAGCAAGGAAAAGGATACAAAGATAGGAAGGCAAAAGAGTAAGGCTAAATTAAATCCAAAGAATGCTGACCATCCATTTTGTAATATGGCTCATACTCTGCCCAGAGCAGAAACTTTTGAATGGTTTAAAGAACAAGAATCGACTTATTATAGGAATGGTCGTTGGCCTCCTGTTAAAGGAATGTATCAGGCTTCTGAAGGAACCATTAGTTTGTTTCAGTACGCCTTTCAGCCTAAGTCTGCCGAGGAGAAAGAACCTTCCTTAGAATTCAAACAAAGAAATTATATCAGTCGGTTCTGTGCCCATTTACAACAAAATGTTGATGATTGTTGCTTAGATATTCTGTCCATTAAGGAAACTCTTGGTCTTGTTCATACTGATGTACAAAGGTGTGGTAATATAGCTTATGATACTAATACCCGTGTCAAAGATTATATCAGTCAGTCAAATACTCAGTATGATAATGTACAGTCTAAGTTCACTGCTGTCACTTCTCGTATACAAGATATCCAAACTATGCTGGATCCTATTGCTAAACAGCTAGACATACTGCCCTCTAGGTTTGATGCTGTTGATACCTCTTTGCATGAGTTAAATGATGCTTTAGATTGGCTTGTTACTCAAGAGAAAAAGCCTCAAAGTTCTGCAATGATAATCCCAGCTCCTACAATTCCTAAAGAAAAGGTGTTCAAGAAAACCAAGTATTTGAGCTCCCCTTCAGGTACCTCATCAGCTCTACCTCCTCTTGAACCTCCTTCTGCAAATATGATGCAAACCACTTGTCCTGTTACCCCTTGGTATCTAGATATAGATCATGAAGAAAATCCTAGAAATCTGATTATCAAGTGGATCAACACTTTCATTATCATTGCTAGTCTTTCTGGTACAACACAGACCAACATGGCTAAAATGGCTACTTCCTACTTTTGGGGCATTCTCGCTGATTGGTGGCATGGCATGCCTGATGACGACAAAGAAGCTAAAGTATATAATAATATTGTTATTACTTTAGATACTCAGGGTCATCCTCAACAACAACAGCGTCCAGCCCTTAATTGTTTGTTAGATCTCTTGATTGATGAATTCTGTCCTGAGTTGGTTTCTCAACAAGAAAGACTTATCAAAGAAATTCTTTCTATGGAATGCTGTGATCTAAAAGATTTCAGAAAGTATTCTGAACATTTCAGGATCTTGTTGTATCAACTAAAGGATCAGAAAAAGATTTCTGTTGCCAAAAATAAGTATCTCGAAGGTCTCCCTTATCATCTTGGTGATAAGGTTATGAATTATTTAGATCTTAGAGAAATTCCTTTTGATAACTGTCCCATCACTGACTTAATCCAGTTTGCTCGTGAACAAATTCTCCAGTTTATAGATGCCTGTAAATACCAGCAAAAGTTTACCCGGCATGAAGCTAAGCGCATTGCTCCTCATTTCACCCATAATTATGGTTGCAATCCTTTTGGGAAAACTCAGCGTAAGCGTCATAAGAAATATAAGAAGCAGCAGCTCTCTTTCCAGAAGCGCACTTTCCCTAAGAAGCATTCTTATGCTCCCAAGCATAAATTTATGCGTCGCCGCTCTCAGCCGCGTCCTGTCTCCCGTGAAATTATCTGTTATATTTGCAATCAACCTGGTCACAAAGCCCCTGATTGCCATTGTAAGAATAAAGCTGTCAAAGCCGTCTATGCCGATCCCTCCGCAGCAGCGTGGTGGGATGTCGTTGATGAAGATGAAGATTTATACCAGCAAGATGATGTTTATGAACCTCTCTTTGAGGAATACGAATATGAAGATGAGGACGAAGATGCTCTTTATGATCTTGCTGATACTCTCCAAGAAGCTGAACAGCAGCTTGCTTCTTATGATAGTGAAGCTCCTCCTGTGTTCATGAACCAGACCTGGCGTTCTGGCTGACGAGGTCGTAATTCTTATGGTGGTCGTGGTTCTTTCCGTCGACCATATCAGTACTATGAACCAGATGAGGAAGTTCCTGCACAAAGTCCACAATTTCCGTCACAGTTTCCTCCGGTAATGTCATCCAGCCATACATACCCCAGAGCACAGCAGCAGCTGCCTCCACAGGTAACAGTTTTTGCTGAAGATTTTCCTATAATTACTTCAGTACCATCTGGCAGAAAATATAGTCGATCCCCAAGGATTGATGCTGTTACTCAAGCCGTGGAAAATTTCCATATAAATGATAGGTGTTCTAGTCCTGTTTGTAGACCTCCTCCTTCTCCTCCTGTTAAAGGCATTCGTATAGAGGATTTCCCTACTACTTCAGGAACTAGATATCCTTTTGCTGATCATTCTCCATTTGAAGAACAGATACAAGAATTGTATGAAGAAGAACAAGCTGAAGAAGAAAACCAGATAGAGGTCAAACCTCCCATAGATCCAAGTAAAGTAAAGCTTGTCATGTCTGTTCTACCTGAGCCATCTGAACAATTGAGTCCTACTTACTTAGTCCATTTATTGACTGGTAAGTTCTCCCAGTATATCACTGTCTATATAAATGGTAAGCCCTATGATGCCCAAGTTGATACAGGTGCCTCATTATCCTTCTGTAAACCTCAAATTGTATCTGATTGGGAACAATTGACTAGTAAAACTCTGTATACAGCCCGTGATATCCAAGGAAACGAGTTTGTCTGTGATAAATATTGCCATCAACAACCTCTGATTATAGAGTCTAAACCATTCAAGTGTGACTTCTTTGCCATGAGTCACATGCCAGTAGATGTTTTACTTGGTGGTAATTTCATTGATAGGTATACACCCTATGGTTGTACTAAGAAGAGTATTCTATTTACTCTTAATGGTGAAAAGATCAGTACTCCTAGGTTGGTCTATGCCTCCGAAAAGTATCCGGCTATCCATCATATCTAGACAGTAGAGCCTTTACCAGACTTGAAGAATGCTTTGATAAAGGAAGTTTGTTCTGATGATCCTCAGAAATTCTGGGAAAAAGAAATGCCCGAAATGGAGATCAGACTGAAAGAAAATGCAAAGATCAAATGTGGGAAAAAGATTCCCATTCCTGCTCATGATTATGAAGACATGGCTGCCGCTATTGAAGAGTTGAAAAAAGGGAAGTATATTGTCCATTCTCAATCAGAATTTAATTGTTTTGCTTTTATGGTAAATAAAGAATCAGAAAGACGCAGGAAGAAGAAAAGAATGGTTATTAACTATCAACCATTGAATGCTACAACACTTCCTTTTCCTTATCCTATACCTGATAAATCTTATTTGCTTGAAAAGGTTGCTAAATCAATGATTTTCTCTCAGTTTGACTGTAAATCAGGATTCTACCAGATCCGTGTGAAGAAGGAAGATCAATACAAAACAGCATTCAGTTGTCCTTTTGGACATTATGAATGGACGGTTATGCCATTTGGGTTGATGAATGCTCCTGCTTATTTCCAAGAAAGAATGGATAAGATCTTTGCCGGCTGCCAAGATTGGCTTTGTGTATATATTGATGATATATTAATTTTCAGTAGAAATTTAGATGAACATACATCTCATCTGTTAAAATTCTATGACATTATTGTAAGATCAGGGATTGTTTTATCCTTGACAAAAATCCAATGGTGTACCAAATCCTGTAAGTTTCTTGGCATGATTGTAAAGGGTGGACAGTTGGAAGTCCAACCTCATATAAAGTCCAAGATACTTGAATTCACTCCACCACTCTCTACTAAGGAATTGCAAGCATTCCTTGGCATCCTGAATTATGTAAATAATTTCTATTCTAATGTAGGATTTGATCGAGCTCCTCTACAGGAATTGCTGACAAAAAGGAAGCCTCAATGGACGTCGAAGCATACTAATGCTGTCAAGCTTATCCAACAGAAGGTACAAAATCTGCCTGTTCTTTATGTGCCAACTACTGAAGATTTTGTTTTATATACAGATGCTTCTGACTACGCCTGGGGAGGACATTTATGCTTTATCAAAGATGGAGTTGAATATTTAGCAGAATATGCCAGTGGTGTGTTCCCCTCCGATGTTAGGAAATGGATCTCTTCTGATAAAGAGATTTATAGTGTTATTAAGAACTTAAAGAAATTTGTGTTAAAATTGATGCATCTGAAGAAATTCATTATCAGGACCGATTGTACAAGGTTTTTAACCTTCAAAGAAAAGGACCATGGCAGAAAAGATGGTCGAGGAAAATATCTTCGATGGCAAGAATATCTTAATCAGTTCAATTATGAAGTGGAGCATATCGCAGGGAAAAAGAATATAGTTGCAGACTATCTTAGTCGGCCTAAGCTCCCATCTGCTTTCATGCAAAACCCTAGTTCTTCCTCCGAGCCTGCTGGTTTTATAAGGGAAAAACATTATGATGCTCCATTCAGACATATGAATCTTATCGTCCAAAGAGATATTCTTCAGAAAGGCTTACACAACCATTATGATGAAAATGCTATCCAAGCTGCAGAAACCTTACAGCATACTGGTTGTATTACTACTCCAGATCTTTATGCTACAGGATATGGTCAGTTTGAAATTCTCCGAATTAATTCAGACCATATGTATCACCTACTGCTCAATTTAGTCAGGAAGCCTTTCTACACTTGGAAGATCACTTGTTCGGCACCGCTCACAAAACAGATCGAAGATTTCTTCTATTTTGCTGGTCCTTCTGCTATCCATTCTGAAGAACCCATCAGTCAAGAGTTATGTACACGTGTCATCATTAATATGAGACTTAAGTGGGAATCTTTCTTTTCCCCGACACTAAATCATGACATTGATGTACAGGATTGGATAGTACATCAAAGATTCCGTTTGCATGCGAGGTGGAACCCAATCGGATGGAATGATATCTATCGTTATGGATATGACCCCACTCATGTTCCATCTCCCGACGCAAGTTACAGCTCTGGTGACAGCTGTAGTACGTAAAGTAAGATTCCTCCGCACTAAGGACTGTCAATGTCTACTCATTGAGTAAGATACACCTCCTGGTGCCGGTTAGATTCTTCTTTACCTTCTTCTTAGGTCATTTTAAGGCTATATAAGGAAGCGTTGTGGGCATTTGTAAACAGATCAAGATTGCTAGAAGAAATCTAGGAAGTAAGAGTCTAGGATAGTTCTCTGAGTCTGAGTCTAGTTGCTTTGTAAATCTTGCTTTTAGTAATTAAGAAGCCGTAACCACGCTCTCAAAATTCGAATACGAGTATGAAGACGAAGGCGCTGATGATCTTAGAGAACAGCGGCGGAGGCTGTTGGCCGAATGGTTACGGCTTCTTAATTACTAAAAGCAAGATTTACAAAGCAACTAGACTCAGACTCAGAGAACTATCCTAGACTCTTACTTCCTAGATTTCTTCTAGCAATCTTGATCTGTTTACAAATGCCCACAACGCTTCCTTATATAGCCTTAAAATGACCTAAGAAGAAGGTAAAGAAGAATCTAACCGGCACCAGGAGGTGTATCTTACTCAATGAGTAGACATTGACAGTCCTTAGTGCGGAGGAATCTTACTTTACGTACTACAGCTGTCACCAGAGCTGTAACTTGCGTCGGGAGATGGAACATGAGTGGGGTCATATCCATAACGATAGATATCATTCCATCCGATTGGGTTCCACCTCGCATGCAAACGGAATCTTTGATGTACTATCCAATCCTGTACATCAATGTCATGATTTAGTGTCGGGGAAAAGAAAGATTCCCACTTAAGTCTCATATTAATGATGACACGTGTACATAACTCTTGACTGATGGGTTCTTCAGAATGGATAGCAGAAGGACCAGCAAAATAGAAGAAATCTTCGATCTGTTTTGTGAGCGGTGCCGAACAAGTGATCTTCCAAGTGTAGAAAGGCTTCCTGACTAAATTGAGCAGTAGGTGATACATATGGTCTGAATTAATTCGGAGAATTTCAAACTGACCATATCCTGTAGCATAAAGATCTGGAGTAGTAATACAACCAGTATGCTGTAAGGTTTCTGCAGCTTGGATAGCATTTTCATCATAATGGTTGTGTAAGCCTTTCTGAAGAATATCTCTTTGGACGATAAGATTCATATGTCTGAATGGAGCATCATAATGTTTTTCCCTTATAAAACCAGCAGGCTCGGAGGAAGAACTAGGGTTTTGCATGAAAGCAGATGGGAGCTTAGGCCGACTAAGATAGTCTGCAACTATATTCTTTTTCCCTGCGATATGCTCCACTTCATAATTGAACTGATTAAGATATTCTTGCCATCGAAGATATTTTCCTCGACCATCTTTTCTGCCATGGTCCTTTTCTTTGAAGGTTAAAAACCTTGTACAATCGGTCCTGATAATGAATTTCTTCAGATGCATCAATTTTAACACAAATTTCTTTAAGTTCTTAATAACACTATAAATCTCTTTATCAGAAGAGATCCATTTCCTAACATCGGAGGGGAACACACCACTGGCATATTCTGCTAAATATTCAACTCCATCTTTGATAAAGCATAAATGTCCTCCCCAGGCGTAGTCAGAAGCATCTGTATATAAAACAAAATCTTCAGTAGTTGGCACATAAAGAACAGGCAGATTTTGTACCTTCTGAAGGAATCCCGAAGGTGCATGAAGTCAACAATAACCAGATAAGAGTCTTGCCCCGTAGTTTGTCTATTGGACAATCCTCTAATCCTTTTCTTACTCCTCAGACCTCTTTTAGATCTCCTTCTTCTTCTACTGGTTCCTTGAGTTCCAGAAAAAAGGCCCAGCTGTTTGTTGAAGTCGAAGAAGATCCCTTAAACACAGGTCCTGAACCTAGCAAGGAAAAGGATACAAAGATAGGAAGGCAAAAGAGTAAGGCTAAATTAAATCCAAAGAATGCTGACCATCCATTTTGTAATATGGCTCATACTCTGCCCAGAGCAGAAACTTTTGAATGGTTTAAAGAACAAGAATCGACTTATTATAGGAATGGTCGTTGGCCTCCTGTTAAAGGAATGTATCAGGCTTCTGAAGGAACCATTAGTTTGTTTCAGTACGCCTTTCAGCCTAAGTCTGCCGAGGAGAAAGAACCTTCCTTAGAATTCAAACAAAGAAATTATATCAGTCGGTTCTGTGCCCATTTACAACAAAATGTTGATGATTGTTGCTTAGATATTCTGTCCATTAAGGAAACTCTTGGTCTTGTTCATACTGATGTAAAAAGGTGTGGTAATATAGCTTATGATACTAATACTCGTGTCAAAGATTATATCAGTCAGTCAAATACTCAGTATGATAATGTACAGTCTAAGTTCACTGCTGTCACTTCTCGTATACAAGATATCCAAACTATGCTGGATCCTATTGCTAAACAGCTAGACATACTGCCCTCTAGGTTTGATGCTGTTGATACCTCTTTGCATGAGTTAAATGATGCTTTAGATTGGCTTGTTACTCAAGAGAAAAAGCCTCAAAGTTCTGCAATGATAATCCCAGCTCCTACAATTCCTAAAGAAAAGGTGTTCAAGAAAACCAAGTATTTGAGCTCCCCTTCAGGTACCTCATCAGCTCTACCTCCTCTTGAACCTCCTTCTGCAAATATGATGCAAACCACTTGTCCTGTTACCCCTTGGTATCTAGATATAGATCATGAAGAAAATCCTAGAAATCTGATTATCAAGTGGATCAACACTTTCATTATCATTGCTAGTCTTTCTGGTACAACACAGACCAACATGGCTAAAATGGCTACTTCCTACTTTTGGGGCATTCTCGCTGATTGGTGGCATGGCATGCCTGATGACGACAAAGAAGCTAAAGTATATAATAATATTGTTATTACTTTAGATACTCAGGGTCATCCTCAACAACAACAGCGTCCAGCCCTTAATTGTTTGTTAGATCTCTTGATTGATGAATTCTGTCCTGAGTTGGACCAATTCCTCTCTGCAGCAGAGGAACTAGCAATCTGTGAGAGTAAACGAATGGCAAGTTGCTTCAACTCTAGTGTGTCCTTCCCATGAAATTTCCACCATCCAATGGGGTTTTTTTGTGTAATAGTGGCCCTATCCGTCCTAGCCTCTAGTTTGCTGAATGTAGGACCCTGAAGTTCAGAAAACTGAAGCCACTGCTCTCTAAGTATAGTTGCCTCCTTAGTGCCATACATCTTACGAAGGGCTGCCATAAGCCCCTCCATTACCTCATCATCCTCAAAAGTAAGCATTCGGCCAGGTCTAGGTGCATACCACTTCGGATTAAGAGCATAGGCAGCCATATGAAGAGGGGTGTTCATTGTGTTCCACCTCTTTGTGACAATAGGCCTGATATGTTGCTCATAGAATTGTAATTCAGGATCCTTGGCACGAATTGCTTGCCTCATCTGATCAAGCATGCTATCAAAAGTCTCATAAATCTCTCCAAGGCTAGGAGAGTCTGTATCTGCATACCTGATCACCCTCACAACAGGTGATATGATAGAGCAAATATATCTGCAAACAAAATTTAAAAAAAGTAAGACATTAACAATTTGAATTTAAAGAAAAAACAAAGCAAAAAGTTAGAATTAGAAACTCAAAAATTAAAAATATGAAGTTCAAGTACATATTTCTTACCTGATATTGGACCACCAACTCTCATTAAGCACCATGTCTCTCATCTTCTGTCCTTTTGTTTTTGATGGAGCCCACTTTTTCCACTCTCGAGCAACCACCATGGATTGTAGAGCATCTTGCACCTCCAGCATCCTCTCCAGTAAAATAAAATAGCTAGCATATCTAGTCTCAATTGGTTTGAGGAATTCTTTCTTTGAATAGGATCGGAATAATGCAAGTGAAGTTTGATGATTGCATATAAACATTTGTGTTGATCTAGATTCAGCCACTGCTACCTTCACCCATTCTATTTTGCCAATGTCCTTCAAAGCATTATTCAAAGCATGTACACAACATGGAGTCCAAAAAATGTGTTTGTAAGCACTCTCAACCATCAATCCAGCCAACTTACAAACACGAGCTGAATCTGTCACAACCTGCACAACATTAGAAGACCCAACCTCCTCTATGGCCTCCTTCAAAAGGGCAAATTGGAAATCAGCATCCTTACGTTTCCTAGAGCAATCAATCGCTCTAAGAAAGTATGAACCAGAAGGACATGTAACAATAATATTAATGAGCGGCCGATGTCGAATATCAGTCCACCCATCCATCACAATGGAACAACCAGTCCTAATCCATGTTTGTCTCATCTCCTCCATTACTATGTTCACCTTTGAATATTGTTTGTCAAGGAGGGAGGTACGCAATCTGTGTACCCTAGGAGGAACATAAGAGGATCCAACTGCTATTGCATCTCTCAACATGTTTTTGAAATAAGGAGACTTTGCCAAATGAAAAGGGATGGCATGGGCATAAAAAAACTTGGCCACTGAATCATCGGCTATCTCACGCTTTTGCATATTCATCATCCCTATCACTGTATTTTTTTCACCTGTGGTTGTGGTAGAAGTGGCCTTCTTCTTGCCTTTATGACCATCACATGAATGTTGTTCAAGTCCATGTCCAACTGATAGATTGGAATGTTCATCAATAGATTTCATTTGCAATGAACGCTTCCTCTTAGTACTACTAGAAGTAGCTGCATGTTTTTCCTCACTTTCCCCTACCAACTTTAGCATTTCAACCTGTTCTTCCAATTTTATCTTTGCACAAATTCTAACCCCATGGCCACTCTCACCCAATAAATGATGTTCAACCCTGCTATAGCTCCCATGATAATCAGTATTGCAAATATGACACAGCCAATGCCTGCTGCCCCCTGAATTTTTAGCCTTAGGACCAGTCAAATTGGTGGCAAATTGAAGCAAAGGTATTTTGGGATTGAAGGGTCCTTTTGCATGTATTTGAAGAGTGTCTGAAGGGCATTTAAAATAGTCTTTTGGAGTTACACTTCCAATAGAACTTCCACCTGTGTTCTGGGTTTCAGAATGTGTCATTTGAACTTCATCACTGCTCACTTCATGCAAACTTTCCTCATTGTTGCTCATTTTGAATTTTAAATTTTTGATTATGCTTGTTTGACAGGGCTTTGAGAGGCTGAAAAATGATTAGACCAAGAAAACTTCTGCCAAAACCAAGAAAACTTCTGTCAAAATTCACAACTACAAGTGAAGCAAGAACTTAGAATATAAAATCAACAAAACAGTAACACAACTATGCATTTTGATTTTAGTAATTTCTAATTTGTGATGAGATTCAGGCACATTTAAAACTTCGAGTGTGATTCAGATTATGGAAATTCTAGAGTATGGTCCCTATTTTGGCTCTCCAAATAGTTTGTAAACCATAAATTTGTATAACTATATAATATATATATAATTAGGTGTAGAATGTGCAACGAGAACATGTAGAATGGTACTGAAATTCCAAGAACAAATAGGAACAGTTGCAAGTTCGCATGATAACTTGAAACCCAGTTTGGTGCAAAATTGTACGATATAATTATTCAAAGGAGTAAGATTTAAACCCATACTACAGGGTAGACAAGACAAGATCCCTTCCAACTAGACTATAATTTGTGTGCATGACATGAAACTAGAAAGGGATCTTTTTCTACTTCGTATTAGTGATCACTGATTATCACATTTTGCACCCTGAAAAAACGGTATTATGATTACGAACCAACTCATTTACTGAATAGTGAATACAGATATACACAGTCAATGAAATTGAGGGTTTTGAATTTCGTATTTACCTGAAAAACGGAAACTAGAGGTTGCCCTTCGAAACGGCGTGAGACAAGTTTGAGCACTTGCAGTTGTAGGTAGGAGGTTCGAGGGCACCGACAGGCAGGATGTTCGTTGGTTCGAGGAATACACCGATAGGAATAACCGATTAGTTTAGAAAAATTTTCAGCCTGAATGTTTTTTTAGGGCGTGAGACAATTCCGAGTAATATAATGCTCACATATAAAAGCCTATTTGTTAGTCGTTATTACAATGGCGTTAAATTTTTTTAAAAAACTATGCAAACCGTTCGGGGACGTCTGGTCGTCCCCGAGACGGTCGAGGGATGTTTTGGACGTCCCCGCCCGTCCCGGGGACGGCCAGACGTCCCTGAACCTTCTATCGACGTCCCCTGATATTTTGACCGCGTCCCCGGAACGTTTCGGGTTTTTTGGTTTTGCAGGGGACGGCAAGGGGACGTCCCCGGACGTCCCCCCGTCCCGGAAACGCCACAGGGGACGGGGACAGGGACGGGGCTGGAGGGGCAGGGGACGCGTCCCCGTGTTTCCCTGCTTAGGATTGATATACAATATCGAATAGAATATATATCCAATCTAAGAGATGCTATTTGCACATGGTTACCAGTTTATGTGAAATGCTTATTTTAAATGAGGCTCCAAGCACATGTGAGGGGTATCATACACTATGCAAAATGCTTGCTAGTGATTAAAGGTGAAACTGAAAACTGATACGTAGTACTAATGGGACTCCTCTTGCTTTTTGGGCTCAATAATTCCTAATGCTTAAATAAATGGATTATTAGTTATGCTGCAAAAATGTAACTTGCTGCATGAAAATTCACAAAGGAGCTAAGAAAGCATTTTTAACAACTTGCTTGCTATCTTCTGCCCCGGAATGGTAAACTATTGCTAGCTTCCTTGAATATTGAATTGACGATTGTAATGTTTTTTATTAGTGCAATTTTAATGTTTTTAATTAAATAGCATCAAATTGACAAAGTATATTTTATAATTTAAATAGCATTAATTAGTGCTTGCTGTCTTCTGACCTTGAATGGTAAACTATTGCTATGAAACTAGAAGTTTATATGTGTTGAAATTGGAAGTTTATATGTATTGAAAATTTGAAATTTTAAATTCGGTTTTTAGTCTATGAAGCGTATTGAACTTTAATTTTGATCTATATATGAAGGAAATCGATAATATGGTTCATAAATTGAGTAATATGCATGTTTTTAAAGCATATTTTTTAATGTTAAATAAATTTGCTGAGTTATTGCCAAGTTTTCCCCCGAATTTTGAGTCCCGAGTTTTTTAAATTTTTGAGCTAGCCAAGTAATTGCCGAGTCCAAGTTTTTAAACTATGGTAGGCATAAATATATAATTTAAAATTTTGATGTCTTTATATTAAAAAAATAAATGTTGGCTCTAAATAGTTCTTCTTTCACTTTCTTATAAGGTCACAACATCATATGCTTTTCCCCTGCTGCCACTGTAAGTTGTGCCTCTTGGCATAATTATAACTTTTAACATAAATTGCCAATTGGTGAGTAATTTTCTTTTTATTCTCTCCCTCCCTTTTTAGGTGAACTTATGAGGGTGCTAACAAAATTAATGGGATCTCCCAACAGATATCACATAAGTACTTTAGGCAATTGAACCTTTCTCAGAAGTCATTTTATATCTGTAGGTGCCTGAAATTACAATATTGTAGAACCAGCCTGAGTAAATTTGATTAGCGTCCATAATATGTCTCGTCATTCTATAAGTTTTTGTGGTGTAACTGTAAAGTATGGCATCCGTATTCTTGAAATAGCAAACTTCAGGTCTTTGCAGTCTTGAGGAATATCTAGTTTCTTTTGTATGGGTTTTTTGTGTTTTAAAATGAAACAAATAAGAAATTTGAATTGGAGAACAATCGGCATTTGTGCTGAATGTCCATACATAGTCACCAGGTACAAGAGAGGCATAAAATAAATAATAGAAGAAAAAACTGGAAAATAAGTTACAAGGTCTATGGCAAAATATAGAATATGCATACAGAATAGTAGACAGTAAACTAACTAACAACTGTAAACAGTTAATAGTAGAAAGTGACAAAAATTGAAACATAGAGATACTAAATAAAAACTTGATGCGAGCAAAATGTTTGTGGAGCCAAGAGTTTTTCTTCACTATTTTTGAAATGAAGGAGAAAGCAATGGATCTCTAAGATGGGCTATGGTGATGAATGCATGGTTGTTTTCTGTGAGGGCATCCATGGTAATTTGTGTGCCTCCCTTGATGTTCACAATGCATCCATGGCCCTCCAATAGCCACTCTTTCCTGCTAAAAGGTTTGAGGAGATTACAGGATCTCCCAGTCCTCAGTATTAGTCACATGAGGGTAGCAGTAAAGCATGCAACAAGCCGGTGGCAGTTCTGTTGCATAGCTTGTTGCATTAAGTCAACCAAGTGACACTTTTGTTTTTCCATGGTGAGGATTTCCTCAATGGCTCTAGTTCTTCTTTGGAGGCTTATGAAATTTTGCCTCAATAGGTCAAGGTATTCTTGCTGGGAAAGGAACTCCTACAGAATTTACGAATTTTCTTTTTGCTCCTGAATATAAAAAGACCAAGAGAGACATTTTTGCAAGGTGTTGGTTTCAGCTACTTAGTGTCCAAGGTGGTTGGCAGTCCTTGCAAGGAGTCATTAATATTGGTGAGAGCGATGTGAGGAGGTGAGTCTTTGCTTTGGAGAGATTTGCCACTAGATTTAGAGGAGGTTAGTGGGGTTTAAGACTGATTTAAGGATAAGAACTCGCTTTCCTACTGTGATATTTCCCAAAGGATTCGAGAGAAGGGGAGTGCCATTTACAATAGCAGGTTCTGGAGAAGACAGATTGATCACTTAAAGAAGAAAATGCCTTGTTTTGTTGGGTCTGGATAGAGAATAAGGGGGAGTGTGGTTCCCCTTGAAAAGGTCAGCCACATAAAACTTCTGTAGGCATTGTTAGGGCCAGATCTCTAACAGAAGAGGGTACAACTAAAGCAAGTTTTACAAAATTCATACTTGTTTCTTTTTCAGCAGAGATATTTGCGTTTGTCCTTGGAGTGACATTAACATTCTATTGTTGTTGGGTGCATCATTTTCTAGATCCATGGAGTTGCAAGTAAGTGCGGCAGCTTCCTGAGTGGGAGTAACTGTGTTCCGTTTCCATTGTAGGTGCTTTGGCTCTTTTTGGCATGCTCCTTTTGTAAGTTTTTGAGGGTCAACTACTCATGTTAAGACATCTGCATCTATAATATTGAATATCTCCTTTTATAGATTTTGACAAAAGCTTGGAGCTCCTTCTCTTCATTATGGCAATAACTATTTTTGTGAGCAGTGAAAGGAGATCTATTTGAAAATGCCCCCTTGAAATTCTTGTAGGCGTGGCAGAAAAAAATTGTATGGCGCTAACCTAGGATTTATGTCAAGAATTGAGAAAAATCAATCTCATTTGCTTGTTTGTCCTCTAACAACACACATCATAGGGCTGCTGGAGGGGCCCTACCCCAATAGGTAAGTCAGCAATGCATCTCTGGATATCATAAATAAGTAAATTATCCTCTCCTTGCTAAACTAACATCTAATCAGCTAAGAAAAGCATGTTGACGATTTCATTTGAAAAGATCTTACGATTGTGATTTGCTCATTTCTTTTAAATCAATACCAGCTGGTGTGCAATAACTATTGACCTCCTGTGGACCAAGAAGAATTTATCAAGTACTGTGCGGGGAATCACATTGACAATATTATTCTGAGTGATAGACAAATCAATCTTTTGGAGTTACCATTATTTTCTTAGCCGGCAATTGGATGTTCAAAAACAGCTGTTGATTGGTTCGGCGTTGTACTTGTGAATTTGAAATGAATGCTTTCAGCTTAGAACTGATCTTTTGGCTTCTGTGTTTCATTCTATTCGTGTTTGTTTGGATTTGCTGATTCTGACATGATTTTGTCTTTTTGTGGGATGGTAGTAGCTGGGATGTGCTGATTTATTTATTTGATTACCATGTGAAAGACAAGGGGGCCAATAGGATATATATACTGGGAGGAAACATCAATGCTTGTATCTTTGAAAATGCCATAGAAATTGAGTGAAACAATTTTGTTGAAGTCCAACTTAACCATCTATAGGAGAAATGATCATTTGGGTAGGTTATCCTATAGAATCCCTTGGGACTCTGTTTTAGTTGATTAGCCTGTGTATAGAGTTGGATGATCTATAATCCCCTCATTTGCCAAGGCATCAGTTATTTCTTTTCTTTTCTTTTTTTTAGCATTAAGGGAATCAGCAACTATACCCATCATAGCTTGACGGTCTTGGTGTCAGAGCACAGGAGGGCTGCCCTATAAACCCTAAGCCACCCTTGTTTGACTGTGATCAGTGGGGTCATGGGGTTCAGGGACATTCAAACAAGGCATCAGCTATTTCGTTTGAGGATCTGAGCTTGTGCACAATTTCGACATCAGTGAATTACTGGAGTTCTATTTTGATGTTGCTTAGAATTGTGTCCATTTTCCAATTTGGTTGAATCTTCTTAAAATTCATAAGTACTTGGATTTTGTTCATGAGTACTTGGATATTCCAATTTATTTGATCTTGGGTAAAAGAAATATGAATTATTCATGAGCTTAAAATATTCTTTAGAAATATTTATAAGATAAATGATTCTAAATGTATTTGAAACATGGATATGATAGCGATTCTGATCTGACTTATTATGTATTATTTTTGGTCGACAGGCTGAAGAGCAGTATTTAAAGGAAGACATGATCGTGCTTCCTGTTCAAATAAATGGAAAAACCCGAGGCAAACTAAATATTCCACCAGGATCTGACGAGGTTGAAGCATTTTCTGCTGTGATTCAAGACAAGCATTTTGATAAATACCTGAGTGGCAAATCAATAAGGAAAAGAATTTATGTGCCTGGAAGAATTTTGAATATAATTGTAGAACAAAGATAATAACAACTGCATATTGGGGCATGCTTTACTTCCTTAAAAATCATTCCTTAAGTAGATGGGTTGTTGACAATAATATTATCTATTGCAGAAGGTTCTGAAACAGAGGAACTTGTAATGAGAAAAGACATCTTTGGGACATAGTTTGACTTTTTACAACTTTATTGCATATTATTTAATTCTTTAACTCAATTTGATGCTTCTTTCAGTTAATGTGTTAATCCTCATGGTTACACATTTGTATTTTATATTTTATGTAATCTATTTTCTAGTTATTTTCCTATTTAGATAGCTATGGGCAGTTAAACTGTTCTTCTGCTTATATAAACTCATATCTAATTTTCTATTGTATATCAATATAGTTTTACCATTCTGCCCTCCTTTACAATCTGGGCCTAATAGTGGTATCAGAGCCATGGTTAAATCATGATGAAGAGAAGAAAATAGATGTGATGTGAGGGTTTGCACGAAGAAGAGTATGACGTGAGAAGGATTCTAAAAAAGTGGCTGTTGTTTATTGTTGCCGCCTGCAAAGGTGAATTGATAGGGCTAGATTGCTCCGTGACGTACCATTTGTTAGAATAATGGTGGTTTGGAATTTGTGTGAAATACAATAAAATTCCTCTGCATATAAAAGCGTCTATCCAACATTTGAATAAGACACCAGGAGAATTAAAGAGGTCAGACTGGAAGAAAACATTGTATCGTTTCCTTGTATAGACATGAAAAAGCATACTACCAAATCAGGAAACGGCTATCCAGCACCGCAAATCGCATTCGGCATGGATAGCCGCTTCCCTTCACATCCATGCATCACATTACTATTCATTATTAATAAATGACAAATCCCTCTGTAGAAAATGGCGGAATAATTAATTTCTTTTGGCCTGCTCTAAATATATCTTCCAGCTTCCTACAAAGATAATAAAGCAGTAAGAAATTGCAAAGATTTTCTTTTGCTCTTTTTTTCTAAGAGGAACGAGTAGTGCAGCTACCCAAAATTCATTTTATTTTCTAATACAATTCATCAATTCATTATATAAATATAACATTATAAATATAACATGATATAATAATATCTGTCTAGGTGCATTTTTTATCAAAAGAATTATTAATTTATTAAATCTATACATACACTTTTAAATTTTAGTTAATAATTATTTAAAAAAATTAATGTTTAATATTAAATATTTAGAAAATTGATATTTAAAATTAAAAGTAACTTCTGTATGACTAACTAATTTCTTATATTATTGTAAACTGAAACTGAAAAATTATTCGCAACGATTATTTATGTGATATTTTACTGGTTTACTTACAATGAGAATGACAATTATTGTTTTATTCTGAACTATTTTATTAGCACCTACCTTATTGCAATGAGTTTGCATTTATCTAGTTATTATATTGATTGTAACTAACCAAAAGATAGGATTGTTTTTCTTGTCGAGCAAATTTAATTTAAATTTGTACTTTTTCTATGTCAACATGATAAATTTTTAACAAAAAAAATATTGAAAAATGATTTATCTGTATTGTCATTGGTTAAAAAAATGACCTCTTCTCTGCAGATTAATGCTGAGAGAATTTTGGTTTGAGAGAGGATGTGGCAAGTAAACAAATTATAAACACAAATTTTGGCTCCCACTAGTTATGTCATGCCTAAATGGATGGCGATAATTATGAGGGGAGTTTTTTTTGTCAAAGGGACAAAGTTATAATATTAATAATACTATTAAAAATATAGGGTTGTACACATTTTATTTTATGAAATTAGATAATTTTTGGCATTTCAATTTTATTTACTCGAGTTAAAAATCTAGTATTTCAATTTTATTTATTAAAAAGTTAAAAAATCTATACTATCATGAAAAATATTTCACCATGTTATTACATTTTTTATTTTATTATTCAAACATACAATATTTAAATGCATTTTAAATTATCATAGTATTAATATTATTACATTTTAATATCTTAAGCAGACATTTCAAATCTCTATACACTCAACTATTCCCAAGGCTCTCGGCCTCCACACACTTGCAATTTTATTTACCCAAGACATTTCAAAATGAGTTAATACAGCTTTGTAAAGTTTAGTTTTATAGTTAAAGAAATATTTGTGTTATTTAATAGGCTTTGTAAAGTTTAGTTTTATAGGTAAGTAAAATATTTTAGTGCTATTTTATTTCTACCAAATTAAATTATTTTTAAGATTTCAATTTTATTTAGCCAAGACATTTCAAAATAGTTGACATAAAATTTTCCTTATAAATCTAGTTTTTTACAAATTTGAAATGATAAACAATTTTTTATCTTTACAAAAAAAATATTACTACACCATAATATTAGATTAATTAAAATAATTAAAATCATGTTCTCTATTGCCGTTAAGGGCGTGGTCTGATGGTTAAGTCGTTTGGTTGTAGTGGCGGTAAGTCGCTCGGTTGTAATGGCGGCCACCCACCCTAGTGAGATTGAAGTATTCCTTCTTGGGGATGAGGTTCTCTGTATTCTAGCCTCAAAAAAAAGTAAAAAAGTACTTACTATTAATACTAAGTACTTACTATTATTACTTAAACAAAAAATTAAGTGACTAAGATAGAATAATGTGTAATTATTTTTCAAACTTACAATATTTTAATCCATTTTAAATTGTAATAGTATTCAATATTATTACATTTTAATATCCTAGGCAAACATTTCAAATCTCTCCACACCCAACTAGGGTTAGGGTTCTACACATTTTATTTTGTGAAATTAGATTATTTTTGGGATTTCAATTTTATTTATTCAAGAGTTAAAAATCTAGGAGTTCAATTTTATTTAGTCAACACAGTTTTGCCATGTTATTACATTTTTTATTTTATTCTTCAAACTTACAATATTCATTTTAAATTATAAAAGTATTAGTATTATTACATTTTAAGAAAATATTTGTGTTATTTAATAGGTTTTGTAAAGTTTAGTTTTATAGTTAAGGAAATATTTTAATCCTATTTTATTTATACCAAATTAGATTATTTTTGAGATTTCAATTTTATTTATTATGACATTTCAACACTCTTCAAAAATTAATTTTTCAATTTTTGGAATGCAATTTGTCTTTACAGCCAATACCTAATCAACAAAAAAATTACAACTAAACAAATACTATATACAACCAAGGCAGTACTGGCCATTATGTGGCACTTGTTTACTCGAGTTAAAAAATTAGAATTTCAATTTTATTTAGTCAAAAGTTAAAAATTTACAATATCACGTAAAATATTTTGCCATGTTATTACATTTTTATTTTATTATTCAAGCTTACAATATTTTAATACATTTTAAATTATAGAATTATTAGTACTATTACATTTTAATAAAATATTAATAAAATATTTGTGTTATTTAATAGGATTTGTAAAGTTTAAATTTATAGTTAAGGAAATATTTTAGTCATATTTTATTTTTACCAAATTTTTGAGATTTTAATTTTATTTGCCCAGACATTTCAACACTCTTCAAAAATTAATTTTTCAATTATTGGAATGTAATTTTCCTATACAACCAATACCTAATCAATAAAAAAAACACAACTAAACAAATACTATATACAACCAATAGCTAATCAACAAAAAAAAATTACAACTAAACAAATATTATCATAACAACACTACAAGGCAGGTACTGGCCACTATGTGGCACTTGTTTTACATAGAGTTTTATTTTTTTTAATTTTCAAACACCAATGCTATCTATGTGTTTTTCCTCATCTACATTATGACACAAATTTTCTCGTTTTTATGTTTGTATTTTAAAAAGTTACAAAATATTTGAAAACTCTTATCTCCTTTTATCCAATGTAATCTTGGTTAATCTTGGTTGAATCTTAGCCCCTTCTACTATGTAATATTTAATAATTAAATAATAGTTATCTATATAGAGTATTTAAATATTTAAATTATTTCTTTAACATTTATTCAATTTTAAAATTAACTAGTATAGATATCTTAATTCCTTTTATCTTAATTTGGGTAGGATTATGCTTTTTCCATTGAATTTTACCATATTGTGTGATTTCAAATCTTCTTGTAGTTTTTCTTATGATATACTTTGGTTAAATCTTGTTTTTTCATTTCTAGTTAGGTTAGGGTTTTCTCATATCCCATATCAATTTACCCATTTAAAAACACTTTATGATAGAAAATAAATAGTTGACAGGGAAAGATTGGGGCACTTACCTGATAGGATTAAAGTCTAATAGCTACAATACTTTCCTTTGGATATTTTATCTTGATATCAAACATTTACGTTGTAACATAGTTTTCAACTTTTTCATTCACAAATTCTTTAATAATGCCTTTTGATTTTCATCGAAAAAATAATATTTAAGAAAATATCATGAACTAATTTAGTTTAGATCTATATAGAAGTAGGGCTTTTGAAACCTAAAAACTAGGTTTTTTTTGGTTCTATATTAAAATTTTGGTGAATTTGGGTAGGATTATGTTTTTTCCATTAAAATTTACCATATTGTATGATTTCAAACCTTCTTGTAGTTTTTCTTATGATATACTATAATTAAACCTTGTTTTTTCATTTTTAATTAAGGTTTTTTGAAATTCCATATCAATTTACCCATTAAAATTATTTTATGATAGAAAATAAATAGTTGACTGGTAAAGATTAGGACACTTACCTTAGGATTAAAATCTAATAAGCTACAATACTTTTGAAATGGATGATATTTGAAAATGATGTATTTCTCATCATAGCTTTGTTTTCATTTATAAATATTCACATTTTGTTTGAAGAGGGAAAAATCTATTCAGCGTAAGCAATTGGCTTTGTGCTGGTTATATTCAGCCAATTTTTAAGTTTGCAGATCAGTTTTTATCAAATCTGTTGAACTTCACCAATATGTTTGAGATTTCAAAACCATATATGGCATGACATGCTTACAGTTTGGGTATGCGGGAATGGACATAATCACAAAGTTTGCTCTAAACTAAGGAATGAGTCCTTTTGTTCTGGTGGTGTACATGTAAAAACAGGCTCAAAAACATCAAAAAGACAGGATAAAACATAACACCAATGAAAAAGGAATAATAGGGCAAACAGGATAACTCAGAAATATATTTATCTAGCTTGCAATATATTACATCCAAATGTTGTATCTAGCAGATGCTGTGTCTAACAGGTTTTTTTTTTGGTGTTTTTGGGCCTGTTCTCACAGTACAGGCATGCTTTAGCTACTGCTGCGCTCGCTCCTTTTGCCTTCTTTCTTGAGAGTTATCTAATATTTATTCGATGCAAATATACCTTAAGCTTTTAACTTGCTTCTTGTATTCAACTACCTACTCATCTTAGCATTGCAGGAAGATGATGCCCAGAATCACGTTTACCATGTTTTGTCAGATTTTTGCACTGGGTTTGTTGGGGTAAGTACATTGTTTTC
This sequence comes from Cunninghamia lanceolata, assembly GCA_027924645.1. Taxonomy (NCBI): domain Eukaryota; kingdom Viridiplantae; phylum Streptophyta; class Pinopsida; order Cupressales; family Cupressaceae; genus Cunninghamia; species Cunninghamia lanceolata. Next base: position 2,126,391 of record BSBN01000405.1, read on the forward strand.
ATTGCATTTGCTGGTTTTTTTCTCTGTTTCCTTTCTCCATTGAATTGAAAATGGTGTAATGTTTATGAATAATAGCAGGCCTGTCCTGGATCAAAACTTCTATTACTTGGGGTTGAAATATACTTCTCCCACTTTTGCCAGTCCAATGACTAATTTGCTCCAAGCAATCACTTTTGTAATGGCTCTTTTATTCAGGCAAGTGCACTATCCCATCTGGCCCAAACATGTAACAATATAATATTTAAATGCTAAAATCAAATTTCCTCGATTATGCTTTTATTAATAACAATCTAACCTGAATCGTTTGCTAGGAATGTGTTCTTCAGTTCTGGGAAGTGTGTGCTGCGTATAATGAGGAACCCATTGCCCAGATTGATGAGCATGGGGATCATCAAAATCCAAGAAGCCACCTTCTTGGGTTCTCTAAATATTGACATTGTTGAAGAGCTGAACTTGATCCATTTCAGAGAGCTTTCCTGCCTGCAGAGGAGTGCCCGCCTTGTAATCTGAATCAAATGTGCATCCTGAGACTTGGAGTTTATTTATTTTTAAATCATTTTAACATAAGGCCTATTAGGGACGTGACTATATATGCATTACCAGTGCAGTTTTATATAGTTTGCTGTCATAACCCTGAAAAAGAAATAATTAATTTCTTCAAAACACATTTTATTTACAAACATTATAAAGTCTAAACAATGCATAATCAATTAATTGCAATAAACACTATGGTCGATCAAATTATAAATGATAGTTTATTAACTAGTTAATTTAATCATCTTTAATATTTAGTAAGGAGGCATAAGTTAGAAGGGTGTGTCTATAAGGCAAGCCTTATTTCGATGCATATAACGAGGCAAAGAAATCAATAGTTGGGATCACAGCAAGGACAAACAAGGATCTAGGCATTTGCAGCAGGTGAGATCCCTCACTTAGTTCTAGTATCTAGTTTCCTCAATTCAAACATAATATTGTTACATATGCTTTGTCTTTCTTCATTGAAATGCATGAATTATCCCTGACGTGTTTAAGTCATTCCGCTATGATGAAATCAGAACTGGAAATAAAGGAATTCTAACATGGCAATTAGACTTTCAATGTGGCAATGACTATAGATGATTATGGCTTATCTTTGGACTAATATCAATCTGCATGCATGTATAATTGATGTCTATTATACCCTCTTTTGGGATTGTATATTAATGTGTTAGAAGTGAATCATAAACTATAGAAAACTGTAAGAAATGATGACAATATAAACATAAATTCTCTGATATTTGTTTCTGCACTGTTATATATTCATGTTTGAATCTTTTATAACATACTAGAAGCAGAATATAATAGATAAAAGACTGACTGCATATTTGGAAATTGACTAGAAACCGTTTGCATTCTTATTATGATCATGTCAGGAGGGGTGGATCATGACTTAAGTAGATTGTCTGATAACCCCACCCAGATTTCTACCCCACAGGCCCAAACCAAGGGTTGGGCATTCTGCCCCACAGTTCCAAGGCAAGGGTTGGGTCAAGGAAGGGTGAGGGTTTCCACATAGAATTATGCCCCTTAGGCCCAAGGCAAGGATTTGGGCAATACGATAATGGTAGACCTTAGGCTACTTAAGCTTTATGATTTCCCCTCCCCTAGCAATGCTGAGTGACTCTTCTTTTGTGTTTTCATTTGTGAGTTGATTATGTTTTGTAATGTCCCCTTCCTAGACGTCACATAGATGAGCAATGGTTGGCCTATTACCAGGGTTCCCATAGGTCAACAGAGTGGTTAGGGGACATATCCAGGGGCAGTGGAGCTTTGCTAGGAGTTTTTTGAGCCCTTCAATTTGGTGTCAGTTGATGAATCCAAGTGTTGAATTGAAAATATTAAGGTTTGCTTTAAGGGAATAGTGAAAAGTGAATAGTAACATAAAATTAGAAGAGGAATAGTGAAAAGTGAATAGTAACAGAGAATTAAAAGAGGAATAGTGAAAAGTGCCCCCATCTTAGTAGCACAATGTTGTTTTTAAAAAGTGGCACTTCCCTTTTCATGAGAAAAGACCCTCAAGGTGGGAGTGGTCTCTTGGAGGGAATATTTTATTGTTTTTTATGGAAAAAAGGTTATGGAGGCTATAAAGCAAGGTATTGGGCTCATTTTTTAACATTCTATTCTTATTTTTCATAAAACTAAGTGCAAGTTTGGAGCTCTAGAGAGGGTTTCAGCAGATTGCAGCTCTTCTGAGGATGAAACCCCTTGGAGGACAGTGGATTGGATGACAACCCAGTTCACAAAACAGGGAAATCTACTCTGGGTTTTTGTTTGGGCGTCATTGGACTTCATTACAGGGTAATATTGCATGTTGGAGAGGTTGCATCAATGGTTTATCAAGACACATTTGCAGATTGGGCTTCTTATGAGCATATAGCCTCATTTTTGTGCATTCACCTGCTGGTCGTTTGATTTGGGGGTTATTCTCAGCCAAATCCTAGCTAGGAATTAGGATTTCAGCTACTAATTGTTCCACAAATTAAGCATTGGCTCTTGGGTATGTGATTGTCATTTGGATAGTTATTATTGCGTCCTATAGAGGTTTCTGGGTTGCTGTTATAGTTTGATTTAGTGGAAATTAGACCTCTAAATTTGTAATCAGACTTATGTTTAGTGAGAAATAAAGCTTATTTTGGTGTGGTATTGCAATGTTTATTTGTTGGTTATATTTCTTTTCATTCGGTATGTGAATATTGCAATCAAAACCATTTCATATCCACACAAATATCAAATAACAAACTTAGAAAATCAGAACAACAGTCAAAAAATCAGAATTCATTAGTTTGCCCAACAACTATTTGACAAATTACCAAGGGATCAAAATTGAAAAATCAGGGCAGATTTGGTAAGGGATCTTTCATTTAAATTGTTGGACAATAGATATTAGAACTGACATATGGCAATATGGACTTGTATATATACATGATGTTACAGGTATTATTCCAAGAGAACATTTAGAGAGAAGAAACCCTAAACCTCATCCACAAGTAAATTCTAGGGCAGACTAGGTAAGGAACATTACAGTGGTATCAGAGCATCTTTCCTGCCACCCCGTGGGAAATAATGCAAACCTACCACTGAAGAGGCTCTAAGACTAGTACCCAAGAAAACAACCTCATGGATAACCCATTAAGAGATGAACTTAGGGCCTTCATAGAGAATAGTGATAAAAAACCCAAGCCTTATTGGGACAAAATGAAAAAACTAACCGAGCTTTACTTCTAGCCCTCCAAAACCTAAACAACAATAATACAAAAGAAGCAATCTCTAACCACTTAGAGAACAACCATCCCACACCCCTACAAGACACAAGCTCTAGGCCCACCCAACCCAATTTCTTGGCTGATGAGGAACCTATGAAAGAGAGTAACATTGATAGGCCTCCCATAGGGAATGTTGATGAGATAGTTGTAGCCTATTATAGGCTAGAACCAGAAATTGAGGGAGTGTGTGATTTTCAAAGACTAATGTAAGGCCAAACAAAGAACCATCCCTAGAAGAGAGGGATAGGACCCAATAGATAGAGAACTTGAGGACAAGGTAAGAAAATTAACCTTCACCAACTTTGACGGAGAAAACAAAACCACAGCCCGATCTTGGGTTCAAAAATTAGATACCTATCTATCCTTAAGCCCAACAACTGAAGCAAAAGCCATCAAGTTTGTCGTTTTACACCTAACCGGAATGACCCATGATTGGTGGCATCACAGTCTCATCACTCAAGACCACTAACAAGTCACCACCTACGATGACTTTACCCAAAGATTGATAAAGAGATTCACAATGTACAACAATAGTGCCCCAATTGGAGATTCACCTAGGGAACCACTACATCATAGAAGATTTTCATGTGGTCCCTTTAGATGTCGACATCATCTTAGGAACCCCTTGGATCTACTCCTTAGGCTGCTTTATGTTTGATCTCCCAAACCAAATCATCTGTTTTCAACATGAGGGACAGGAAGTCACTCTAAGAGGTTTACCTAATGGGGCCCCAAAAGTGATCTCATGTAAAAGGATGGAGAGGATTTTTAGACGAGGACAGGGAGAATGGGTTGCCTAGTGTATGATACTCGACAAAAACACCTCACAAGGAAGGGCCATCCACATAGACATCCAACCTATTACAAGAAAATATAGGAAGGTGTTTGAAGAAATCCCGCTAGGGTTACCACCTAAGAGAGGATTTGAGCACACCATAGAATTGGCAGAAGGAGCAAAACTGGTCATAACCACTCCACACTGTCACCCCCATAAATACAAAGAGGAGATAGAGAAAACAATTAAAGAACTTATTGAGATGGGGCATATTCAACCCAGCTCTAGCCCATTTGCTTCCTCTGTAGTTCTTGTCAAAAAGAAAGATGGCACTTTTAGAATGTGTATAGATTATAGAGCTTTAAATAAAAAGACTATCAAGAACCGCTACCCCATCCCTTGAATCGATGAACTCCATGGAGCAAGGTTCTTTTCCAAGATTGATCTTCGATCAGGATATCACCAAATAAGAATGAGGGAGGAAGATGTGCCTAAAATAGCTTTCCGATGCCACTATGGGCATTTTGAATTCTTAGTCATGCCTTTTGGGCTCACCAATGCCCCCACTACCTTTCAATCATGCATGAACCATACTTTCTGCAAGCAACTCGAGAAATTCCTCCTAATCTTCTTTGATGACATTCTTATATACAGTAAAACATGGGAAGAGCACCTCCAACATATTGACGAGACCCACAAGATTTTAGAGCAAGAATCCTTGTACGCCAAAACATCAAAATGTGAATTTGGCATGGAGGAGATACTTTACTTGGGCCATAAAATCAACGGCCAAGGCGTGAGTGTGGATGAAGAAAAAATAGCAGCGATCAAGGATTGGCCTAAACCCAAAACTCTTACACAATTGAGGGGCTTTGTAGAATTGTGCAGTTATTACAGGAGCTTTGTGAAGGGATTTTCAAAGATTACTGCCCCACTCACAGACCTAACCAAGAAGGGGGCCTTTGCATGGGATGAAACAGCCCAACAAGCCTTTGAAAAACTAAAGGAAGCCATGAGCTCATGCCCGGTGTTAGCCATCCTCGACTTCACTTTACCCTTTGAATTACAATGCAATGCATCTGGGGAAGGGATTGGCGTGGTTTTGATGCAAAATAAACATCCTATAGCCTTTGAAAGCCGGAAGCTTACCCAAGCAGAAAGACACTACCCTATCTATGATAAAGAGATGTTAGCTATAATGCATGCCTTGGCAAAATTCTGCCAGTACTGGTCTGGACAAAGTTCCATGTGAAAACCGATCATAATAGCTTAAGATACTTCATGAATCAAAAGGACTTGAATGACCGGCAACAAAAATGGGTGAGCCGGATACAAGCCTATGACTTTTACATCGAGTATGTGAAGGGGGCCAACAATGTGGTAGCAAACGCCCTATCTAGACTACCTTGCCTGAAAACTATAACCAATGTATCTGCAGAATGGAAATATGATATCATTTTAGAGTATACCAAAGATCACCAAGCCAGTGAAATCTTGGAAGGACATCCCCCCAATGAAGAATACAAGGTGTTAGAGGAACTCATGTTATATAAGGGTAAAATCTTTCTAGTGCTTAATTCCAAAGTGAAAGAAAAGGTCCTTAAAGAATATCATGATAACCCACTAGCCGGGCACCAAGGCTACTACAAAACATACAAACAGGGAAGGGAAAAGTACTCATGGAAAGGACTCAAGAAGGATGTGCTAAAATATGTGCAAGAATGCATGACATACCAATGGAATAAAATCGAACAAAACCATCCAGCCGGGCTCTTGCAACCCTTACCCATTCCCGATAAAAAAATGGGAAAGTATCTCGATGGACTTTATTACCAGATTGCCAAAAACTCAGGGAAAAGATTGCATATATGTGGTGGTTGATAGGCTCACCAAATATGCCCGCTTCTTTGCCATATCCACAGAATATAAAGCACCCCAGATAGAAGAAGTATTCTTCAAAGAGATTTTTAAGCTCCATGGCCTCCCAAGAAATATTGTCAGTGATCGGGATAGTTGATTCATGAGCCAATTCTGGCAAGAACTCTTTCGGTTCTCAGGGACTACTCTTACACCAAGCACTAGTTACCATCCCTAGACAGATGGTCAAACAGAAATTGTCAATAAATGGATAGAAGGCTACTTACGGAATTATGTCATTGGACAACAGAGTGCATGGGTCAAATGCTTGCATTTGGGAGAATATTGTTATAATACAACCCACCACATGTCCATCCAAATGAGTCCCTTCAAAGCATTGTATGGATATGAACCCACCACTTTTGGGAGCTTGATTACCCGAGAAAGCCAAGTGCCCCAAGCTAAAGATTTCGTGCAAGAAAGCATGGACATCCTGAATACCTTGAAAGACAATTTGCATCACACCCAGAACCAACAAAAGATGTACGCAAATTGAAATCGTGTTGGAAGAACTTTTGAAGTGGGAGATCTAGTATTCCTCAGGTTACAACCTTATAAGAAATCATCCCTTAAGTCTAATGGATCAGAGAAGCCAAGACCTTGGTTCTACGGGCCCTACAGGATCACAGAGAAGATTGGAGAAGTGGCCTATGAACTAGAGTTACCCAAGGATAGCCGCATCCATAATATTTTCCATGTATCTAGATTAAAGAAAGTATTGGGTCAACAAGTAGTCCCCTGTGCAAAATTACCTCCAATGGATGGTGAAGGCAAGCTAATCCTCGAGCCCGAAGCAGTCCTCAACATGAGGGAAAAAAGATTAAGGAATAAAACTATTCCGGAGTTCTTGATCAAATGGAAGAATCTACCTGAAGAAGATGCTACATGGGAGGGTGAAGAGATCTTTAATCACCCTAACCTCAAGTTGCTTGTGGACAAGTAATTTGAGGGGAGAGGACTGTCATAACCCTGAAAAGAAAATAATTAATTTCTTCAAAACACATTTTATTTACAAACATTATAAAGTCTAAACAATGCATAACCAATTAATTGCAATAAACACTATGGTTGATCAAATTATAAATGATGGTTTATTAACTAGTTAATTTAATCATCTTTAATACAATGATTTAGTAAGAGGCATAAGTCAGAAGGGTGTGTTTGTAAGGCAAGCCTTATTTCGATGCATATAAAGAGGCAAGGAAATCAATAGTTGGGATCACAGCAAGGACGAACAAGGATCTGGGCATTCACAGCAGGTGAGATCCCTCACTCGGTTCTAGTATCTAGTTTCCTCAATTCAAACATAATATTGTTACATATGCTTTGTCTTTCTTCATTGAAATGCACGAATTATCCCTGACGTGTTTAAGTCATTTTGCTGTGACGAAATTAGAACTGGAAATAAACGAATTCTAACATGGCAATTAGACTTTCAATGTGGCAATGACTATAGATGATTATGGCTTATCTTTGGACTAATATCAATCTACATGTGTGTATGATTGATGTTTGTTATATCCTCTTTTGGGACTGTATATTAATATGTGTTAGAACTAAATCATAAACTACAGAAAACTGTAAGAAATGATGACTGTAATATAAACATAATTTCTCTGATATTTGTTTCTGCACTGTTATATATTCATGTTTGAATATTTTGTAACATACTGGAAGCAGAATATAATAGATAAAAGAATGACTGCATATTTGGAAATTGACTAGAAATTATTTGCATTCTGATTATGATCCTGTCAGGAGGGGTGGATCATGACTTAAGTAGATTGTTTGATAACCCCACCCAGATTTCTACCCCACAGGCCCAAACCAAGGGTTGGGCATTCTGCCCCACAGGCCCAAGGCAAGGGTTGGGTCAAGGAAGGCTGAGGCTTTCCACATAGAATTATGCCCCTTAGGCCCAAGGCAAGGGTTTGGGCAATAGGATAGTGGCGGACCTTAGGCTACTTAAGCTTTATGATTTCCCCTCCCCTGGCAATGTTGAGTGACTCTTCTTCTTATGTGTTTTCATTTGTGAGTTGATTATGTTGAATTGCTGGACAATAGATATTAGACTGACATATGGCAATATGGACTTGTATATATACATGATGTTACAAGTACCATTCCAAGAGAACATTTAGAGAGAAGAAATTCTAAACCTCATCCATAAGTAAATTCTAGGGCAGACCAAGTAAGGAACATTACATTTGCAAGGAATAATTGTGTGAAGAAAAGTGCCCTATAGAATATTTCATGTGTGATCAGGCATGTTGGGACCCAAAATAGGTGCAACCCTAAACTCTAAAACATTCCTAAATCACCTAGGCTAGGGATGGTCATTCTAGGTGATAGGAAGAGGTTCATCAACAAGTTTAGGGTGATTTTGGCCAATAAACAGGAGTGCGTAGGCTCCTCTGCACTTTGAGCTCAGCTTAGACTCAGGAGGGATATTCCAAGGGGTATACCTGAATAGGTATTAGCTTCAACACCAAATGAACAAATAAATATGGAAGGACAACCAAACCCAACTAGTGTTTTAGGCCCCAAAGACTGTCACTGGACCTAAAACAATTGGTTGTCATTAATAACCCCTATATAGCTGATAAAAGGGCACTCCCATTGACAATGGAAAGTGCAGGTATGCTTGTTTGTAAGACATACAAACTAACTATTAACTTCACACATGATGAATTTGTTTTGATTTTAAAAAAGTGTGAGTGATCAAACACTTCAGACCGATGCCTAATATATTGGGTTACGGAGTCAACAGTTTAGCAGAAGGAAGAAAACAACAAGAGAAATGAAACATGCACTTTTTGGACACCCAGATGTAAGAAAGACAATTATCAAAGAAGAAAATACTTAGTAATCATTTCCAACATATAATCTTTCATCTATAACCATACAAGAGATCATTCCACAGCATGCAATGTTTTAAGAATTTGTCTAATTCATCTGATAAACGGTTACAATCGTACCACAAAGTGTGGCAAGAGGAAAACTAGCTTAACTTAGGCTTTCCTTGGAAAATTATAGGAGGAGAAATTCATACAATGATAACTAAAATCCATCTGAAAATCCTTTCACAACCTGTGTTTTATCTGCTGGAAAACTGTAACTTTTCTACTCTTTGAAACCCTAGAGAGCTCTACACTTAGTCACCTGAAAGTGATAAAGATGACCAACCCTTGAAAAGAGTTCAAGTCTTGCCTTTATAGTCTTCACCTCACGTCTAAGAATGAAATGAGCGCCCAAAATCTTCAACCACCCCACCAACTGTATTAAAAACATTGAATTCGGACACCCACTTCACAGTAATGGCGCCGTCGGAAGTAGTTGGCACGTTCCTAGGCGGTTGGAGGAGTCTGGAAGGCCAGGAAGCCAACCTCTGAAAAAATTAGACTTTCGGACCTCAGGCCTTCAACCTTCCACCCTTTGTCTTTATTCCTTTCTGCCTTAGTCACTTTGCTTATGTCGAACTTCAGGCCCCCGTTGTCTCGCCTTCCAAAAGGAAGAAGAGAAAATACCACAACTTTGACCCCACAAAGTCCGCCCCACTTAGAATATTCTTTAAGACCTTAGGTGAACCTCGGCCTTTCAACCTCCCACCTTGCGTCTATCTTGAAGAAGAGGAAAAGCCAAAGCCCCGACTCCCGCCCTTTGAAACAACCACGTGTCCACTTTCTGTCGTTTTGCTAGCTAGCCTGCGGGCCCATCAAAAGGCTCCACGGAATGGCGGAATGCCTTAGGAAAATTTTATCTGTCGAGGGTCAGTCGTTGGGCCTTTCACCTTCCTTCTTCCAAAAGGATGAAGGCGGAAGGGTGGAAGCCCGAACTCCGACCTCCGCTATACACTTGATACTTAAAATATTTTCACTTAGACCTATTAGACCTCGGGGCCCGTCCCTTCACCACTACACTGAAGAAGGTTGAACTGCTGAACTCTGAAGTTCGATGCCCTGCAACATCTCTCCATACTTAGAAAAAAATTTCATCATTCAGAGTGGACTCCAACCCTTGGGCTTTCTCTGCAACGCCTGCCATTAAGAAGACAGAAGGGAGGAACCCCAACCTTCGAAACTCTGTCGAACACTTAGAAAACCAACACTTAGGCAAACCTTTTGGGACCAAAAGGTGAAGCACAGAGGGAAGGAGGAAACCTGAAAATTTGACCTCTGAAAAAGAAAAGGAAAAAACACAGGAAAACTTAGGACATTGGGACTTAGCCAATTTTTGGGCTTTTCTACCTTATATTTTCAAATGGCAAACACATGAAAACCTATGAAAGGTGTCTCAGATAGGTTATAAACCATAGGTTCAAGTGGGATTCATATGAGACTTGGTGGCAAAATGGGGCATTTTGAGGACTGATTTTTCAAGTCCCAACAAGGCATTCAAAATGTCTTTTGCATCCTTGGAAATGGTATGGTTCAGTGTTTGCACACAGTCACATTTGTTGTTGACAGATTCAGATTAACTAACAATTATTGCTATAAAATTTGCATATAAAGGACATTGTTTTTAACCGTTTTATGTAAAATTGGTAAATCGGGGTGTTTGAAGAAATATGTGTTTGTAATTGGGATTATAAGGTGATTATTGATTGAACCCAACTAGTATTGGTTTTGCTTTGAGTTTTTTTTGCATTCTGCATCATGGGATCTACTTTATATGAAGATGGCATTTTATCTTTACAGATTAAGGTTGCAAACTTAGAAGGAGCTACTCAAATATTTAAGTGTTGGACGTAATTTCAGCCTACCTTTTATGCAAATTTATGCTCAATATATCTTGTTTCGACAAGAAATAGATAGGTTACAAAATAATACACTCAATGCAAAAGCACAAAAGAAAGATGTAAAGGAGGATGTACCCTCTTCTAGCACTTCAAAACACCAAGCGAGTAAAACAAACATTGTTCTGTCTCCTCTTGTGTCACATAAGCCAGATGTTGTGTATAAGCCTATGATCCAAAAAAGACAACAATCAAAACCCATTGTGGGAGTTTGGCAATGTCAGAAAATAAATAGGGCAAAATGTGGTCTTGGTTATCAAGGTTTTATTGGGTCTTATGTTCCAAAGTATTCAAAACCCATCAAATTTGTATTTGGAAGGCTTATGAATACATGTCGAGTTGAATTTTCCTCTGCCAATGTCTAATTGGTTCAACCAAAAATGTGTTCCTATTGTGGTCGTCAAGGTCATCTTTCTAGTAATTGCTTTGATCTGCACCCTTGTACATCATGTGGTTTGCATACTCATTATGTCAAACATTGTTATCTCCAAGAGCTACCTTCAAAGTCTGTGAGGCCTATGCATTTTGGTTGGATAGACCATTCTAGATGGAGATCCAAGGTTGATTTGTTCACCAAATCTTATAAGAGAGTCCAATCTATTATTGATGTTGAAAAATGTGCCTATTCATAATGGTGATGATGTTCTCCATCCTAATTCTTCTAATGATTATGTGGATCTTATCAAGCCTGCATTGACTAGTGTTAATATTGATATTTCTGAGATGCCACTTGGTATATTTGATAAGCCAACAATTGTTGAGAAGATTGAAGAATTGAATATGCTTTTCACAAAGAATGATTTTGCAAAGCAATGTGATTGTACTAAGTATATTGGATATGCAGCTTATGATGATGTTGGTGATGACAATGAAGATGACTTTTATTGAGTATAATGAAATCTAATTATTTGAGGCCATGGAAATTAAGATGTTGCCTCTTGTTGAGTTAGTATGGTATATGCTCTCTACTCTTTCTCCATCAAGGAGACCATGTTCTTGGCATTTTCCTCTCTCATCTACCAAGGGGGGAAACTTGTGTGTAAGCCATATTCGAGTGAAGACTTCAATTCAAAGATTGTTGACACCTTGTGATTGATATTATTTTCAATGATAATGGAGTTGTCCCAGATTGATAGTTGGTGACTACTTGTATTGGCCACTAAGGTCATTTCTATCAAAATTTGGGACTTGTCAAGGCAACAGGCTCAGTATTCCAATTTGAACCTTGTTAAGGTAGCAATTTTAGTTCAAACAAATTTAAGACCTGTCACAGTAGTAGGATTTTTTCAAGAAGCTTCAGATCAGCCAACAGATATTCTCACCAAAGTGCTTGGTGGAGAGAAGTTGAGCAGTTCAATATACTGTTGCAATTCAATTAACTGTTTGGTTTCATGAGAACTCCTTCAGATTAAGGGGGGATGTTAATATGTTAATCCTCATGGTTACACATTTGTATTTTATGTAATCTATTTTCTAGTTATTTTATTGTTTAGACAGTTATGGGCAATTAAATTGTTCTTCTGCCTATATAAACACGTAATTTTCTATTTTATATCAATATAGCTTTACCATTCTGCCCTCCTTTACAATTTGGCCCTAGCACTTTCAAATTTTTACTCCATTGTTTCTTTGCCACTTAAATTGAATGTAAAGTCAACATCTACATAGAGTGATGGATTGCTATCCCTTACACTTCAAAAATAGTTCATTTTTACATCATATAAGGAAACTGGTGTTTTCGTTTGGATTGTAGTGCCTTTTAGTTTTACTAATATGATTTTGGCCAAATGTTGGTATATCTTATTATTAGCTTAGCCTTCGAATGATTTTGATGTCAGTTACCCTTAAGCAAGTAAAATCTATATGACACCCTTTGAAGTATAAAATATATTAGTGGAGAGGTTAAATTTATATTCCATTGGCTAACTATGCAAACCAACAAATCCATTGAAATATGAAGACAAGTTTAAATAACTTCACTTTCAAAATCGAACTCTGATTTCCAATCCATATATCTTTTACTTTGTATAGCCTTTGGAACACACATTATAATTGAAGGGGAATAAAAGGACCCTTAAAAAAATGTCTTATATGAGTAGGGATAAAGTAATAAGTAACATTTTAGATACATGAGTTGAGTCTGATAATATAAATTGAAAACAATTTAATTGATATTGTAATTAAACATGTGTTGAAATGGAAATAAGATTTTTTTTATTACTGAAAATGGCTTTAGGGAGCCATACCCATAAAGAAAAATATAGAAAATATTATATTATCAGTTGCTCCAATGGAGGGCCATATTAAACAGTATTTCATTACATCAGATAGTATATATCATTGTTTCTCCATCTACATATACCTAAAACATATTTACTATGCCTGGACCTATCAAAATGCCAAGCTTTCTACATAATTACATACGGTGCCCTTACTATCAAAACAAGGCTCCATCTATAGACCGGTAATATCTAGCTACTATATGCACTATCGTGGTTGCCTCCCCATGCCATTGCCACCTTCTATTGCCAAGATTGACTCCATGACTATGTTCATACAATCCACCTCCCCAATGGGCCCGATCCCTATCACCTCTTTCAGAACACAAATCCCCCACTTAGCCACCCACCTCCAATTTGCTTCATTACCACCAACCATTGGAATAATAAACAGTATCCACGAGCCTGAGTATGTAGGAATGATTTGCAACCATCTCCCATCTCCTGGATAAAGACCCAAACCTAGGATAGCCTCCTCAATTATCTTTAACATCCCACCCCTCCATCTCACCCTAACAAGCATGTTTGCCATCGTTTTGATCACCTGCTTCTCTACACCGGCATCGAGTAAAACCACTAAGAACAAGAAGGCAATATCGGAGCTAACGCGGTACCTATGGTTTGCCTCCAAGAAAGCCTCCTTGAGAACCATCTTGATTGTGTGAAGCACCACACCAAACCTCGTTCAAATTACTTGCTTCAACCTTTGCAATGTGATTTTCTCCTTAAATGCTACTTGCCTTCTCCTAGCTCTCAAACAGATTGTAGTATCCATGGTGTCGTTTTGTTTGCAAACTTCCCCTCGCCAGTTTAAAAACAACCCAAAGATCACCCACAAAGTGTGTGATCCTCACTCAGCTAACATCATTCCTTAACAAATATGTCCTCCACCGTCCTTCCTCCTCGTGGGATCATAATTGTGGTTTCATTGATTTGCATGCTCAACTCTCCAAGCAGGGTATAAAAGATAAGGTTCATTGATTTGCATGCTCAGACCTCCAAGCAGGTTATATAAGTTTCAATAAGGTTGAAGCTTGATAAGTTTATAAAAGATATACCTTGGTTAAAGTGTAGAACCAAATGATGCATACAGATTAATAACTATCTCTATTCCACATTTCATTGCTTATGTTCATTTTAAAAGGATGTGGATGATAAAATAATCCTAGACCGGTGCCTATCCATAGGCTACTGAGTCTTAAATTTATTGAAGGAAAAAAACAAAGGAGAAATATATGGGTGTCTTTCTGAATATTCAGATACATGAAGATTTGATATTAGATAGTGAATATACTTAATAATCCCTCGTTCTACTGCATTCATTCACACATAATGCAGAAATGATCACTATAGAGGCTGCAATGTTTTAAGAATTTGTCCTATTTATCAAATCAGTGATTACATTCACTCTATAAAGCATGGCAAGAGGAAACCCTAGTTATGGTTAAGGAATTTTCCTAAATGAACACATACAATAATGGAGAAGTTCACAAATGATATCAAACACACATTTCAATCTGCTTATAGATCTTAATACTACCTCTTGAAGAATTGAAACTATCATTTGTTGAATCCCTAAGAAAGCTTTGCACCTTCACTACTTGGAGAATTGCAAGAATGATCCCCTCAATTCATGGTTTGCAAAGTTATATATGGTTACCCTTTAAGTGTTTCAATATGGGTGGGAATCTACCCAACTACCCCTAGTACAATCCCCTACCAGCCTCATTCAATGCCCACCAACCTACAAATTTCTTTCATGGTGCTTTGATTGCATCCCTAAGAAGTAGGCAAGTGTTCAAAGTAGATAAACATGCAAAAAATGTGATAAAACACTTTGCAGGCACAAAAAAACATCTTGTCAGAGTTTTTAGGGCTTTCTGAACTCTTCTATCGATGTTTTGGTGAGTTTAAGGCCTATTGAACTCGCTGATGCCTCTTTTATGTCTCCTTTTCCTTTTATTTTCCTTTGTGTGACCAAATCAATGAGTTCATCAAAAGCGTTTTGGTGAGTTCAAGAATCCTTGAGCTCATTGATGCCCTCTCTTCTTCACCTTTGTCACGATTTCGACATTTCAAGGATTTTAAATCCCGTTGAACTTACCAAAAAAAACCTTGTAATTTGCCTCTTCTCCTTCTTCGTTGCATTTTCAGCGATTTCAAACATTTTTGAACTTGCCAAAATCCCTCAACATTGTCTTCCTTTTTGTCAGTCTTTCGCACTTTGGATGGTCTGATGAACTTGTCGGTGAGTTCACGCACCATTGAACTCACCAGCAACCTTATAAACTTAGCCTTCCCTTATGCATTCCATAATTTCGGCAAGTTCAAGGCCCATTGAACTTGCTGAAAAGTTCAACCAGGGGAAAAATTTGCATCACAAGCCCATACTTGACCATTTTTTGAGATTTTTGAAATTTTCAAGGACATGGTAGGAATTACTAATACATGGGATGGGTCTGGAAATATGAGTATATCATTAAGAAATGAAAATGCATCCAAGAAGGGGAGAAAAACACGACTTTTGAAGGGCTAAACAAAGGTTCTCATGAAGTATTGGCATAGTGGCCAACACTATGCAAACAATTACGCATTTCTATCATCCTATAACTAAGATTACATGCACATGAACCTTCTAGGATCACTAACTTGTTTAGCAAATTAGGATCCACAATCTTCATTTAAGTATGAAGTACATCTCAACTAGTCATCAATCATTTGTACATTCTATCATGAACACAACCATTTATTATCTATACAAGTCTTTTATCTATTACGTTGTAGTCAATGCAACACTATTTGGATTATAAGAATAAACGAGAATATTTCATTTAGTTAACTTTTAATTTAACAGTAAGATAGATATATTGTTTTTCAATCAAACAAGGTATTAAATCTATATCTTATCATATATCTATTGACATTAATGTACATAATCAATTTCTACCATCTAAGGTTTATCAATCGACAAATACAATAGGTACATAATTTGTTAAGTTGTCTAATCCTAACTCAAGTTAAAAAATAATTAAGTATTTCATTAAACTATACATTATAAAATAGTTTTCCAAATAAGTTTTAAACTCTAATCTATGTTATAGAGATAAACCCTAATACCCATGTTTAGTGAATTGAATCATATGTAATCTATTTCCATAGGTTGCTTGCATAACCTATATCCATGAGATCAAGTTTGACATGTAGTTCTTTTTATTTAAGCTTTCATTTAGTTTAGAAATTAGGTTAAATCCACTTGTTAAATACTTTCAAATGCATTCATACACTTTATTTTCTCAATTTGTTTGATAATTGAAATTCTCTAATAATAGGTTCAAAAACCTTAAAATGCTATATATTTATTTTTTTGCTAAAAAAACCTAATTTAAGATCTAGGAACCATGAAATTTGGATGATATATCAAACCAAGATATATAAAAACCATTCTATCTATAATACCAATCCATATTGAAACCCCACAAAAACGTTGAAGCCACAAATTACTACCTCCTCACTACTAGCATTTTATAAAACTAGCATATAAAAGTCTGAGTATCAAGGAAAGGGTTGAGGCAAATTACATAGGTATTTTGAGACCCTTATGCATTAACTTACAATTAACACATGGGATATTAGGACCAAAATCCTTCTTCTCCACGCCTTCCTCCACTTCCTTGTCATCATCACAATAGTTTGAAAATGCTAGTATAGCATCCTCTAGCAGTGTCACCTTAATCTGTAGAGCAATCTCCTCCATATCCCATTGGAGACACATCCGGTGACACTTAATTCCATGGAGATGTTCTAGGAAGCAGCCAAAATGAACCTCCACCTAATGCACCACGTTGTCGAAGCATAGGAGAGGGATTGTGCAACATCAAAGATATTCCACATTCCCCTGTATACCTAGGGTCTAATCAAAGTTTAGCCATCACCGAGCGAATGCAAACACCAAGAGACCCATCCATATTTTTTACCAATTCCCAAATCCTAGCCATCCACAGCCGAAGAGCAGGGTCTGAGATTTCTTTATCTGCAAATGCTATAAAATCCACCATAGCCTCTTCTCCAATTACACAACGCTTACATTGTTTGGGAGTCTTAACCTCCACTTTCTCCTTCCCCTGAGCACCACCTCTCATTCTACCACCAAGATGTCTCGCTCCCATTGCAGACACCATGACAAAGAGCCAAAAACTTGACTTCCAACACACAAAATGAATGAGCCTACTCTCATTGTTATCACCTTCAATAAAAATGTATGCAATGCAATCTCTTCTCATTATTACTTCCCACGTGCCACCCTCATTATTACTCTAGTACTTACCATCATCGTTCTAACCCATTAATGTGTGTAAAATGTTACTTATAAACTAAACTATGTATATGATAGAATTATACTTCAACAAAGAGACCTAATTCATGTTTTCCAAACAACCTATTAATTCAAATGTTCTTTGCAACAAAGGGAATCATACATTGTTTTATGATATACCTTAGAAAGTACAAAAATGCAAATTAGACATCAATATCAAGCAAACTATCAAAATAGAACTTAGAAAACTGACTAGAGGACACTAGCATGGAATTGGGGCACTCATGTAGACACCAAGGCCAACTTAGGTTCTCATGTAGACACTAGCACCAAGACAAGTCACTTTCTCAATCACTGGGGCCAAACCAAGGTACTCATGAGGGAACTAGCACCTAATATGGACTCTCATATAGATTCTAATGCTAGGAGTGGGTACTAGTGTAGACACTAGGGCTAGACCTAGGTGCTAAAGCCCCACAGATAATTTTATAGGTCATTAGTGCCCATACAAGACACTACTATAGAATTTAAAATTCGGAATGGGCACTAGTACAAACACTAGGGCTAGAGCCCTACAAACATAACTTTCAGAATCTAATTTCTCAAATCTAAATAATAGACTCCCTACACGCTTCTATTCCATTCAAACTTTAGTTATGAAAGAACAAAAAATGATATATACAAAATATGTTTCCACAAGACAAGTAGAAAGAAAAATACATTGATTTTTTAAAAGTGAATATATCCAAATTTTCTATTCAATCATATAATCATTCTTTTCAAACCACTTTGATAGTTTTTCAATCCCTTAACCTTAATGTTACAAAAACTTGATTATAGACTATGAATATTCCCAAAATCATTCTTTCATGAAATTCATTACACAACATGCATTTAAACCCTAATTTAATCATTCACAAGTGTAGTACAATAATTTAGAGTCAAACCTAAATCTTGTTTTGGTCAAATTTGTTCTATAGAGTTTTAATTTAAATCATAAGGTTTTCAATAATATGTTTCTTAATCAATCTAATCTAGGGTTTGAACATAGTTTACAATTTCAATTTCTTTCAATTAAAATCTAAATTCTATCAAATCTACTACAATCACAATTCATTTTAATCCAATTGAATAAGATTCTTATGAATATTTCATATATAAGATCCAACTTGAAATGCTTAATTGGAAATCCTTGTTGAATTAGATGATAGAACTATTTATCTCTCTAGAAAATCTCCTTTGGATTTTGTAGATCAAACTCTTCAAATCTCCTCAAAATTTAGTTCACCAAAACTTGTGTAATTCTTTCTACTAATCTCTATGTTTTTATTAGAATTCAATCCTAAAACTCATGCATAATTAGAAATAGTAATTATATAAAAATCTAAGAGATTTATTCAATTTTCTAGTTAAACAATATAATCCAACTTTATACACAATCTCAAAATAAAAGAATTACAATAACTAAATAATATCCAACTCTATTTTTAGTAATTATCCTTCATGTAACTTTAATTAAGATTTTGCCTTTATTTTAAATAATAAAAGAATAAGTTTTATTTAATTCATTTATTAGATTTATCCATAATTAAAACTTGCACATGTGACAACTAAAGAAATATACTACAATTGTCAAGTCAACAATAATGAAAGATTAAAGAGGCTAGAGGTGAAAGGTAAGTCTAGAGTTGTGGAGGAAAGCCTACAGGGGGTTACTTTTAGTGACAAGATTACCTTCCTCAATCATGAATGACAAGCTATAAGTGGCTTGAAAAAGCTTGTTGATCTGTAGATGTCTCTATTTTGGTCCTTTGTTGTACCTACACTGGTCTTGGGTGTTTTTTGCTGGTCTCTCTGGTGTTTTTAATTTTTGTCTCTTTTAGTTGTAATGTCCAGTAGTCTCACCTCTCGTGAGACTCATTTCTCTAGCCATGGTAGCAGTTTCATGTAATTGGTTTGGGTCCTTCCCGTGTTTTATCTAATATCAAAAACAATAATTTGACTATTCTAATTCAATGAAGATTTTATTTTTCAAATAATGTTTCTATTTTCTAAATAATTTATACTCTTAAATAAATTATCAATTCTTGAGAATTACACAAATTTTGATTACTATCAAAGCATCTAAATATATTGACCTGCTTGAAATATTTCATCCTATTGAATGAATAAAATCAAACATAATTTAATTTCTCATCCATGATAAATAAATGATCCAACAATAGTTTATCTTTGTGATAAGTCAATAAATCAATAATCCATATGACCAATAGTTCATCATAATGCAAATATGAGCTACCATCTAAGGTGAGGCATTACACTATCATGTGTACTAGTGGAGGAAGATGTAATAGATTGTTCCTTAAGTTCTTGAATATCATCCTTAAAGGAGTGTAGTAGAAACTATAAAAGATCCACATGTTTTTCTTCTTTATGCATGTCTAAATCATATATTTATTCATGTTGATATGTAGGTAAGGCATTATGATAATCATGTACTTAATAGTTCCCATAAGATACATCATGAGAAGTCATAAAATGATTCATATAATAGTTATCCCAGGCATCTAAAAATGGTGTATAAATAGGATGCATAGATGAATCCATGGGATCTCCTATGAAATGGCCACTAGGAGGTGAAAGATGAGAATTATGAGATAAACATGTTCTAGGGACAAGAGTGAAGTAATCTATGAAAGAATGTCCAAGGTAAATGAATGAAGTATAATAAGTATGATGCATATCAAAGTATTGTAAGGCTTTATCTATTAAAGTTTCTCTCAGTTTCCTAATAAGGAACATATCATCATGCATATGCTCATAATTTTGAAGTAAACATGACTTGACATGTAAAGATGAATCTTTATTACCATTAAATATATCAAGCATTAATTCTTTGTGTAGGGAAGATTTTAACTACACTAAGGTGTATATTGTTTAAACTAATATGCATTCATTACTTCATTTAAGTATAAAGAAATAATAAAAATAACAAATGAAATATTATGCTAATCTAACGATACATGAGATGGGTTTTATACAAATGAACTGGCTATGCTATAGAAATGAAATTTTGAAATGAAAAATAAGAAGGTAAGAGAGGTGTCCCTAGTTCAAAGACCAGTGTAGAAGAATCTTGTTGAAAGCATGCAAACAAAACCAAAATGTGTTTTGATAGAGTTGTAGTTTTGTCTAGGTATTAAAAACTAAGATGTGCAAGATCAAAAAATGTGGGAACGGAGTATGATCAATTTAATTATGGTGGCATCTAGATTGTGGGAGAGACTATATAATCTCAATAGCGACCCTTTCTCAAAACGGATTTAAAACTTTGGAGTATATATGCAATGGTCTATAAGTTCTCGTGGGGCTTGCAGATCTAGAATCTAATCTACATGGAGAAAGAAAATGGGCCTGAAACTATATATCCAAGAAAAGAAAAATGTTTGGATCCACTTGGGAATCTACCTCAATCATATCCTTATTTGGTGTATCTCAACCCTACATGCAATCTATAAAATATTGGAGGTGTCTAATCCCTAGGGTGTGGGTGTCTTAGGTGTGTGCAAGGTATTGTAGTTTCCAATAAAACCCTACAAGATATCTAATACTATTGTGGTGTGTGTTTTTGAATGAGGAGATAAAGGAAAATAAAATCACTAAGTTGTGTAAAAGATAGAAGGAGACTGATTTAAGACTATGAAGAGGAACTAAAAGAGCTACAATGAGAATCATAGAACTTTCATAGAATAATGGTAGAAGATGTTGTAGAGAATGCTCACCATAAGAAGTACACAAAGATTTTTATTTTGAACAAGAGGATAAAAGATCTAGCTATTCAAATAGCTAAGGGAGTTACTTTTATAAAAAGATTTGAATGGGTCATTGGAAAATGTAGAAAATCCATGGAAGTTGGATTTTGTCCACTAGAAGTTGTAACATGGCATTTTGGCCATTATACAATAGGTTCAAATGTTGATGCTACCGTGATCGCAATGGAGTATAAGAGTCTAACATATGATTGTATTAGCATCTAAGTGATTAGCAATTGAAATTGAAGTCAAGTGGAAGGTATATTTTGGCATCTTGGCGAGGATAAAAAGACTAATAATTTAGATAAATGTAACTTAAAACATGCTAAGGGAATTGACACTAAAATTAGTGCATTACATAGAGTGGAAATTGTAAAGTGGGCAATTTTTAATTCTACACTCCACCAATAACAACCATAGTGTGAGTCAATCCATGATCAAACAAGAATCCATCAATATAATGTGAAGGAGAGGATAAAGAATGTTCTTCACACAAGTGTCACTAAACTTCTTAATAAACAAATCATCAATATACATGAAGCCAGAGATGTAGAGGAAGGACTACTATTAATCACATGAGGGTTATCATTATCATTAAGGAAAGTAGTATCATGTATAGCTGAACAATGTGATGTATAGCCTTCACTAGATGCAACAATATTATGTGTCATGCAAAGAGTATGAGAATTATGAATCTAATGAATAAATGATGTAAAGTCTTCCTCGCATAGGAGAGGTGTGAACAAATTCTAAGAAAGATGAAAAGTTAGCAACATGTGGAACAAATGTATCCCTTAAAATGGAGCACCCTCCTTTTGTCACGTCTCAAACTTTGATACTATATGTGGTTACTTTTTGTGGAAATAAGCTATAGATAATCATGTGTGTGTTAGATAGATAATTTATTATTTGAAAGGTAGATGAATATTTTAATATGAAAAGATGTAATGAAATGAATGTAATATTCATGCTAGTAATGCTTCTACTATGCTTTGGCTATTTGGTTACTAACCGATTAATGGGAATTTGGAGTTTATTATGAATTGCAGGTTGTCAAAGACAAGGGTGTGGTTGAGGTAAAGGAGATTAGCATACTGGCAGGGTTAAGATGGAGGGAATCTCTCACACACACTTCACGTAGAGACATGTAGTTGCATTAGTGTGCATATTAAATGATCATATTTTATGTGTGGTTTAATTGCATTTTAATTCAGATAATTTTATTATATAGTTTAGTTATTTGTGATTTAATTAGATTATTTAATTCTTTGTTAATTAAATATTGAGTGTGCATAGAAAAATAAAATAAATGATTTAGTAATTAATTGATTTATTTGAGAAAAGATTTTATTAATTGTTATTTTAGAAATAATTATGTGACAAATTTATTTAGTAAATTATTTTTAGTTGTTAAACTTAAATTTAATTGTTGCCATTTCAAAATTAGAATTATTCTTTATAATTCTGTTAAAAAAACTTAGTAATAAAAATTAGTCATTAATTATGTGTTTTCGAAAAATAAAAATGGGTGTTTTATTTGATAATTTAGAAATAAATAAATAAACAAATTAGAAAAAGATAGCAAGAAAGAAGATTGGAAAGGAAAGAATACATTTTAAATGGGGACAACTCTT
Source organism: Cunninghamia lanceolata (assembly GCA_027924645.1). NCBI lineage: Eukaryota > Viridiplantae > Streptophyta > Pinopsida > Cupressales > Cupressaceae > Cunninghamia > Cunninghamia lanceolata. Next base: position 2,149,217 of record BSBN01000405.1, read on the forward strand.
TCATTCTAATATCATCTTGCATTCTCAAGAGAAAATTGGTCTCCTCATCTCTAAAAACTGCATACAAAACCAAAGAATTTGTGGAAGAATTTTTGGGCACAAAAGGGGGAAAACGGTTCAGATTGGGGAGCTTCTAGAAAACTGTGGGAATCAAGCCTTCAATTGGATTAGTGAGTGAATTCCAGGTTCTTGTTTAATCTTAGGTCTTATTGTGGCTATGTGTGTGTGTGTGGTTATTTTCATATGTGCAAGAAAACCCATGATCTTTCTGTCTGAAATATTTATATGTACGAATATATTTATCACTGGCTGTGAATGTGTGGAAAGAATGTTTGTTTAATATATATATATAATAAGATTGAAATTTATATATATATATATATATTTTGGAATAACTGTCAAACATAATGGATCGACCACGTTGAATTATCAGAGAAGTCTCATGAATATCGAAATAAGTTTTAAGAATGGCATATGGCGCGACGTCACCAAATGGTGTCGCAGTGCCTTTGGGGACTGTGACCCCATTTGGGGCATCAAACCCCCTCTTTTAGCCTTCCTTTGATTGAAATATCCTATATTATGATTTGTTATCTTAAATTTTCAAACTTTTAAATTGTTGAATGCAAATTTTGGTCATTTCCTATTCGGCAGCACCATCGCTGATAGTAAATTTTTGTTAAAAAAAATTTAAACAGCGGTCCCATATGAGAGTTGCAGTCCCATAAGGGACTATGACCCTCATAAGGGAGCTGCTATAATTAGTATTAATGAATGTTAAATTCTTGGCATCATAAATAGCAATCGATACCATTATCTTTCACTATGTAGTATTTATTATGAACTTCACAGTATGTAATCACTGTTAATTGATTTTCAGTTCTGCGAGTGAATAACCACAGATATATATATATGCAGTTTATACATATATACTTAGAAATGTAAATTCTTCAATTCTGGTAAAATTTTCTGTATACTATTCTATCATTATCCAGCAGTGTTGTATACATTATATAAATGTGTGTGTGTGTGTCTAGAGCATATGAATAGTTTCTGTTTGAAGATGATTTGGATCACTATATTTTTAATTCGATCAAAAAAGGAAAAACTGTTACTTTTCTTTAATTGGTTATTAATAGATGAAAATTAGGTGAAATAATTGTTCTATTTGTCAAATATCTTGGAAAGAGAATAATATATTTATTAGATTCAAATTATATTTCATTTCAACATAAAGCAGCGACAACTCAATATCTTAGAAAGGATTGAAGTAAACTTTATGACTTTCCAGAAAGAATATTTTGATTTTGTAAGAAAACTTTACTATGTAAAACTGAAATATGGAAGTAAACATTGGGGAACTTAGGAAACAAATTCACTACTTGTAATTGGGTAAAGTATTGTATTTCTGGCACAGGATGCCGAATGTGGGCTCCCAGAGACGATGGTTTTACTTTTTCTAAAACTATCATTTTGCTATTTACTTGGCCAAGCTACTGTACCATTAAAACAAATGGATTTATTTAAAAGTCTAGATTATGTATTTATGTCTTTGCCACATCCTGCTTGCGAGAGTTATGTCATTCTAGGTTAGGAATGCATACAGGCAACAGGCACGCATCGAGTGATTCCCTCCTGCTTACACTGTTCTAGGTTGCTAGGCTCCTTATGCAGGGTTGGTGCTTTCTTCGAGTAGGAAGAAACTCGGGGAAGTCTAGTACTTCGTGGTTGGGTGGAAAAAGCACCTCAACCACTCTCTTAGTCTTGGCTTGTGGATGATCGAAGGATTGAGGCAGTCAAGTTTAGATATTATTATTGACATGGATATTTGCTTCTTATAATTATTTTGTATGGCTAGTTTAGCCAAGATGTATATGTAACTTGATTCATTGATATGTTGATTCCCTTTGTAACATTGTAATAGTTGTTTTGTAACACCAAGCTGGGTGTATCAAACTGGACTTGTAAATCATTCTAGTATATGGATAATTATTCTTACTAATGGATTCTTGTCATACTATGTGGCTATAAATATTTGGAAACTGTTATTGAATTATTAACTATCTTTAGAATATTCTTTGCTTTTTGATTGCTATGTTTAGTTAGTAATTTTTTGCATCCTTCATTTGGTATCAGAGCCATAGGTTCAACTCTAGGACTTAGGCCTAATTATGCTTTAACAAAATGTTTCAGAGTAATCCATATGGATACTAGATTCACTTACCAGCGTGGAGGTGGATCTCATGGTGATCCATTTGAGAGACTAGATTAGATTGTTACCATGTTGAATCGGTAAGAGGCCATAATGGATGGGATAGAACAAGAAATGCGAATGGGCCAACCGAGGGTGAATATAGGGTGAAATGAGGAGAATAGGGAAGAGGCTCATGCAGAAAACCTTGAGATAGAAAGAACACCTAGTAAATAAGAGAAAGTGGCTGAAGAATTGGGTAAAGACCTCAAGAAGGTTACCCCACCAAAATTTGATGGAAAAACAATTGGAGACGGAGCAAAAGCCTGGATAATTGAGATGGAGAAATATTTCTCTCTGAGGAATTTTTCTAGTGAGACAAAGGCTATTTGGGGATCATACCAACTCACTGGTGAGGTTGCCACTTGGTGGGATAACGAGAAGGTTGAGAAGCGGTTGTTGTCAGGCGAGGTGACATGGGAGCAGTTTTTGCAAATATTCAGAAAAAGGTGGCTACCGCAGTTATATTTTGATAAGAAAATGACATGATTTCAGAATCTCACACAAGGGGGTATGTCGGTAACACAGTATTGGGAGAAATTTTCTCACTTGCTTAAGTATGTGCCTCAATATCAGCAGGATGAGAGGTTTCGAATTCATAAGTTCATCATGGGGCTTAGACCTCAAATTGGATCTGATGTGGATATACAAAATCCTTCCACCATGGATGAGGTTTTTGAGAAAGCCATCAAACAGGAACAGAAGTTACAGCAGGTGGCTAATTACAGGAAAAATAGAGATGCAAAATATGGTAACAAGAAAGCTCGAGGAAATAATCAGAATCAAAATAACCAGGAAATAATAATAAGCAAATCAAGAACCTTAAGAGAGGGAATAATTCTCAAGAGGGAAATCAGAACAGCAACAAGAAGGCAAACAATAACAATAACAACATCAATAATCAGAAAGATTTCTTGAAAAGACCTAGAGCACCCCGTGGTGGCTGCTATAATTGCGGAGGTGAACATTATACTAGTGTATGTCCTTAGAGGGGAAACGATCAAAAGAATTGAAATCAACATCGCATTCATGCGGCGGTGGATAATCGCTAGGCGGATTTCCAAGCCACACCAATTCAATTCTCGGGTAAGCTTTTTGGATGCCCTGTTTCAATTTTAATTGATACTGGTGCCACTGAGTGCTTTGTAGACCCCTAGTGTTATATCTAAGTTATCAGTTAAACTAGGATATATGGAAAATTCATGGAAGGTACAATATGGAAACCAGGTTGAGAGAACGGTAGAATGTTGTCTTACATGCAGTGAACTTGAACTTCCAAGTTTTGAGACACATGTCAATTTGTATGTTGCACTCCTAGGATCATATGATGTAATTCTAGGAATAAACTGGATTTCAGAGCATAAGTCTGTTGTAGATTGCGAAGAGAAAATAGTCAAATGCTTAGATGACTAGGGTAATTGGGTTGAGATTCTTGGATTCAAAAGACATTTAGAGCTTAGGCAGATTTCTACCATGCAGCTAAAAAAGGCCAATAGAAAAGGGTGTGCTATTTATGCAGTAAAGGTCAAGGACCTTGATAGCTCAAAGTCGTTAGCTTATGACCATCCTATCTTAAAGGAGTTCAAAGATGTCTTTCCCGATGAACTAAGTAAGTTACCTTTGAAATGGGAATTTGATTTCTCGATCGAATTGTTACCTGGAACTAAGCCTTTGTCAAAAGTACCGTACAAAATGAACACAACTGAATTGTATGAGCTTAAGGCGTAGTTATAGGAATTGCTTAAGTAGGGTTTCATTAGACCGAGTGTGTCTCCATGGGGAGCACTTGTTATTTTTGTAAAGAAGAAGGATGGCACCTTGAGATTATGTATTGATTACAGAATGTTGAATAAGGCCACCATCAAAAACAAGTATCCACTCCCTAGGATTGATGAGTTGTTTGACCTGATGAAAGGAGCAAAGGTATTCTCAAAAATTGATTTGAGATTGGGATACCACCAGCTTAGAATAAAGGAAGAAGATATTTCAAAGACTGCCTTCAGGACCAGATACAGAAACTATGAATTCACGGTGTTACCATTTGGGCTAACTAATGCCCCGACAACTTTCATGAATTTGATGAACAGTGTTTTTTGAGTTTGCCTAGATGATTTTGTGCTTGTTTTTCTTGATGACATACTGATATACTCCAAGTCCGAGGAAGAACATGACAAACATCTGAGGATAGTACTGCAGCATTTGCAAGACCATAAACTCTTTGGAAAGATGTCAAAATGTACCTTCTACCAGACTAAGGTTCACTATTTGGGCCATGTTATTTCAACTAATGGGATAGCAGTGGACCTAGATAAGATAAAGGCAATTATGGAGTGGCTAGCACCATAGAATGTCTCAGAAGTCTAGAGCTTTATGGGGCTTGCCGGTTACTATAGAAAATTTGTGAAGGGGTTCTCAACAATTGCAGCACCCATCACAGCCCTCCAGAGAAAGGGAGAGAAGTTTGAATGGACTGATAGATGCGAGCAGGCTTTTCAGTTGTTGAAAGAGAAACTTACTTCTGCACCCGTCTTGATTGTGCCAGATCCAAATGGGCACTATACAGTTATTACAGATGCTTCAGGGGAAGGTGTAGGAGCAATTCTTATGCAGGAAGGTCAAGTAGTGGCTTATGAGTCTCAGAAATTGAAGCAACATGAACTGAATTATGCTCCACACAATTTGGAGTTGGCTGCCATAGTGCACGTGCTTCAAATGTGGAGGCACTATCTTTTAGGGAAGCCTTTTGACCTAAAGACATATCATTTGGGGTTACAGTACATATTTACCCAGCCCAACCTGAATGCTCGACAGAGAAGATGGTTGGAGTTCTTAAGTGAATATGATTTTGGCATTGAATATATAAAAGGAAAAGAAAATGAAGTAGCAGATGCCTTCAGCAGAAGAAGACATCTCGCAGCCATGGTAATAGTAAAGTCAACTTTTAGACAGCAGGTGTTGCAAGCTTTGCCAAGTGATGTGTTTTATGATAGGGAAAAGCAAGCCCTAAATTAGGATCCTTCAGATCACAGATATGATGGATATGTATTCGAGTTTGATGGACTCTTGAGATATCAGGGACGAATGTATGTTCCAAATGCAGCAGGATTGAGGGAACTTGTGCTAGAAGAGTTTCATAATGCACCTTATTCTGGGTACCCTGGTGTAACAAAGATGGTTGAAGGACTCAAACCATTGTATTTCTGCCCAGGACTTAGGAGGGATGTTACATCTTTTGTAGCCCGATGTTTAGAGTGACAGCGAGTCAAGGCTGAGCATGTACATCCGACATGACTTCTTTACCCACTGATGCAGACCTTACACCACAAACACCACTAAGGGTCACAAGGAGGAAAGAGGATGCAGGGGATGGCAGGGCAAACAAGACTCTTAGGTCCTTGTGGACCTAACTACTCCATTGGTCTTCTTACTAGACTTGACTATCCACTCATTCTCCATGGTTCCAAGACTACACAACAACACCATGTATGGGTTCATATACCTAGGCTCTTTGCCAAACTTTTTAGGGACCCTAGACCTTCTATGATTGACTATCCCAAGCTCACAAAACCATCAAAATGCTCAAGAGGTACATCCTTGTGCTACTTCCTTCACACACTAACCCACTTCCTTGTAGCCCTCTAAAAGGGACTGTCATGCAATAACTTTTGGTACGGACCTCCAAACAGGACTGTGATGGGATTTTTGAGTACCCTTTATCAAGTTATTCAACATATCCAACATGCACTATGGAGTCCTTTGGAACACAAACCTCTAATCTTGACTGTATCAGTTTCCTACTAGGCCTAATTAGGTCAGTTTTACAAACAAAGTGCTCACAAACTTCACTCCAAACTTCCAACTTCTATTTCAAGGTGCCCAATAGGTTGTAAATAGGTAGATTTCACAATTTTTGGGGGTCCAAGGTCATTCCAAGACATTTCATGGTCAAATCTTCACTCCACCAAAGTTAGTTAGCCCAAACACATAGAGCTATTAGGCCACAATGGCTCCAAACACCCACTTACATTTATTCCCTACTCCTGCACTCAAAATGCATTAGAGAACATACCATCCTACACCCATTCCATCCATTTTGGGGCTCTAACTCAGATGGATGGATTAGGAATCCTTAAACCTCATTAAAACCCTCAAAACAAGGGTTAGAGAATAGTCTACACAAAAAATGGTTATAAAATGCCTAAATTTGGATGAAAATCCCTCCTACCAAATGCAAATGAAAGGTAAGAACCTTCCCTACACCATTTTGATCAACTATGTCCTTGACTATACTGTACGGGCAAGTACATGATAAAGGAATAGCATAAATACAGTTAAAAGATAGAAAACTCATAAAAAATAGGGCAGCAACAATATTCTCTTTATTTTCTCCATTCAAACTTCATCAATCTACAATGCTTCAACATGAGAGAGACCAAGAATATATGTTTCCATGAATTTCCTGATTCCAAAGTTCCCAAATCGTGGGAAAAAGGCTAAAAATAGCGTAAAACTGACTGTTTTCACTAAAAAGGCTAACTATCTAGAAATAGACTGATCTAGTCTTAGTAAATTTGCAGACTCCACTAAAGATATAGACTATTATAGGCCCCCACTACATAACCATGCCTTTAGAAGGCTTCAATACATAATTTTAAAACTTCATTTTGTCTTTAATAAACAAAAATTTCAAAATTTGACATAAAACTATTCTAGGTGCACTGCACCACTCACATAGGGTGCCAGAATACAAATGGCAAGTTATCACTATGGATTTCATTCAGGGGCTGCCTATGACCAAGACTCGACATGATGTCATCTTGGTCGTAGTTGATAAATTGACAAAGGTTGCCTATTTCATTCTTGGGAACCTTAAGGATGGCTCACTAGTTTTAGCAAAGAAGTTTGTGCAGGAGATTTTCTGGTTGCATGGTGTACCTAAGATGATCATCTCTGATCGTGATACTACAATGACCTCTAGATTTTGGACCACCTCGTATGCCTCTTTGGGAACAAAGCTGAACTTTAGTTCAGCGTATCATCCTCAGACCGATGGTCAGACAGAGAGGGTGAACCAGGTAGTAGAGGATCTCCTCAGAATTTACTGCATGGATCTATAGCATAAGTGGGAAGAGTATTTGCCTCGTTGAATTTGCTTATAATAACTCTTTTCACGCCTGTTTGGGTATGCAACTTTCAAGGCTTTGTATGGTTGCAAGTGTCAGACACCTATCAGCTGGGATAGGGTGGAAGACAGGATTGTCATAGGACTAGAGATGTTGAGAGAAATGGAATATTAGATGAAGCTCATTAAGGAAAAGTTGAAACAAGATTTAGATCGACAGAAGAGCTTTGCGGATAGAAACAGGACCTTTAGACAGTTCTCAGTGGGAGACAAGGTCTTCTTGAGGGTTCAACTGCAGAAGAGTTTAATATCTTTTGGGAAGGGATCAAAGCTCACCCCTAGATATGTTGGACTATTCGATGTCTTGGAGGTTATTAATCCGGTTGCATATAGGCTTGCTCTACCACCGGCTCTTTCTTGGATACATAAAGTCCTCCATGTTTCAGTACTTAAGCCATATCATCCAGATGCATCTCATAATCTTGACTGGTGTGCATTGCAGGTTCAGGATCCAGGGGTGGTGCTAGTGGAGCCCACCAAGATTCTGGAGAGGTGCAATGTTAAGTTGCGGAACCGCAATGTGGTGTAGTATAGGGTCTAGTGAGACTAGTATTCAGTGGACAATGCCACCTGGGAAAATGCAGAGGACATTGAGAGATCATTTCCTCATTTGAGATTCTAGTTTATTTTCATTATGCATATGATGACACTTGTTTAGTTATTGATACTAGATGTATATGACTCCTATGTAGATGTTTTGTTATAAGACATCGAGATGATGTCCCTTCCAAGTGGGGAAGGATGTCACGTCTCAAACTTTGATACTATCTGTGGTTACTTTTTGTGGAAATAAGCTATAGATAATCATGTGTGTGTTAGATAGATAATTTATTATTTGAAAGATAGATGAATATTTTAATATGAAAAGATGTAATGAAATGAATAATATTCATGTTAGTAATGCTTCGGCTATTTGGTTACTAACCTATTAATGGGAATTTAGAGTTCATTATGAATTGCAGGTTATCGAAGACAAGGGTGTGGTTGAGGTAAAGGAGATTAGCATCCTGGCAGGGTTAAGATGGAGGGAATCTCTCACACACACTTCACGTAGAGACATGTAGTTGCATTAGTGTGCATATTAAATGATCCTATTTTATGTGTGGTTTAATTGCATTTTAATTTAGATGATTTTATTATAGTTTAGTTATTTGTGATTTAATTAGATTATTTAATTCCTTGTTAATTAAATATTGAGTGTGCATAGAAAAATAAAATAAATGATTTAGTAATTAATTGATTTATTTGAGAAAAGATTTTATTAATTATTATTTTAGAAATAATTAAGTGACAAATTTATTTAGTAAATTATTTTTAGTTGTTAAACTTAAATTTAATTGTTGCCATTTCGAAATTAGAATTATTCTTTATAATTCTGTTAAAAAAAACTTAGTAATAAAAATTAGTCATTAATTATGTGTTTTCGAAAAATAGAAATGGGCATTTTATTTGATAATTTAGAAATTTAAAAAAAAAAAAAATTAGAAAAAGATAGCAAGGAAGAAGATTGGAAAGGAAAGAATACATTTTAAAAGGGGACAACTCTTTCATTTTGATATCATCTTGCATTCTCAAGAGAAAATTGGTCTCCTCATCTCTAAAAACTACATACAAAACCAGAGAATTTGTGGAAGAATTTTTGGGCACAGAAGGGGGAAAACGGTTCAGATTGGGGAGCTTCTGGAAAACTATGGGAATCAAGCCTTCGATTGGATTAGTGAGCGAATTCCAGGTTCTTGTTTAATCTTAGGTGATATTGTGGCTGTGTGTGTGTGTGGTTATTTTCATATGTGCAAGAAAACCCATGATCTTTCTATCTAAAATATATATTTATCACTGGCTATGAATGTGTGGAAAAGAATGTTTGAACATAATGGATCGACCACATTGAATTATCAGAGAAGTCTCATGAATATCGAATAAGTTTTAAGAATGGCATATGGCACGGCATCACCAAATGGTACCGCAGTCCCTTTGGGGACTGCGACCCCATTTGGGGCATCAACCCCCCTCTTTCAGCCTCCCTTTGATTGAAATATCCTGTATTATGATTTGTTATCTTAAATTTTCAAACTTTTAAATTGTTGAATGCAAATTTTGGTCATTTCCTATTCGGCAACGCCATCACGATAGTAAATTTTTGTTTAAAAAAAAAATTTAAACATCGATCTCGTATGAGAGTCGTAGTCCCATAAGGGACTACGACCCTCATAAGGGAGCTGCTATAATCAATATTAATGATTGTTAAATTCCTGGCATCATAAATAGAAATCGATACCGTTATATTTCACTATGTTGTATTTATTATGAACTTCGTGGTATGTAATTGTTACCTAGATTTCACTACTAGCTCAATCAGGTTGAGTTTCCAGTTTTGAAGGAGAGAAAAGATACATTTTATTTCTGCTGCGTTATACCCATGCACATATTTGATACAAATTGAGATTAAATTGTATTGTTGCATTCAGTTGTTTTTTAGACTTAAGAAATTGTACAAATCTTTTGTAAGATCAGCAATTGGTATTGAAAAATAAGTGTATAAGATCTCACACAAGCCGTGAGACTAACTGTTTCATTGCAAAATAAAAAAGACAAACTATACATTTATAAAAGAGCTAAAAAGCAAATGTCATATGAGGTAGGGTGACTCGTCATTGCCTGAATGATGAGCCTTCATGCTGTTGACGTGTCTTGTGTCGTCCTAGATTGTCTGCGTGTCCCGCATCCAGTTGCTGTCTCCTTGCTACCCCCTAGTCATCTGCATAAAATTTTGGAAACATTGGTGTTAGAGCAATGACGGGGCATCATACATCATATGATATACACCTATAAATATACAATTTGTTTTTTCAGATGCAGTAAACCAATTAGTGTCACATAAACTTTTGAGAAGACAAATCAAGTATATCGACTACAAGTCCTTGTTTTTCTTAACATGTTTGCTTCATGTGCAGATACAGGTGTAATTATGTTTTTGTTTGATCCATCAGTTACATTATGAGTGGAGGAAGTGTGGATCCCACAAGGGTTGAGCCTAGCTCATAGTCCTTACGGAAACATTTCATATGCCATATACAAATGCAAGACAAACTGCCAAGAGGGTGAAGACAGTCATAAGAGATCTTACAGAAAACAAAGATGCAAAGTCATAGGAAGTGCATGAGTGCTACAACAAGAAGGCAGTGGTATATGCAATAGGGAATAGGGACAATCATCTCATTGACCGTAGCATCAAATAGTTCAGAATGGTTAAAACGATTGTCAAATAAATCCATCCGTCAGAGGTAAACTAGAAACATCTTGTGCTCAAAGTGACCAAATGGACAGCAGTTAACTGTCAAGAGGTTTTAGTCATAATAGGACAGCATATACAAGTGCAGTCACCATGAAAATAACAACCATAAAAGACATTGGAAAGGTGCATGAGACAGAGTAGAAAAGTATGATGGAACAACAATCATCAATGGTAAGAAAAGTGCAGCAAACAATAGTTATAAGTAGCAGCCCATAGGTTAGAGATAAACTAGAAACAATAGTCATTTCTAATTTTTGAGTAACAGACTTTACAAAAATGAAATGATGAGACTAACAGTCATCATTCCACATGAACAGTGAAAACAAGGCATCAAAAGGACAATCACTGTATGGAGAATAAAGAAAGAGTAAATCAATGTGATAATATATATGTAGTTCAAAGACATAAGTTTCACCGTGTCTATTGCATTGTTAAGATTCAGGAAAACAGTGATAACTTTTATGACATTTCAATGGTTTCATTTAACAACATGCATAGGACTATCAGAGTGTGGCAACATGAAGAATTGGAACAACAAGACATAGTCATTCAAGGATTGCTATTTATGATTAAAAAATAGTTAGCACGTGTAATCAAAACCCTGCTAGAGTATGATATGTTAAGCAAACAATAATCATGATGCAAGCATAGCTGTTGTAAAAGCATAAAGACAACCATATGTCAAGAAAGAAAGAGATCTATATGTACTCTACAACCTCTACACTTCCATCTTGAGGTTTTGGAGCCTGGATAGGACAGATGGCGGTAAACAATCAGGAAAATCCAAGCAAAACAGAACAACATGACAATCATGAAGTATAAAGAGAGCAGATGTGAAGGTAGAGTCCTCGTGTTTGAGGAGGTTAAACATGCATACTAACATATGCTTTCAGTCCTAAGAATTCAAGGGGAAGCCTTCAAGTGCTGAAGAATGATCATACATGGAAAGCAAGGAAGATCTAACTCTGCTATCAAAGAGGTGACTATCCTAAATGCTGCCAGTCATCAGTCTTGGAGGGCAATCCACAAGGAACAATCACTTTCTATTATGAAAGAACAGTCATATCAAAGGACAGTTAGACAACAGAGGTTTGTAACAAAGAAGTGATGGGGTCTGCAATTCACAATGGACTAGTAAAGACAGATAGTGAATGTAGCCATCAAAGTTGCTTGTCATAGCACAATGGCATATGAGAGCAGTAATTACTAGAGTTTGTTTGAGAGTAGCAGCCCTAACCGATAACAAGGACATAGATATCATTAGATAAAAGTTATACTCGAAGGAATATAAAGCAGTCATTCTTAACCAAAAGCAATCATCTCTTTTTTTTAAGGCAGTTACCTCAGATTAGGAAAACAGTCATCAAGCTGTCATGAGGGAATCTTCATGAGACCTCTGGTAGCATGATAGTAGTAGATCTTTCATGGTTCAAAGTTGTAATATGAGGGACAACAGTCATTATCCATGCATGGTAGCAGTCATCATCTTGTCAAGGTGCATTGATGTCAAGAAGGTATTCGAGAAAGGGGGAGTGCTACCAAGGCAGTCTATAGTGTCTGGTATTGTTAAACCATTTCAAGACATGAACATCACTTTGTCACTATGCTATTCATAGTATAGAGGCAGAGATAAAAGTGCAACAGTCCATGGGGAAAGGTAAATCAATTACCAATCATGTCATATGAGGGCAGTGCACAAGAGAGCAGAGAAACTCAAGCATGATAGATAGAGAAAAGACTAGAAGGAGCAACACTACAAACAAGGAAGTAACAGTAGTCACAGTGAGGAGAACAATGCACTAATGACAATGCATTGAAATTACAGTGAGATAGTCAGAATAGTGTTATTCAAGGGAATCAGTGAAAGACATAAATAGGTCTACATGCTCAGGCAGAGTTTCAAGAAGATCAGATATATAGTTAGCAAAGAGATTCTACAATTTGTGGACAATGTTTAAGTTTCTAGTCCTAAAGACCTATATACGAGTTTGAAGGGTTTAATTTCTCAATCTTGCAATGTCAAGAGTTTTGGAGGCAGCCTATGGCTTGGAGGATAGTCCACAATATAAAAATAAGTTATCATTCAGGGATCTGTCACAAGAGATGAGGTTAGATAACAATCTAAGGACTAAGGAGCAGCATTGAATAATGAAGACAAACTTGCTTGAAGGTACAGTGGGGTCATCGAAAGGAATTTTCAGGGGCCTATTAGTTCAAATGCTATAGAAACCTCTACACAGAGTCCTCCGAAAGTCAAAAAAATGAGGTTTTTCTGAGTTTTTTTTGTCACAGCTAGTGGAAAGAAATACAGTGTTTCAAGTAAGATACACAAAATCCTCTAAATCTACAGAAAAATGAAGGTTTTCGACTCATTTCAAACGATATAATACTCAGAAAATGTCCAAAATCATGCCTTCTGGCAGCGAATAGACAAAGAAAAATGCAATTTTTTTCAAATTCAAATGCTACAGAAGCCCTTCAGGTCGCTTTAGCAAGGCGAAAATATGCAAGCAAATTCAAAAAAGTTCTTTCAAGTTTTTTATCAAAGCAGCACACAGGAAAATACAGATTTTTGAATTTACAACACATAGAGACGTCAGTTTGCAGGTTTTTCAAGTTTTTTATCATGTGTTGTGCTCGTTTGAGCCAAAGGAATACAGATACAAGGAAAAAATGAAAACCCTTAAACTCGTTTCACACAAATACTTAGAATGCCCTCAAATCTCGCTTCTGGCAGTGAATATTCAGACGACCATCCTCATGAAGTCTCAAAACAACCAAAAATGCAGTGAAGATAGTCGACCATCAGAAAGAGCAAAAAAATGCATCAAAACCAATCATGATTCATGGCCACAAAAGAAGAAAATCACCCCAAAATCAAATTCAAAGGAGTCAAAACCTCAAAAATGCAACTTACCTCATGTTTTCCTCAAGAAATCAACCAAGATCAACTCAGAATCGGCTTAGTTTCATGGCATTTTTGCCTTCCCAAACCCTCATGGCGGCGCGACAGAGAGAAGAGGTGAAAAATCATAAGGATGCAAATGATAATTTTAGGTTTTCTTTCCCCTTTTTCATCAATTGACCATTTCCCATTCATGTTTGTTTTGACTTTTATTTTAAAACAATCATTTTCATCTATTTGGTGCTGTGTGAAGACTTCAGAGGTCTTTAAAACCTAGCAATGATAAAGGGGGCCATGGCATTTTTATGCCTTTTGTTTCTTTTTTTAAAGACAAGTCAAATATGCATTATGAGGACACAAGGCCAAATAGTATATCTTGAAAATGTGGCTAGGAGTTACAAGGTGGATGAAGTGTGGCCACAAGGTAGAGTGTTGTACATATGGGAGTCATAAGGGTTATTTTTTTTGGATATGTATTGCTTCAAACTGTGTATGGGCATGATGAGATGTATGTAAAAATGGAAAGGTTAAACCATGAAATGTTTTTATGCTATGAGATGCGAGATATGGTGCAGATGAATGTGTATCGTGTTATTTTGCCTAGGAGATATGGACGTCCTTTTTATGTCATAAATGTCATTATTTTCTGCATAGGTTTATGTAATTTTGAATTGTAAAACATTTACTAAGGTGGTGTAATTATAAGCCTCTTAGTTAAATGTTAATTAAATGCAAAAAAAAAGTGTATTTATGTCATTTATTTGGAAAATATCAGATATTTATGATGCTGCACGAGAGTTATTACACAGATCTAACTTACGTCAGAGGCCTTAAAGATCATTTAAAGGCATTCTATGACATTTTCAGGTGCCTTTATGATAGTTGATGGCATGCCTTGACCATTAATGCATTGGGAACCTTTTTTGGAGGACTTTAGGGAGATATTTTGAGGGCATTTATGAGATGCATGGGAATGAAGGTGGTTGATGTTTATCTATTTGCAGTTGTTTGGGAAGTATATAGTCTTCTTCCTTGTTCATTTTTTAGGAGTTCTGGCTATTCACTACTCTGTATATTGTAATTTTCTAAGTTCTTTTGCAGAAGTGAACAGTCTTGTAACCCATTTTTAGAGGTATACAGTATTGTAACACCTTTTTGGCAGTAATAAGCAATTTATACCTTCCCATTTCTTCTGATATTGTGTGTCCTCGGTGTTAGTGCAGATCTTTGTGATGTTCTTTGTCCTTGGAGTTATATTTCATGTTGGTGCCTTTATGTAGGGATTACATATTTTTGCAGGTTGTGAGATGTCCAAGGAATAACAATCAGTTTTGGGTAGTGAGAAAACCTCTTTCTCCTTTGCAGGAATGTTGTTATTTAGCCTCCTTACAAAATAATGATGCAAAGATTATGATTTGCTAGGTTGTGTAAGGGATTCTTATTATTACTACTTCTGTAGTGTGTTATTTTTGTGTATTTTATGATGATCTTTTGGTGCATCACCTTAGACAGTAGGTTTCATTTTTATACAATCCTTCTTACCCTTTTCTCTGCAAAGACTTTAGTATAAGTAGCTTAGGTGAAGTATCAACAGGAAGCCAGCCTTCTCCGGAGGTTCTTTCCATCACAGGTGACCCACAAACTTGAAAAGATCCCATGTTTCTCCAGATTGCCAAGTTTTACAACTCAGCAAGGGTACAAATCTGAGAGACAACAGTAATCACTGTTAATTGATTTTTAGTTCTGCGAGTGAACCACTAATATATACACATATATATATAATGTATATATGTATATATAATGTATATATGTATATATAATGTATATATGTATATCTATGTATATATATAATGTATATATATATAATGTATATATGTATATCTATGCATATATATGTATATGTATATATAAATATGTGTGTGTGTGTCTATGTATAACACTGTTGGATACTGACAGAATAGTATACAGAAAATTTTACTAGAATTGAAGAATTTACATTTCTAAGTATATATGTATAAACTCTGTGTGTGTGTGTGTGTGTGTGTGTAGAGAGAGAGAGAGAGAGAGAGCATATGAATAGTTTTTGTTTGAAGATGATTTGGATCACTATATTTTTAATTCAATCAAAAAAAGGAAAAATTGTTACTTTTCTTTAATTGATTATTGATAGATGAAAATTACATGAAATAATTGTTCTATTTGTCAAATATCTTGGAAAGAGAATAATATATTTATTAGATTCAAATTATATTTCATTTCAACATAAATCATCGACAACTCAATATCTTAGAAAGGATTGAAGTAAACTTTATTACTTTCTAGAAATAATATTTTGATTTTGTATGAAAACTTTACTATGTAAAACTGAAATATGGAAGTAAACATTGAGGAACTTAGGAAACAAATTCACTACTTGTAATTGGGTAAAGTATTGTATTTCCAGGACAGGATGCCGAATGTGGGCTCCCAGAGACGATGGTTTTACTTTTTCTAAAACTATCATTTTACTATTTACTTGGCCAAGCTACTGTACCATTGAAACAGATGGATTTATTTAACTCTAGGCTACCTGCTCTGCATCTATGTTTAGTTAGTAATTTTCCGCATCCTTACACCTTTTGATAAAAGTATATGATGTCTTCAAAGGCAAAGAGGTTTAGTGCAACTTATTGAAACATCTTAAGATCCTTGAGGCATTTGGAAATAGAAGCAAAGGACAAGGCTTCATTGTAATCCACTGTGAAAGATTTAACAATGAAGCACATACAATGGAAGAATAATAAAGGTGACAATCAACTAAGTACAAACCCTAGGTGAAGAATTCAATGCACAAGGAGCAATCAAATATGAAAAATAATGATTAAAAATAAAGTATGAAAATGTGCAACTCAAAAATTAGAAATTTGTATCACTAAGTAATAGGAATGTAAGATACAAGTTCACCAAAATGAAGGGAAATAAAGCCACCCTTCAAAAATATCTAAGTATTAAATGGGTGGGTAAATTAATTAAGTAATAACACTATAGATAACACTCTAGATGTATTAGTTGATTCTAATAACACAACTAAAAATAGCTAGCATACACTATAACTAAACATGTTCTAAAATTGTAATAAGAAGGTTAGGGTTGTGTACCTTGCAATGTGAACATTGACTAACATAGTGCTAAGACATAAGACTATAAACTAAATTCTAATATTAGAAATTGGACTAGAAGGGAGAGAACATTGATATTTGAGAAGATGAGAGTTAGAGTGATATCTTGACAACAATCTTGTCCAAGGGCATGGTCTAGTTTTGATTTATGTGATTTTTCTTGAGCATAATAAAGTCTTAAGTACTTAAAACACTTGTTTACATGATGATATATAATGTAAGGAAAATAATGGTGGTGCTAAGGAGCCCCAAGAGGCTTGTTATGCAAGGGTTAAGGTTTAGGACATCCTTGCACCTTAGTCAAGCCCCAAGATCAAGTTAATAATGAAAGTAAAAGAAAGTGTGGGGTTGTATGTTAATGATGATATAGATAGAGAGGTTATTGTGAACAGGTAAAAGATTAGAGACAAAAGTGTGAATGTTTCTTCCTTTCAATGCGATCCATTCCTTAAATCATGTAGGAATTATTCCTTAAATAAATGCCTCAGACACCAAATTTGAACTATTTGGTGTGTATGTTGGTGGTTAACAATCATGATCAATATTTTTATCCATGAAATGTGGAATTTAAAATTTAGAAAAGTTTAATAAGATCATGGTTACAATTCTAATCAAGAGATATGATCATAGATACTAGCTTGTCTAGGGTTGGTGAGTTTTGAGAATTGTATCAAAAGTGTTATCAACAAAGTAGTGAGGAATAGCAAAGTGTTGTAATGGGTCATGGTTTACTGTTTGTGCCAAAAGAGCCCAGACATGTGCTAGAACCATGTATTAAAGTCATCAACACAAATTAGCATAGAATTAGGGTAAAAGTGTAAATGTATGCAATTTTCTCCTTTACACTTCCCCGCACTTTAGTGTAAGTGCAAAATTAAATGTTCATGCATACCAAAGTAGAAGTAAGGAAATAATATTAAGATAAAGGATATGAATCTTCTACAAAATTAATAGTTGGAATGATTGTGTACTCTCAAAATTAATTAGTAATGGTTCTCCATTACTAATGGGTATTCACTTAGGTTTAGGACTCTGAACCCTAATGGGTGTCTATTTCTTAAAAGTAGGTATACGAGTTTTTGGGAATGGGTACCTATTCCTTGCAACATTTTTTCCCTTGCATTTTTACTCCTCAAAGTGGACTCATTATCTTGTACTTACCCTTTGAGAGTAGAATTTTAAATAGGGAGGTGGTTGAAAATCCCTTGGTTTGGATCATTTTAAGTAGTGACAAAAGGATTGACATGGAATTGTCACCCTAAAGACCAAATCTTTGCATTTGTTTGGGTTGGGTTTTGGAATGGTTTCTCAACACCCCTATCGTCAAATGTCCTAGTTCATTGGACAATGTGGTTATAAGAGCCTCTAGGCTTTCTTCATTTGTCAAATGAGCATCTTGCACTTTGCCACCATGAGGTGGGTTTTGTTGACTGTGTTGGCATGACCTGTGCAATGGGGATTGAGTTGCCCCATTTGCTATTATCTTAGGTTGAGTTTTTGGTTGTATATGTTGCAAAGAGGCTTGGTCATTTTGATAAGCTACACCAAGGGACTCTTAGGCTATTCATGTGCTTTCTAAGTCCTTTTAAAGGTGATTCATTTCATTGTTGATATGGGTAGTTATGTCTCTATAGGCTACGAAGTTGGGGTCCTGCCTGTGAAATCTCAAACTAAACCAACAAATGTTGGGCCTTTGATTGGTTTGGGTTTAGTTGAAGGATTATTCTTTGATAATGTCCTCCATGTCGTGTTGTTAAAGATATTGTCCTATTCTGGCTTTTTTTGACCATATTTAGAGTCACTATTTTCATAGTCGTACCTATTTGTTATAGGAGCTAGACAATTTGATGATGTGTAATGATCAAAGGAAGGGGTGATTAGATTAGTAGAAGGGACTTGCACTTGGGTTTTTGTTTATCCTGACATATTTGGGGTATTGTAGGTACTATAGAATAAATATATGATGACAAAGGAAGGAAAGAGGATATGGAATAAAATGAGAGAAAGGTGAATGATCCAAAAGGATTAGTTCTTCACATTAGGTTCACCAAAATATGTACTCTCCAAATCTAACTCACTATTACTATATGTAAATTTAAAATGGGGGTACAAACATTACACACATGTGGCTTGCATATGGATAGATTAGTCCTACTCATGTGGAAAAAGTAAGTGCAGTGGGGGAGCATCTAGACAACTACCTTCTTCAGAAGGGAGAAGTGCCCTATGGGTGGCGATGGTTCTTTGACATTGTAGAGGTGTGATCATGATAATTCTGATATGGGTGTTTGTGGTGATGTGGATGGTGTTGATTTCTTGTTGAGTGTTGTCGAGGATGGTGTTTAGATGATGAGTCTCTATCTCAAATAATGCCTCAAGTTTTTCTAAATCAATGGCTAGTAGATAATCATTTTCTTTTGGAGATTGTTTGTATTTCTCTTGCTTGTTCTTCTTCAACGAGTTTGGGTGGGGGGAGATTTTCTCTTAGTTCCTAAAGAGTGGTTTCAACTCAATCCTCCTCATACCTAGACACATGAGCATAATATGTTGAATGTGACAATGGTAACAAAGTTATGGCTATGAAACCTCCTTGGGATTCCTAGTTGGATGGTTTATTAGCCTTGAACTTGCAAATGGATGTTGAATTGTTTGTATTTGTCTTTGTTTCTTCATTGATGTGTGGATGTCTACTTGCTTGTTGAGTTTGTAGATGTTGAGACTAGGTTCAGACATGCAAGGACCTAAGTTTTTATGTGAGTTTACTTGTTTTCTTTGCTTCTATTAAATGCTCAAGAATGAATATTGTAAACTAAATTAAATGCTGATATAATTAGTAACAAGTGAGACAAATCAAGACTAACCTATGTTTTGTATTTTTCAACACACAAATTATTAACATGTGCTATCTAATAATGAATGCAACTATTATTTTTGTTCTTTTCTTATTTAGAATAATTTATATGCATGCTAAGATGATTTGAACTAAATTCCTAAATGAACTAACATGCAAATCAATAATTACTATTTCTCTCTTCCTTTTATTTAAAACACCTTTTGAACAATGATTTTAATAATTAATTAATAGTAGACCAATTTAAATATTCCCTTCACTTCCTTTTTTAATCCAAAATGTCTTCTACAAAATGAAGAAAAATAATGTAACTTGCTGATTTTCATGTGGTGTTGTAGAATGGATGCTTGTTTCTTCTTGTTTCATGAGTATTTATTTTCCAAATGGGTCCAATAATATTTTTCTTAAAAGTAAGTGTTTGTTTGTTGGATGTTTGCACTTAGATTTGTTGGTCTTCCGAAGTACACCACCATTGTGAAATGAAAACTTGCAAAAAATACTTAATTAATCTACTAAGTTAAAATAATTATTTTAATTTCTACACTAGATACAAGAATTGTAGTAAAATACTACAAATCTAGAGCAATGTAAAATCCTATTTATTCTATCTAATCTATGCAATTAAACTATTCTAATGAAAATAAATGTAGCAAAAGAATGTGGCCACACCTAGGAGTTGATGACCCAAGATGTTGGAGATGGTTGATTGTGTGGCAATAGAATCCTTAAAGACCCAACTTTGCATTCTTATTCCTCCTCTCTATTTAAGGAACCACCTTGTGATGGTGGGAGAAACAAGAAAAAAAAATCAAAAGGAATACCAAGAACAAATGTCTACTCTTGTATGAAGAGCTTAGGAGTTGTTGATTGAGAACTTATTGATGTAATGACTAAACAAAATCCTAGAGGTTCTATGGTATTGGTAAATTGCAACAATAATACTATGAGAGTTATGGAAAACTCAAGGAAAATGGTACCTCTCTCTAAAATCAATGGTAAAAAACAAATAAGCTATTGTTGGTGCTTTAATAAAAGTTGGTGAAAGAGAACTAGAATTTAAAAAAATGTTGCATACAATCTAGGATTAGATAAATGAGAGTTTAAATGTCCAAAATAATGCCAAGATTGAAACATGCAAAAATTCATGGCACACATTTAATTTACAAAAGCACTTGTCTTACTAGTAATATAATTACCAAGGTGATTTTAAAATTACATGAGTGGTTCTAAAATTGCTAGGGAAATTCAAATCAATAGAGGAAATTTATAACTTAGGGGCCAAAATGTTAGTTTAAAGGGCAATGAAGCATGAAGGTGAAGCAAGAAGCTAGTGAGTCCTCGCATGAAATAAAAGGCCAAGAGGTGTCCTACAAGTTGACTAGACACTGTCATTAGTTAGGATCAATAGACAGGAGGTCATTTTCATTCCACGCGAGTTATTTGTTGGGCCATTAAATCATCATTAGATTTTCCATGTATGCATATCCATTTTAGACACTTACAAATGGTTGTAGGGAAATTTGGTTGGTGTCCATCTATGACTTTTTAATTAGAACATTTACTTCTAACTTCATGTTAATAATCACATCACACTGCAACATCGATGAAACCATCCATCCCTAGAGATAACAAAAAAATTGTATCATACCTAGAGTTTTTTGTGTATAACTTTGCATGACTCATTCTTGTCAACATTTTCTATACTACATGCTTGTTTTCATTTCCATCCTTTTCAAACTTTATACTTGTTCTTTTATTAAGATAAATATATTGACAATTGAATATTTATAAAAATTTAATTTATAAATGTTGATTAGATCTGACATAAAATTCATAGATGAGTTGGAATATTATCAACCCATCAAACTTGGGTGCTCCATGTTGGACTCATTATCTTATACACAAGATGCTCTAGGATGTGTCATAAGTTGGTCAACATGCATAGTCCACTTTATAAACTTTCTCTAAATTATCTTACACATGTCATAAGATCATCATAGAATCTCTTACATATTACAATGTCATAGGTGCTCTTACACATCTTACATGACATTAACTATTCATACACATGTCATAATACAAAATACACATGGCATAAGTGCCACCTCAAAGTGGGACACCATTTTCCATGAGGGCATATAAAATAAATACAAAATAAATAAATAATCAAACACTAGGATTGCAAGGTGTATGAAACCTATACCAACATGTACTATGATTTTTAAAATTATTTTCAAATTTGATTGATCCTTCTACATTAACTACTTCATCTAGGGTTTGAACTTAGTTAATTTTCATATTTTAGATTCCCCTTATTACGTGTGCTTCATTGTTAAATCTTTCACTATGGATTGTAATCAAGCCTTGTCCTTAGATTTCATTCCTAAATGCCTTAAGGATTATAAAATGTTTTCACAAGTTGTTTGCACAAAACACTTGAGCCTTTGAAGACATCATATAACTTTTATCAAAAGGTAAGTGCTCCATGCTATAGGGATACATTGGTTCAACATTATGTTAACTATTCATTATTCCTATAACTTTTTCATACCTCTCCATCTATTTGGGAATACTTTACTTCATTTTTCATAAGATTCATAATGATCACACTCCATTCACAACATGATAGTGTTGCTTCAACTACACATGATGCTAATTTACTTAATGATGACGATATCCCCCATGCAGCTCATGCTAGTCCTTCTCTATATATTTGGGCTTATGGTATGTTGATGTTTTCTTTATTGAGGATTTTAGTGACACTTATGTGACAAACATTCCTATTTCCTTTCCTTCACATGATATTAGTGGTGTCTTCTTATTCCATGATGGATTAGCTCATTCTATGGATACTACTTGCAAATACTTACTGCTTGAAAAATGTAATAGTTATAAAGATGCATATTTACATGTCCTCTTTTTTACCTCAAACTATGGGCATATGCATAATGATATGTTCCTTTTTGAGACATTGAGGGAATATTTAATAGATGAAGCTCTATAATGGTTTGACATATGTATCATACTTCTTATACTTGATTAATTTCCCTTGGACATTCTTTCATAGATTAATTCCCTCTTGGCCCTAGAACATGTTTTTCTCATGATTCCCATCTTTCACCCCCTAGTGGACATCCGTAGGAGATCCCATGGATTCATCTACACATCATGTTTACAAACCTTTTTCTAGATGCCCATGGTGACTCTTCTATGAATCATTTTTATTCCCTCTCATGATGTATCTTTTGAGATATATGAAGTACAATATTATCATAATGCCTCAACTACATATAAACATGAACAAATATATGATTTAAATATATATTGAAAAAGAAAAACATGTAGATTTTTTATATTTTTTACTATGCTAATTTAAGAAAGAAAGTTAGGAACTTAAGAATCAATCTAATACATCTTCCTCAACCACTATGTGCAAGATAGTGATGCACATAAGGCTATTGGGAAAAATGTTAAAGATGATATCTCTTGCCCTATAATTTCTTATAGACCACACAACATTTCATAGAAATTGAGCACTATCATGAGAAATTATAAAATTTGGATAGTTGTATCAATGACTTGCAAAAGTATCAAAAAAATGATTACACTAGTGAGATACTAAATAATCCGTTGGCATGTAACATATTGACTTATCCTTCACCAATTGGATTTATGGCACCTAGTTTTACATTGTATGATGGTAGAGGTGATCTCTTAATATTAGGTCCTTCAAAACTATATGCTTAGATTATTTTTATGAGGACACATTACTTGCTAGGTTATTTCCACAAAGTGTGAGTGAATATGCACATGATGGTTTTATCATTTACCCAATCCTTCATTTTTTTATTGTGGGGATTTATCAAATGATTTTAAGGAATATTTTCAATAAAAAATTGAGGCTCAAGTAACATTTAAGTAATATTTAATATTTTTTATTTGATTGCCTGCAAAAAAGAATTCCAGAGCACATTATTGAACATGCTGTCAGGGGCATGCTTCCTAAAGGACGTCTGGGTAGACGACTTTTCACGCATTTAAAAGTTTACAAAGGGCCTAATCATCCACATGAGGCTCAAAAGCCTGTGCCCCTGCCCATCATGGACAAGAGAATAATGATAGAGAAGTGAGCAGTATTTGGTCAGATTTACAATTTTTATCCTTCCTATGTATGTGGTTGCATGCTGACATGTGCTCGTGTACAATTTTAAAATCAGAGTTTTTGGAAGTACTAAACTCTGCAACATGGACAGAAGTGTTTTGTAGAAACTAGCTTGAAGGAACTATATTCATTCGTTCCAATTTCGTTTTCCTCTATTGTACTTTATGGCATGGAGTGGCATTGTATTTAGCCATTTGGTATTCTAACATCAAATGTAGTTCGACACAGTGACTCTGTTTTTGAGGTTCTTAATGATTATGACTTCTGCATGTAACTGCAAAAAAATAATAATAAATTAGTACAATGTAAGCAAGGAGAACATGAAACAATCAATGAATGTGTGCAAAGATTTCAAACTATGGTTTCCAAACTAAGTTTCAAATTATTGGATAATGAGTTTTTAAATTAAAGTTATTTCATCAAAAGTCTACTTCCACTACTCAAATAAAAAAGAAAGATTGTAATTCTAATCATTCATTTTTCGAGTTAGGTGCTAGTGTATGCAAATGTGAGTTTCCCTTGTTATAAAATAATCTTTGACATCATAGTGTCTCTAGAACTCCTCATTCCCATGACTTGCAGGAATCAATGTAAAATTCAAAAAATAGGAGTGATGAGGGTAGATCTAGTGTCAACCATAGCAATCATCGTTGTGCAAACATTAAACCAAAAGGATTTAGAGATTTCACTAGATTAGGGGGTACTCCGTGTTAGGAAATTAGGTGTCTAAACCTTGCAAATTTCCCATTATTATTTATTTATCATTTAATATTTCCCACAATTTGTTACATATTATTATTACTATTTTTATTTCTTATCTAGCTCTAGCATAAATTGGGGCATTGGATTTTGATATGGCAGTTATGTTAAGTGTTGATGCCTTGCAGTGGTGGAATATTACAGTTTATTTTGACATTATCTTTAGAAAAATGGGACACCCTACTTTTGTGGGATCCTATGAAAATGCTATGATAGATTCTATGATGTGTAAGAGACAGATTTAGAGGTAGTTATTAGGAATCTTGACCAACTATAAGATGTTGTAAAAAGTATTTGTAAAAGCCTAATTGTAGACTAGAATCTTGACCAACTTGGGTGCCCATCTTGGGTGGGTAAATTTGGATTGTTATGACAAGCTATAAGATGTAAGAGAATATGCTAATAATAGCCAAATGTAAGGAATCTCTTAGTGAGGCATTGGGATTTGTGTCTATCTTGGGTCTCATACCTCATGGGAGGTTTTTTACATTATTTTGAAAAAACCATACATAGTTTCCATGTTGCAAAAAGTCTATAAATTGAAGGCTTGGGGAGTAGTTTTTAGGTACAAAGGTGTTGTTAGAATGATGTTGAAATTACTCCATATTTGAATGCTAGTGTATTACTTCTATGAAGACTTGCATTGCAACTATATTATAATCTTGTATTGGATTTGATAATACATTGTATAGGTTTTGGAGTGTGGGGTTTTTATCCCAAATGTGTTTTCCCCATGTAAATCATTGTGTTACGGTTTATTGCTTATTGCAAATTTCTGTGTTTCTTTACTTTCTGAAATAAGTTTGGATCTAATTGTAAGTTATTTACATAACATTCCTCTCAAGGTTAGTGTAGGAAGTTGTTTCTGCATATCTTGTGATGAGACAAAATTGGGCCTCATCATATTTTTTGCCAAAGTACCCATCCTTTTCCTTTCTCCACCATTTATTCATGCAATTATGTTTGATTAAAAGAAATGTTTATTATTAAGAGTAGAAAGAGATTGCATTCACCTAATTTATTTATTACAGGCTAACCATGATGAAACATTGATAAATTGTATGCCAAATGATCTATTTTTGCCCCTGTAGGATGCCTTGGACACTCTATGAAGAAGCAAATTGGAACTCCAAAAGAACTCAACCATCCTCACCAACTCTAGAGACATCACGATTTGGAGGTGGTGGAGGAACTCCAAAGGACCAAGACAATGGATTACAGAAGAAATAATTCCTACGTTTATCAAGGATTCTAGAGGAACACAACCTTAATTGTCATTGGCCCATTTTTCCACGCTGAGTTGTAGTTAAACTAGCCCTAGTTCATTAAGTGTAGTCAAAGATTGGAGACTCCTATTAGGAGTCATATTTGAGAACATTTCCTTAATACATGCTAAAATATATACTATTAATATTGTAACAAACTCATTTACTCCTTTTCTGTTAAGACTTAGCACATGCATGCCATAGCATGTAGCTAGATTTTAGGAATTTACTTTAGATATGCAATTAAGTAGTGGTAGAAAAATCATTGTTAGTTAGTTATTGTTGTTGTCTTCATAATCATCCTTTACAAGCAGAGACATGAGTTCAGTTATCTTTTATCTTTGAATAGAACGAGAATCTGTAGACTATAAATATATCTATTGTGAATGAGTGTGATGCTATGTTTTTTTGTCATTTTGAGTTAGAATTGTAAATTGAGAATAGTCCACGTTTTGCATAAATCAAAGATGTTAGTTTTGTTGTAATTGCATGTATTCAACCTATAGGTTTAATGTGTTTAGTCATCATTGTTATTGTGCTTGTTATTAATATTCCCAATGAATTGTTATAATGGTATTATGGCGTGCATAAATTTTGTGCATATTCAATCATCTTAAGCAAAAAAATAAAAAAACAAAGGAAAAGTTTTCAAGTTTTCTTTACTTTTCATTGTAGAAAATATTTGGAAAAGATTTGTAGATCATAGTGATTTCATTTTGTTGTTTAGTAGTTAGAATATACTTTTCCAGGCATAAGAACTTTTCAATTCCATAGATTAGTCTTTTCATTCCACTTTAGTATTTCAATTCTGTAGTTAATAATCTCTTATTTAGTTTCAGCATTTCAAATTTGTAGTTAATCATTTAAATTCTAGTTAAATAGATTAAAATGTATGTATTTCATTTTAAATAGAATATGTCAACTCCTAGCAAGAGACTTCCCATCACTATTCTACACATAGCCTTCAAACACCCCCCCCCCCCCCCAGTTTGACAAAATGATCATATACTAAAGTACGAAGTTCAACGATGCCTCATCACCTTGCTTCCTTACACTCCACATATCATGTTAAAACATCTCCTACAACAAAACTATTACTTTACCTTCTATTAATCTAATTGATATATCTAGAGGCATCCTACCACATTTCAAGACTACTAATTTTTTTATTATCATCAGACACATGGGAATTCCATGGATAGGTACATCACACTATAATAAATTAATTAATTTATTATTGACAAAAATGTGATACACATTGAGGGTATTAATGATGATGTAAATACATATTTACCACCTTCATATGATGAGTCTAATCAATTAAAAAAGGATAAGGATCCTTCCAGTGTTAGTGATAATGAATATATTTATTGTGATGACACTTCTAATGATACACCTAGCATAACACATATTAATGTTAGAAATGAAGATAATCATACATAAGCATGAAAGAAACATACTTAAGCAACTAGCCACTAAAACATCTCAAGAACAAGGACACGAAATCCACCAAGACAAATATTTCACAAAATACATCAACATTGGCACCATTTCATACCACTTCTATCCAAAGATAAAAATCCATGATCATATACATCATCCTTTATGCTACATGCCATTCTAGTAGATAGTCCCATGGATTTATATGACACATTTATTAATCCCATTGAGATAGACCCACACCCACTTGATATTGATGGATTTATTGGTTAGTATCTTTACATGTCTCTCCTATTACATCTTTCATGTATTTTATGCCATCTTTATGTCCGTTTTGGGCTTTCACTTGATCTATCCACTTGGGGATGCAAAGCAGTGTTTTATTCTTGCAAAGGATATGTCTTCATGCTTTCTCATTAGGTAAAAACACATGGTGGATCTTTTTCATCTACATCCTTTATTAAAATGGATCACAAAAAGGTAAGAAGATAACATGTACATATTCTTCACTCAATTTTACATTTACAGGTTATACTCTATTGTACACTAAGTTTTTAGTCACAACTTTATTTTCGCTTTGCCAACCACCACACCCCCCCCCCCCACCAATTTGTGTGTGCTCCTTCCTAATACACACAATTCAAGGATTGGGACCATATTATTAATTTCATCTTTAGTGTACATACACAACTTCACAGGTTGAGAGTACACAATCATTCCAACAATTAATTTCATAGAAGACTCATATCCTTTATCTCAATATTATTTACTTACTTCTACTTTGGTATGCATGAACGTTTAATTTTGCACTTACACAAAGTGGGGGGAAGTGCAAAGGAAAAAATTGCATACATTTACACTTTTACCCTAATTTTATGCTACTTTGTGTTGATGACTTTAATACATGGTTCTAGCACATGTTTAGGCTCTTTTGACACAAACACTAAACCATGACCCATTACAACACTTTGTTATTCCTCGCTACTTTGTTGATAACACTTTTGATATAATTCTCAAAACTCACCCACCCTAGACAAGATAATAGCTATGATTCTATCTCTTGATTAGATTTGTAACCATGATCTTATTAACCTTTTCCAAATTTTAATTTCCACATTTCATGGCTAACAATATTTATCGTGATTGTTAACCATCAACATGCACACCAAATAGTTCAAGTTTGGTGTTTGAGGCATTTATTTAAGGAATAATCCCTACGTGATTTAAGGAATGAATCACACTAAAAGGAAGAAACATTCACACTTTTGTCTCTAATATTTTAGATGTTCACAATAACCTCTCTATCTATATCATCATTAACATACAACCCCACATTCTCTTTTACTTTCATTATTAACTTGATCTTGGGGCTTGACTAAGGTGCAAGGATGTCCTAAACCTCAACCCTTGCATAACAAGTCTCTCGGGACTCCTTAGCACCACCATCATTTTCCTTACATTATATATCATCATGTAAACAAGTGTTTTAAGTACTTAAGGCTTTATTCTGCTCAAGACAAAAACACATAAATTAAAACTAGACCATGCCCTTGGACAAGATTGTTGTCAAGATATCATTTTAACTCTCATCTTCTTAAATATCAATATTATCTTCCTTCTAGTCTAATTTCTAATAGTAGAATTTAGTTTATAGCCTTCTTTCACAGCACTATACTAGTCAATGTTCACATTGCAAGGCACACAACCCTAACGTTCTTATTACAATTTTAGCACATGTTTAGTTATAGTGTATGCTAGCTAGTTTTAGTTGTGTTATTAGAATCAACTCATTCATCTAGAGTGTTATCTATAGTGTTATTGCTTAATTAATTTACCCACCCATTTAATACTTAGATATTTTTGAAAGGTGGCTTTATTTCCCTTCATTTTGGTCAACTTGTATCTTACATGCCTATCACTTAGTGATACAAATTTATAATTTTTGAGTTGCACATTTTTGTACTCTATTTTTAATCATTATTTTTCATATTCGATTGCTCCTTGTGTAATATTTTTGTTCATGGCAAACTATCACTACTTTATAGAATTTTACCTAAAATTTTAAAGATTTACAAGTGCGTACCTTCTTTGCTCTTATTTTGAAATACAAGGATTTATAAATGTGATTCAATAGTTATATTATCAAGAAAATTCTTAATATGGCTTCCAATAATTCCCTTTCAATATTATTAACCCTTATCCCATCACATCTATAGTTTATCACCCTAGGAAACCAACTATTAATAATATAGATAACTCAGATAGTTCTCTCAAGGTTTAACCAATAGTATCTGTAACATCAAAAATTGTACAACCCTTGTAATTTCACACTATGTTTTTAACTCACTTTTGTGTCCATTCCCTTAGCATGTTATTGGTTCATTTTTAGTCCTACCTTGGCCTTTTATTGCCCACAAATGTTGTGTTTATGTTATGTTTTCTCCTTTGTGCTCATTTTTGTAAAATTATGTTTGTGTTATGTTATTGTGGTTGTTCTAAGTTGTTTTGAAGGTTTAGAAGCTAAAGTCACTTGAACACTAGTGCAATGTGCAGATGTTTACTGATGCAGGAGCATCTGGGCTCCAAGAAATCTTGCATCAACCAAAAAAATATTTTATTTCTTTTACCCTTTTGTTTGTCTTGCAGGTTTGTAATCAACATAATACATACACAAACTTTGGGGAAAATAAAATAAATATTTTAATTCTCCAGCACTCCAAGGAAAAGACAAGGCAAGTTGCATATGGACAAAATCCTAGTCACCTACATACTAGAAGACAAAGATTGGACAATGAAGAGTTTTCAAGCGCCCAAGTCATGAAGGAAAGAAACAAAGGAATCCCAAGAGTCACATTTCTCCAAGTTGGATGCCACCAAGTATGAAGAGGAATACCAAGAGTCATTGGAGCACAAGTGAATAGATGGAAGTTTGTCTCCAAAGAGGCATTGAAGAACAAGAGAAGAGTCCAAGTGTATTTCTGATTTTTGCAGGTCATCAGGAGGACGTCCATAGGTGATGTTGAAGATAATTCTCCAAGGGAAATACATCCATTTTTATGAGGAAAATAAAGTGAACATCCAATGTGACTTGTTACCTAAAACTTTTCTAAATTTGTAGGCTTGTGGAGGTGGATAGTTGGAAAGTTTTATAGAGATATTTCATAGTTGGATTTGTGGAGGTCATGTATGTGTGTTGCCACCTTGATTGGCTGCATAAAAACATTTGGGTTGGAAGTATTTTCTGTTGTTTATATTTTTTAAAAATTCTCAAGTTATATTTACTTCATGGCTGAAATTGTTGCTACAACATTCACAAATTACATTAACTTAAGGGCTGCAAGTTTAAGAGATTAATCTACATTTATTTTGTTGCAACTAAAGGAATCAAAGGGAAAATAGAAATCCTTAAAGGCTGGAATTTATCAAAGTTAATTTGCATATAAGAGAAGTGGAATAATCTTGACAAACAACAATCTTAAAGCTGGAATTTAACAAGGATATGTTGGCACATACAATTTGTTACAATCTTTGAAGCTTTGAGCACATTATAAGCATTTGAAGACATGGATATTGTTGTTATTACAATGTATGTAAGAGAATCTGATTGGAATGCATGATGGGATGATCCTTCATTACATTCTCTTGTCATGACTGCATTATTTACGTAATGTGCTAGCGTCTCATGATTGTTTGCTATCCAATGACTGTTTCTAAGAATTTCTTACCACCTTCCACTAAATGCAAGATTTTTTGTAATTCTTCTATTGTGTATGTTCAATGGATTTATTTTAACTTACCCTCCTTTTTCTTCCCTCCAAGGTATCTTTTTAAATCCATTCTTGCTAATTCTATGAAGTTTTTTGCAAATCAATTGTTGATTTTAGAATTCTATCACATTCTTGAGCATTCTTATAGTGTTCTCAACAATCTTCCTTGGCTTTCTATAGTGTACAGTGAAGTGTTATTTTTCCAAGCTTATGTGATTAACCTTCAAGTTCTCAGTATCTTCGTAGGGTTTGTAGAGCCACTATCTCTTGTTGGGCTCTTGTTGGTGCCTTGTTGTTGGTTAGATAGCATTCATCTTTATGTTCTTGAGGTGGTTATGTTCTATCTATCCCTCCTTTTGATTATTCTTAGCGTTAATATACTTGTGTGTGTAGTATTTTGTGGGTTTCCTCATCTTCCTTCCATCTCTTCAATAAACACTAGTTTTATTTAGCTTGAGTAGGTTTAGCTTTAATTTTCATAGTTCTATCATTGTCACTACTGTTAGTCTTCCTAAATACACTTAGGAAATAAGAACATACACTATTTTTTTTTTTTTTCCAATATTGATTGTTTGTGGAGGTTAAAAATCCTACATAGGGGCTTGACCTGAAGGCAAGCTCCCAAACAACCCCAATATTTCCTTGTTTCCTTGTAGCTTATAGATTTGGAGGAGAAGATTTTCAATCACACACAAGTTTTGTGGATTTCTCCTTTAATTTTTCATTTCATTTATTTCCTTTGAGCACTTAGATAGTATTTCTTCATTTTTATCTTCTATTGTTTGTTCCTATGCAAACTAGATGTAATAATCAAGAGTAGACTTCGAGATTTTGATTTTTTGTGTTGTCCAGACCACAACACAATGAGTAGATGTCCACATGATGCACTCGTGTCTGAAAAATGATCTCCAAATTACTGTTATAGTTTCCTCTTGACCTCTTGTTTATGCTTCTATTCATTTCTAGTGAAGTTTGAAGTTCTATATCCTGTAAAACCCTATTTCTGTTAATTAGCATAGTGTTTTAGCTTGATTTGAAGACACATAGGTGTAGCTAGTAAAAAAATTCTCTTCTATTAAGATAGCAGTAGATTAAATTCATTCCGGTGAATTAGTTGTTCCTAGTGTAGTCATTGAGATTGTAATGTCCCCATTTTGAGCTAAGTTATATTTTTTAGTTTGAGCTTGTTTCTATACATGGAGAATCGGAAAGTTGGCTCAACTAGTATGTTATTTGGAAAAATGCAATATTGAAATTGTATTTTCAATCATTTGGTTTGATTAGATGATGGAATAAAAGGGAAAATGAAATCTTTAATTGCATTTTCTCTAATCCATTTTTATGGAGTTTTTGTATGGAATAAGGAGTTACTCCAGGTGGGACCTATTTTATAATGTCATCAAATGAAGTCAACATTGGAGGAGTGGATTTGCCCCATGAAGAAATAGGTCCAAGCTAATTCAAATGGTTATCAAACTATAATCGATTGGCATTTGAGATGGAGCTATATTGTATGAAGATATCAAGAGTGTTGACTAGCATAATGAGGTGGTGATTCCCTTGAATAATGTGCAAATGAGATGGATCGATGCAAGTAAGAGGTAAATGCATTTAAAATTGTATGTGTCTATTGCATGGAGAGCCAACGGCTATGACGATCAATCGATCCAATGAAAGGCATTTAAAATAAGCATTTGAAGTTATTAAATAATTGAATCTAAGAAAGAGATCGACGACCAAGGCAAGGGATCATTTTAAATGCAAATTTTATTTATTAAATATTTGCATATGGATCGATTGAGGATTTTAAATGCTAACGCCCAAGTTGTTGAGGATCGCCCAAGTCTATGAATGATATTCAATACAAAATGAAGATATTAAATGAGTGTATGCAAGCAGCCGCCTATGCAAGAAGAACTCATTGTTAAAGGATCGACTCATATGGGAGTAGTTGTCTTTCATTTAAAATAAGTAAAGATTGTTTTAAATGGATGAGTCTTGGCTGCAACTCATTTACAATTGTTCAAGTCTATTGCTCATCATTGGTGGAACTCAGATTGCATTACAAAACATCATAGAGGAGGATCGCTCATCCAAGGAGAGGTTAAATAGAGACTTCCATCTTCATTTGAAGGTTGTGTTGAATCTGGTATGTTTTCTTATTCTATTACTTTGACTGGAAATTCCAATTTTCATGTCTTTTTACAAGGTGATAACCCCTTGTGTTTGTATGGTGATGTCCCCATACTATATGTGAGGTGATATTGTGCGAATATTCACCATTGAGCTTATATTTGCATGTTATTGCAGCTATTTGAAGTGATAAGATATCATTATTAACCCTTGGTTTCATTGCTTCAAGCCAAGGTAGTAATCGTAGAGTTCACAAGCATTATTGGGAAGCTTAGAGCTACATTTATGAGGTCTAATTTTCCATCACAATCAACTGACCATAGTGTATTTCACGGTTTTAGAAGCTATTTTGCAATAAGGAGTAACTTGTGAAGATTTTGGAATCCATCGCTTGCTTGGAGAGGAGTAGATTTGATCTCTTTATCAAATCTAGGCATGCAACAGTTATGCAGGATTAATGACAGTCATCTACAGCAAACATATACAGTGATATTGCATGAACATAGAGCTCACATGAAGCTTTAATGAAACTAGAATTGATTTGTAGCACCATATTTATCATTGTCTCTTTGATTGTATCAAATTTGAACATCAATTGGTATTGATTTCATAATCAATTTAATTTCGATTTGACTGATACAGCGACTGTGATTTTGTAACAGTAGTATGTTTTTGTGATTCAATTCCATTTTCAATTGATAAGAATGCAAGGAGTTGATGGCTCTCATATGTTGTGATGTGTATTGTTGATTTGAATTGACTTGTGCAAGAAATTTTATCTAAAGTTGATAAAATTTTCAATCATATATAAGAGGGTCTCTTATAGTGGTATCAAAGCTATGATCCTACTTGCCTGAGGGGAAAATCAGAATTGGTTTCAATTGTGGATTTGGAACAATGGGTCTATTTCTGTTTGATAAGCAAGTGATGAGAGATATGATTGATAGTCAAAGATGAATGATACAACAATAGAGAAAGACTAATGAGATCATTTAGCGAACAAATGCAACCATTGAGAGGTTGTGTCAAGCTTTGACAGGCAACAGGAGCAATAATAATAGGAACAATCAGGCTAATCAGAGAGATGCTAGTAGTGCAACTAGTTCACATTGAGCTAGAAGGACACACACATGCACACCTATAGTTGAGGATGAAGAAGAGATTGAAAGCCAAGGTGAAGAGCAAGAAGACTATGCAAGTGGCATAAAAATTGAACAAATGGATGAATTTGATGAGATGCCAAGATATCAAGAATCTCATAGCAGCCATGAGACAATGGAAGAAAATCATACTTTTGGGTCAGCAAAAGATGAAGAGCTCATGTCATTCCATGATGATTGCAAGATTGATGAAGAGGATGTGCAAGATGAAGATAAATTAGCTAAGGTAGATGAAGGTATGGTTTCTCAAGTTGAGACTAACATTGATCCTCATGTTGATAAAGAGACAAGTGATGTGAATGATTTGGAAAATGATAATTTATTTGAGAGCAAATAAGAGATTACAGTTTGTTATGAAGGGCATATTATTGATGTTCAATCATACATGAAAGGAGAGGACATAATATTTTCTACAAAGATCAACCATGAAGTATGTGATTCACATGATGAAGACATGGGTGATGCATATGAAGTTTTTTGCTTTGGATCAACATTTGATGAAGAAAAATGGCATGATGTCATTGCTGATCATTCTAATGAGATGACAAATTTTGATCATGAAGTTGAATGGCATGATATAATCCCTGACTTGTTTGAGGGCAGTAGTACTATTCATTTGCAATCAGCTCTACTTGATGATTTTGAGGCAGCTAATTATGTTATGCATGAATATGACAATGAGAATGAAGAAGATTCAATTTGGTTTGATGCATTCGATGAACTAAATCAACCTACTCATGGTATTTCTCATACACATTTGCACCCTTTCAAAGAGACTTTGGAGTTGATAAAAGAAGACTATGAACCTTATAGCCTTGTGACATTTCGTAATGAAGACTTCTTTGAACCACTTCCATCCCTATCACTTGGGAAGAAGAGGAGACAGATCAAGACTTGATGGTGTTTGATGACACCCATAGTGGACCAACCACTCAAGAATTGTCTTTGATGGGTGTTGAAGGCATCCATAATTCATCTTTCGTTATGTCATCATTTGATTATGATATGGCAACTTTTTATTTGTTGATTGGTGACTTCATCTTCATTGATTCATCATGGGTTAGAAGCTATCTTACTTGGAATTCCATTGCATGTGATTTCAGTTGTGATTTGCATGATACATTGATAAGTAGTGAAGTATGTGATTTTAGTTTTAGCACATCAGGATTAGATACAATTGTGTTTAGCATCCTTCATCTATTCATGTTACTATTCAATGGTAGAAGGATTTTCAACTTCATTGATTCATTGCTTGGCATCTATACCTTCATGATTGGGATCTATTTTGGTTTGGATGTGTTTGAGTCGTTGTGCGATAGTGGAAGCAGTCCTAGCATCTTCTACACCAACAGGTTTGAGGTGATATGTTTGAGCATGATTGAAGAGCCTTGATGGATTTGAGATCCAGGGATTGATTGGGTTCAATTTTTCTTCCCATTGCTTGGGGACAAGCAATGTCAGGATGGGAGGGCTGTAATGTCCCCATTTTGAGCTAAGTAATATTTTTTAGTTTGAGCTTGTTTCTATACATGGAGAATCGGAAAGTTGGCTCAACTAGTATGTTATTTGGAAAAATGCAATGTTGAAATTGTATTTTCAATCATTTGGTTTGATTTGTTAGATGATAGAATAAAAGGGAAAATGAAATCTTTAATTGCATTTTCTCTAATCCATTTTTATGGAGTTTTTGTATGGAATAAGGAGTTACTCCAGGTGGGACCTATTTTATAATGTCATCAAATGAAGTCAACATTGGAGGAGTGGATTCACCCCATGAAGAAATAGGTCCAAGCTAATTCAAATGGTTATCAAACTATAATCTATTGGCATTTGAGATGGAGCTATATTGTATGAAGATATCAAGAGTGTCGACTAGCAAAATGAGGTGGTGATTCCCTTGGATCATATGCCAATGAGAAGGATCGATGCAAGTAAGAGGTAAATGCATTTAAAATTGTATGTGTGCATTGTATGGAGAGCCAACGGCTATGAGGATCAATTGATCCAATGAAACGCTTTTAAAATAAGCATTTGAAGTTATTAAATAATTGAAGCTAAGCAAGGGATCGGCGGCCAAGGCAAGGGATCATTTTAAATGCAAATTTTATTTATTAAATATTTGCATAAGGATCGATTGAGGATTTTAAATGCTAACGCCCAAGTTGTTGAGGATCGCCCAAGTCTATGAATGATATTCAATGCAAAATGAAGATATTAAATGAGTGTATGCAAGCAGCTGCCTATGCAAGAAGAACTCATTGCGAAAGGATCGATTCGTATGGGAGTAGTTGTATTTCATTTAAAATAATTAAAGATTGTTTCAAATGAATGAGTCTTGGTTGCAACTCATTTACAATTGTTCAAGTCTATTGCTCATCATTAGTGGAACTCAAATTGCATTACAAAACATCATAGAGGAGGATCGCTCATCCAAGGAGAAGTTAAATAGAGACTTCCATATTCATTTGAAGGTTATGTTGAATTTGGTATGTTTTCTTATTCTATTACTTTGACTGGAAATTCCAATTTTCATGTCTTTTTACAACGTGATGACCCCTTGTGTTTGTATGGTGATGTCCCCATACTATATGTGAGGTGATATTGTGCGAATATTCACCATTGAGCTTATATTTGCAGGTTATTGCAGCTATTTGGCGTGATAAGACATCATTATTTACC
Organism: Cunninghamia lanceolata; assembly: GCA_027924645.1. Lineage (NCBI taxonomy): Eukaryota > Viridiplantae > Streptophyta > Pinopsida > Cupressales > Cupressaceae > Cunninghamia > Cunninghamia lanceolata. Next base: position 2,186,224 of record BSBN01000405.1, read on the forward strand.
ATTAGTTTCATTGCTTCAAGCCAAGGTAGTAATCGTAGAGTTTGCAAGCATTATTGGGAAGCTTAGAGCTACATTTATGAGGTCTAATTTTCCATCACAGTCAGCTAATCATGGTGTATTTCAGGGTTTTAGAAGCTATTTTGCAATAAGGAGTAACTTGTGAAGACTTTGGAATCCATCGCTTGCTTGGAGAGGAGTAGATTTTATCTCTTTATCAAATCTGGGCATGCAACAGTTATGCAAGATTAATGACAATTAGCTACATCAGACATATACAGTGATATTGCATGAACATAGAGCTCACATGAAGCTTTAATGAAGCCAGAATTGATTTGTAGCACCATATTTATCATTGTCTCTTTGATTTATCAAATTTGAATTGGTATTAATTTCATGATCAATTTAATTATGATTTGACTGATAGTCACTGTGATTTTGTAACAGCAGTATGTTTTTGTGATTCAATTCCATTTTCAATTGATAAGAATGCAAGGAGTTGATGGTTCTCATATGTTGTGATGTGTATTGTTGATTTGAATTGACTTGTGCAAGAAATCTTACTTAAAGTTGATCAAATTTTTAGTCATATATAAGAGGGTCTCTTACAGAGATAATTTGGTAAGGAAAAGCATGCTTTTATTTGTTGAAATGAATTTCATACACTACATTTTGGTGAAATCGACACTCTAAAAGTTTTTAAACATTTAAACAACAATCTTTCATTCTTCTCATCACTTGCGATCGTGCGTTGTAAAGCGTAAATTTGTTTATGAGATTCATCACACAATCCCTCTATTCTGATAACATTGTTAGAAGAAGTTTACGAAATGCTAGAATGGCTCAATCTCATGCCACTACTACTCCTATTAGATTAGCACTTGATTTCTCAAACTTCCCTTATGACACCACTACAACAACTTCACCTTTCCTTTCAATTTTTTCAACTCTTCCGGTGACAAGTTTCCATGATGTAGAGATGGCCTTTGATCATGAGGCCACATTAGGTAGTCCCTCCTAGACCCAAGTGCATGATCTCGATCAAAACTTGGTAGACTATCAATGATTCTTGACAAATGAGAGTATGTCTAATGTTGTTGCTCCTCTGATCGAGGCCCTTTGCACAATGTTAAATAGTCACCCAAATGGTCTTGATTTTCTTCATGGCATAGCTCACATCATTCACAGTGATGTCCCACCACTGATAGCTTGCCCATAAGGAACCTAGGACTTGCAATAAAATATTATAGGTCAAAAAATTTCTCTTCCATTTCCTAACAAGAGTGTCCATATGTACACATCATCTCATATGGTCACTAGTGCCATGCAACATGATAATGTAGACAGTAGTTCATCCAAAATAGAGAGGAACCCCATAAAATAATATGGGTTTTTCCCCCTTTTGTTTCTTTATAGTTTACTTTTCTCGGTGGGCACCACAGAACCTCCCAATAGATGATATTTCACATTTCTTCCACCACTACTTCTATCTCTATGCACACCACTGATCCCATTATCAACCACCTTTTACAAAATGTGAGGACTCTCCAATAGTAGCTTGCTAACCTCTCCACATCCTCCACACAATCACTCATCTCACCATACTACCATCATAGTCCCTTATTGCTCAGCATTCTGGCCACTCAATTCCTTGCTAGCTTCAAGGAACCCCAGTTTGAAAATATTCTAGTAAGGGAGATCCCCAAACTCATGTGTATGCCTTTACTGCACAAAGCAGTGATTTATATTTCAAGATCAATTCTTAGTCAAACTATTCCCACAGTCATTGAAAGACACCATGCTAGATTAGTTCTACTTACTTCCTGACCATTCTATCTCTTCACTTGAACAATTAGTAAATCAATTTCTTTAGCACTTTCAAGTGAACATTGGGCCCTAGGTCACGTTTACAGACCTAGTCCACTATCACCAAGGTGCTCAAGAGAAGGTAACTAATTTTATCTTCCACTATCAATCTTTATTTTCATAAATTTCTTATCCCTTACCTAAGATGTGCAGCGAGTTTTTATTGGAAAATTATAGCCAATGATTTGTGATAAGATTCTATTGATGAAATTTCCTTCTTTTACTCATCTTTGCACAATGCTCTGTGACTACCACCAAATAGTTAGCTAGTTTGAGGTACTAACATCATAGGCTCCTATTAGATAGTTTGCGCCTTCATCTTATTCTTTTAATATTACAATAAAAACAAAAATTTCTTCAAAAAATACTTCTACAATTGTTAACAATATAACAGCTACAACAAGCTCATCTAATACTATGCCCCTCTCTTCATCAAAGAAACAAAGAAATAGGCAATTTATGTCTTTATTTGAATATTTATATTACATCTTGCAACAACTCCTAAATAACAATTTGGTGCAATTGTTGCACTTTCATCCTTTGGATACCAATAAACCTCTGCCACCTTCATATGATCTAAAGGCCTTCTGTCAGTTTCATAGATTCCCTAGCCATGACACGGAGGGATGCCTGCATGTTAAGCACATTGTGCAAGACCTCATTGATTTGAATGTGATCCGAGTCTCTGGTGTTAACAAAAGAGGTAATAAATTATCTGCTCCACCAAATAAGAATCTACAAATTTATAAAAATCCTCTTCCCTACCATTCATCCAATTTCATTAACCTTGCATACACCTCCTAGGGGTTAGAAATAGAAATCTATTAGTTTGTTTCTACCTTTTTTGAGATGATAAGAAAGGTCAACACTTGCCCCTAAGTTCCTTGAGAGTGGTCTATTCTTAAACTGGTCATTTCCTTCTCGATTGATGTGCACATGCATATATATGATGGACCTCTTTACATTACAACACAAGTCAATGGAAAATACATTAGGGGTGTTCTGATTAACCTGATTTGCATGTTAAATGTAATTACAAATAAATTTCTATATATACATGAGTTGTATAAGGATCAGTACATGAAATTGGAAGTCTTTATACAGTCACATAGAGACCTTTCTAGACCAACCTTGGGTTTGATCACCCTTCTTGTCCAAGTGGGACCTAGGAGCCTAGATGTTCCTTTCTCTATGATCCCCACCTCATATCACTTTTGTGTGAAGTTGGGTGATCTATGGCTCATTTCTATGAAAGGAGTACCCTCAATGGTCCATAAGTGCCTAAAATTTCCACGAGGGAGCAATGCATATGATCCACCATAGTGGATTTTAGCCTCTCTCTATGTATGGAAACTTCTCCTTAGATTATTTCTAGCTAGCCTTGACTAAGCCTCTCTAGCCTCACAATGACTTTTTGTTTCTATCTTACCAAAAGTTCAAATCTAGCTGAATTTTGCTCTTGTCTGGTGCTCCTTATTCCTCACCTATGGATACTCCTCAAGCCTCTTAGACTTTATTGGTTGTCTCTATTCATCCTCTTTCCCTAGTGGTAGTAAGAGGAAATAAACCTGCACTGGGTGACCCTCCCCATTCTCATGTCATTCACTAGTATTTAGCGGTTCTACCTTCTACCACCTATTCAATAGCTAGAGTAAAATAACCACTACTACATAAGCCACCTCCTATCCCTATGGTTTCTCAACCTCCAGTAGTTTCTCCTTCTCCCCCTTCTCAAAAGTAAGAGGAAAGCAACCCTTGTTGTGAGACCCTCTCCCTCATCCTATAGTTTCCCAAACCTCGATTCCTTTTGTTCCTCCTCCTATCCCATAAACAAGGGAAGAAAAGGAGCCCATGTTGGAAAACCCCCTAATCCTTCAATAAAGGCCCTAACTCACACTCAAAAATTATCTTGTGAGAGATTGCAAGCATCATCGTTATGCTGCACCCTGAGAGCACACTATTGAATCTGAGCCTGTTCCTGAGTGTCCTATTTTTTTACCCCCTTCTAAGCCTCAGCCTCATCCTTCTAAGCCTAAGCATCTCCCTTCACTAACCCCTATATCTCCTCAGCCTTACCCAGAGAAATGAAACCCCAAAAGGGTTTAGATTGTCTTAGCCCCGTCTACTAAGAATCCCATCATTCCTCTCATTCTAGATATGCCTCCCTTCTTAGAGCCCCTCGATCTTCCCAATGTCAGTGTAATTTCTAGCACCACCCTCTCATCAATCATACCATTCCAGTGCACCTAACACCAGATCTTCCCAGAAGTTCTCTTCCCTACCACCATTGATATAGACATTCCTTGTCCTACACCCCCCACATCACTTTCTTGCAAGTCTAAGTGTATGTTGCTATCTCCACCCCCTCTAAGCCCTTCTTCATTAGTTCTTCCTACTGTGGAGGATCTTCCTCCACCCATGGCTCTTACTAACATTTTTTCTGATAGTAGAGAGTAGCCACATCCTGTGCAATATTCTGATAGTGATTCACACGACTCCCCTCTAGGGGAGTGCTTGTTTGAATCCTTCATAGATATTCCATCATTATCCTTGATCTTCACAAGGTCATTGACAATAATCCCTATCGATGCTCATGAGTATGCCACAAGCCATAGAGAGCATTTGTGTTCTTTTATTGCAAATTTGGTAGGGTAAGTGGATCTTGAGGAATCATGATTGTGTAGAAATGATGCTATTGGAGGGATAAATGTTTTGGGTATGATGGGTGGTTTTGGGTATGGAAATGATGCTTTGTGATTTATCCTTTGAAAAGGATACATCGGTTTTGGTTCTATATTTGGCCATTGAGTAATAAGAGCCATGGTTTACATGCTCTTCCATGGGAAAGTACCCTAATTTCCCCCATGAGAACCATGTGGTTAGTTCAATGTTTCAATCTCGTCGCTTGAGTTTTGGTATGTTTGTGTTGGCGAGGTATTATGAAATTGTGTTTGTTTAAGAGTAATCAGGCCTTGGGCAACACTCCTAGCTAGGGGGTCGGTGATTGAGGCCACCATATGTTCGAGAGGTGGCTTCCTCCTGTTGGCCATGAGATTCTTGTGAAGTTTGGAGCTCATCATTTGACAATGAAGATATCCTTGAGTAAAAGCTTGAAAATAATTAATTGGTTTTTCACATGTTCACATTTGTAAAGGAAAAGAGATTTTTAATGTGTGTATTGTGTTTCAAGTTGATGAGAGAGAGATATATTGTCCTCTTTGTATTTGGTTTAAATCTAAATTATAGAAATCAACATATTCCAAGTTTAGTTATACAATTTAATCCAATGTGTCAAATAAGGGGGTTCTTGCATAAATGTAGTGTGGTAAAATGTAATTGAAATTTAAGAATGAGAATGAAAAATAGAAATGGAAATTGACATTTACTATTGTGATAGTTTGGAAGGAGAAATGTGAAAAAGGCATCATCCTTTCAACATTGAATTTCTTGTAGTTTTGGCTTCAAAGATATTTCCTCTTGTTTTAGTGCCTAAATACACTTAAAAGCATGCAACTTAGCATACTTTTCAATTTGAGAAAATTCCATCCAAAGGTGAAAATTTGAGAAATGATGATTTTGTGGTTATTTTTGCAACTCCTGGCTTATACCTTTTGTAATGAGTTCATTACTTTTAGCAATCAATGAACTAGCTATAGACTGTGGAAAATGCGCATTCACCATTGCAATCACTTGTATACTACAACGAACTCTTCATTCACTATAGCAAATGCTACACCTCCACAACAATCCATTTGTTCACCACAATGATATCAAACCTCATGTCTTTAGGGTTGGTTTTAAGATCTATATGCATCTTACAAAAAGAGTTTTCAAAGGACCACATTAAAAGATCAAACTTTTGGGCTATGATCCTTACAACATATCATGTGTACTCAGATGCAATACCTCCATCCTTTGTTTTCCATTGTTATCAAGCCTTCACCAAACAATCAATATTATGCTCCCCAAGAAATACTTTCCACCTTTTTTTATAACACACAACTCAACATCCTTGTGACTTGGATCCGAGACATATGTAAACAATGCTAAAGGATAAGATTATTGGGACCACTGCAATATGCACTAGCCATGATACACATTAGTTATTCATAGTTATCATGACCAAGTAAACACCTATAACACACCCTTCAACAACTTATGACTCAATTTCCACAACTAACATAAAGGCGCAATGGGTGTCATTTCTTCCTAAAAAGGGATGAAGGATCTGAGATCACCCTCAAAAACTTGTAGACTAGTCTTGATTACATAGATAGGCCCATGCAAATCCACACCATGTCAATCGACATCCACAACCCAACTCCATCCATTGTGTAGATTGGCAAAACTGGAACAACACCACGGAAAGGTTTGGTTGCTTCTCGTCGACATAGATCTACTCCTCTCCGACCACCCCCCTAGCCACAAGGGTAGATGCATATTACGAATTTTTTCACTAATACAGGGGTTACTTCAGCCTTGGATGTTAGATGTGATCCTAGGGGGAGTACCTTCCTTAACCCTCCCGACCCTCGACACTACCCAATGAGCATTATCAAATCTAGTATCGATGATGATGGCACTAGTGACTTCAATATTTCAAGTCCAACCAGTGATACTTGATGATCTCTAGTCTTCCGTAGTGTTTGATCTTTGGGGTTCTTGTTCCCCCTTCTTGGCTATATGTACTAGTTTCTTGACCACTTGTGTTGGTGGTCCCTTGTTTTGTATTTCTTTGTTTTTCTTCTTCCCCTTTATGGGGTCTTTCTAGGTTTCTCTTCTTAGAACTTTCTATTGTAAACTACTATAATCTTGAGTCCCATTGACCTACTTTTGGTCATCTGTGGACATTAATATAATTTCTTTCTTTCTTTCTGGCAGACTAGTGCTTTACATGTTGGTTCTCCCGCATTCTCGTGATGTTAGTAGGGCCTCCACAAAATAGATGCTTAGTGCCAACCTTAATTCTAGTTGAGGCCTTCCCTATTGGCACTGCCTCAATGATCAACCAGCACTGTGACATCACCACACATCCAACAAATCAACAAGAAAATGAACCCCCATATGTTACATAACCTAAACATTCTATAAACATGCTTGATTGTGACCAAATCATATATATATAACCTCTAGAAGAAGGGAGATAGTTTATATTCCAGCTAGACAAATTAGCTAAGATTATCATCCTTAATTTGTAATTGGGCTAATTGCCATTGTCTTCTGTACCATTGTACTCATCTGTAGCATAATTGTTCTTAGTAAATAGAAGTGCATTTGTCTGCGATCTCATTTTCTCCATGACTGTATTATAAATTTGAATTTGTTCTATTATATTAAATGTTCATTATAACATAGTAGTTGCTAAGTGATTTATTGTGTTGTCCTCCACATCACCATCCTTGGCCCCATGGTGCATATGGTATGTAGTACTGATGTGCATCGACATTGTTCTAAGGGTACACAGCTCACTGGTTGACATTGGTTCATTTAGGTTCAATCTTCTTCCTTAATTGCAAGCTAAATAACGATTACAGTTCACGAGGGAATAGATCAAATGATTGGGAAAAATGGGCTCTTCAAGAAAAAATTATCAACTTAAATATAACAGTTTTAAATGTTTAAAGGCCTCTTCAAAAGCTAAACACCCATTTTTCCTTTTCAAGATTTTTGTTCTAGTTCACTAAGTCGTCAACATCTAATGAAAACACAAGATTCTGTTAAAGACTTCATGTGTAGACCTTATTCAATCATAAAGCACCAAGAAAACATCCAAAGACACTGTAATAAGTCCCTGGATCCTGTACAAGTCCCTTCAGAGCCTTTATTTAATCTGGGCATTATGGGAAAATAACCTGCATAAATTCCTAAACAATGTAGCTAAGGTGCAACACAAAATACAATAAGATATGCTATCTTACTAACATGGGAGCATGCATAAAGCAACAAATTGTTCCTACATCATGTAGACGTGAGACTAAAACAGATAGTTGCATTTAAAACATTGGCCAGTGGTACAAGCATAGCAATTTGACATTTGTGATGGAAATTAACAAATGTAAATCCCAGAAGTGCTCCTTATAGTAGCCATGGAAAAAGCACTCACCTATAAATAAATAAAGGCCTACATAAAATGCTTTTCACCATAAAGTAGCAAACGTGGGCTGTGCATTTGGTAGTATTTATGTGCTTGCTGATAAGATAATTTAATGCAAATATCGCATGATTTTTAGTTTGATTTGGATATATTTCAATTGCCGCCATAATGATTTCCTTATAAGGATAACTTTGATGCTCCATCAATATAAGCTATTGCATCACCTTCAGAAAGTCCTCTCCCATCAACAAGACCTTGAAGGAGAACATTGACATATCTTGAAGAGGGGGGACATGTTAGTAATTGACCATGTTTGAACTTCTCCATGTCAGAAACCGAGCACCTGCAAAAACAAGTTAGAAATGTGAAATTCTCCACCTAGAAAATCAAGAGAGAGATAATGACTATACAAACCCACAATATCAATAAAAAACAAATATTGCAAGCAATCAAAAATTAGTGAATAGAAGGTACAAAAATTTGGATGTCTCTATATACATCACTAAGAACCAAATTGTTTTCTGTTTTCTGATATACTAAATAGATTTTCTAAATGTTCTGATAAAAGTTCGTTTTTTCACATGATTACATAATATATTATCTTCCAAGGAATAAAGTGGAGAAGTTCAAACAGGTTGGCGCTGAATTGAAAATAGAAAAGTTAGAAAGAAAAAAAGGTTAACAGAGATAGCATGCTTGGCAAGGATATTTGGAGATAGAAACTCCCAGCTTATTCTTAGAGGTTCTGCAACCATAGAATATCAAAATCTTGAATAGCAAATTTCATTACTGAAAATAGGTATATTTCAAGAAAGTATTTTATTTCAGAATAACACTGTTCTATACCACTTACCAGACAATGACAAGAATAGTGCAAGGAAAGAGGCACTGCAATTCACAACCTATCCTTACCTAGGAAAGAAAGATAACATCGATGACTGAGCCCCTATATATCAATAGAAATGATATACTTTCGAAGCAAATAAACTTGGCAGAGATTTGAATTCCCCAGTCATCCAAAAAAAGGCAAGAGTCGAATTTTACAAAATTATTTCTTAAAGCCTTCCAATTACCTTTGCCCTTTATCTTCCAAATAAAAGAAAGATTTGTAAATCTGATAATAATACAACAGGAATAAGGCCTACCATTCATTAGAAGGTATGAACCGTATTTACAAAATCTTGGATGCAAGTTTGATTGTGAAAAAGGATTCAAGAAAGGAAGGAGGATCTTCCTTATTGTTGGAGCTACATCGAAAGGTATAATTCATCCTTAATTGGTTCTTTGTTATTGTTATTTTCTTAATGTATGAGATTTGCAAGAACAATATTTGCACTTGTGAATTCATGAGTGTGTTGAGATATGACTTTGTTTAAATTGAAATCTATGTTACATCAAGTTTTCGGGGTGGGAACAGCAAGGAACAGAGGATCGTGTTTCCGGGAGAGTTTTTTCAGAGGCCATTTTTTAGGGGACAGTAGGAGACAACAATTAACAAAATATACAAAATTTTACATATTCATATGATAAGGCATTCATCATATACATCCTAGAACCTGATTACATTATATTAGAGTTAAATTGAGATATCACATGAGAATTCACACACAAATCAACAAAATTTCATTGCTTTTATTGTCAATGTACATATATATATTATAAAAAAATTACAACAAAATGTCTAAAGGCTACAAGTTTCAACTACAAATTGTCGAGGTCTATGCAATTCAAAGAAATCAGAAATGGGCATAGACTCAACTACTCTTCCACTTATATGACTTTTATTACTGTATGAGATAAAAACAATCTAAGGCCAAATAAATTGAATTGGCAATTATCAACAAAGGCAGCCATGCTTAGCCTACAAATAAAAATATCTAATTTCTAACAATCTAAGGCTGAATAAATTGCTTATCTACCACATTCTAGACGTCCACACTATGTAGACAAGTAGGCCCTATTTAAGTCCCGAGGATCTAAAAGTATATGCAATAAAAGGGAACATTATATGTGAGATGGTAAGACTTGCCAAGTGGGACCAAAGCTCTACAACCTCTGCTTCCATGTCCAGACAAGCAAAACCGACTTGAAAGAGGTCTAAATGCTTCCAAATTTAACAGCAGCAGTGATTGCACAGAAGAGAAAGGGATTGATCATAGCCCAAAGAACCACAGCTCATTCAAATCAAGCATGTGACTTAAGCCGTCTACGAGCAACGAATTAGGAGGGAGAAGCAACGACACAACCTTGGCCACCTCTGGGACTCTTGAAAGGCCAACCTTGCCAACCCATACCCTAGCAACCAGCCTCTGCACATCCAATCCCATTGATTTTGACAACTGAAAAGCCCAAGAACCAGATTCTACATCACTTTTGTTTTTTTTTTTCTTTAAATTACTTTTCTTTTACTGCACAGCTGTATCCAAGATGGTCAGGGGACATCCAAAGATGGAGTCATCTTCTGATGTTTCCAAGCATTTCCTAAAAAAAAATTGATGTCTCGAGGCCATATCCAATCTTTTTTAGCGAATTGAGGATGGTTAGAGGACATTTCCAACCCGTCCCTGCATCCTCGAAACATTTTCAATGTGACAGGGTCTAAAAATGCAAGGGATGTGTCCCCGAGGTACATGGATTGAACTCTTTTGTATGTTAAATATTTGTGAGCATGAGTGCTCTTTTCTTGTGACTAGTAGTGTCAACCCACTTCTCTCCTCCCCCCTTATTAGATTATTCATTTTGTGTGTAACCCTTATCTTTAAATTTATAATTATATGTGTACACCCGATTCGTTTTTGGTCTCTTGGCTTTGGGGGATGGCAAGAGCCTTATATCGCTTGATCATGCCATAACAGTTGGGTGGTGAGCTTTTTTCCTCTAGTGAGCTTTTTTTATACTTGGAACTTCAATGGAATCCTTCTCATACACTAGGCAAAAGATAGACAAATAAAGTCCACAACATCGGAATAGAAATCCCTAAAAATGATTAAGTTTTGGCCTTTGTCGTCCTTTTTGGAGCTCTTTGAACCTTGTCTGCGAGTTAAATATTTCATGAACTCGCCAAAATTGTGACAAGGTTCCATGGTTCAACACTTCACCAAAATTGCAACAAAGAGGACATGGGAAGGGGGCATCGACGAGTTCAATATTGAACTCACCAAAAATGCGAGAAGGTTCCATGGTTCAATACTTTGCCAAAATTGCGACAAAGAGGACATGGGAAGGGGGCGGCAAGTTCAATGGTTCATGAACTCGCTGAAATGCCAACGAAGTTCAAAAGTTCAACTAGGTGTCAAAATGCCAATACAGTTCAACAGTTCAATAGAAGGCCAAAATGCTGACAAGCAAACTGAGGGAAAGGCAAGAGAAAACAAAGAAGAAAAGATGGTGAAGAGAGAGAGTAGCTCATCGATGAGTTCAAAAATTCCTGAACTCAACAATTCGCTGAAAATGGTTCAACAGAGGCCCAAATTGCCAACAAGGCAAAAGTGAATGTTTTCAACGCATTTTAACGCGTTTTTTCACAATGCATACTCATTTAATGGCTTGCATACCTCCTAGATATGCCATTAATCTGCAAACCAAGCAGAATGGGAATAGGTGAGGTTTATTGCTGCAAGTACAATGGTAGGTAAGACGTTGAAAATGTGATTCCCACCCAAACAACAATAGTGGAAAATTATAGCACTAACAAAACATAAATGCAATTGGTCACTTCTCCCAACTACATTGTGCACCTAACTGTGATTAATGCCCTTCTTTCTAGGTGGGAAATACCTACAACCATGCCCCCATTTACTGCAGATTAGGGTAGACTCGGATGAGAATATATATTGTCTTGTTTTTCATTTTCAAAGGGTGGTCATTTCTTATTTTCTAGTTGTCTGAAGGTGCAGAAGCTCTTTAGGGTTCCAAAAATCGCTTGTCCGGCTCTTCAGCAAAGCAATGAGTTTGTGCTATGTATTAAGGTTGAAACTGTGTAAATTGGTATCAGTGTTTGAACTTCTCCATGATTGTATGTATCTTTTCAGGGAAATCCCTAAATCACAGCTAGGGTTTCGTCTTGCCACAATTAGTGGTATGACAGCATCTTAAAACATTGCAAGTTTTGTAATAATCATTTCTATATTATGTGTGGATAAGAGCAGTATGATAATGGATCATTAAGTATATTCAACTACTTGATACCTCATCTTTGATTACGTATATTCAACTACTTGATACCTCATCTTTGATGCATTTGTGCATTCAAAATTACTCTCATATGTTTCACTATTGTTTTCCTTTGATAAAATAGAGATTTTGTAGCCCATTGGATAGGCACCCGTCCTGGAAGCATTGATCACCCACATTCCTTCAACTAAACAATATCTTTCACCAATGGTGTAGAAATAGGTTCTAATTTGTATGCATCTCTATGGTTCAGCATTATAACCAAGGAATATCTTTAGCAAACCTATCAAGTTTCCATCCTAATGAATCAAATGTGTATACCTACATCTTCTCTTCTTACAAAGATGCATTTATCAACTTAGTAAGAGATTTTTAGTGCAATGGGTTAGTCTTTGATGCAGTGACAACTCTTCGGATCAAACCTACAAACTGGGTACTACTGCCACAATGTCATTTTGTGTATTTTCTGTTGTAATCAATTCATGTTAAGGGATACCTCTAGGAACACCCTCCTTAGTTCAACTGAGCTTAAAGTGAATAAGAGATTACCCACTCCTAATAATTGGCCCTTAATCATCCTTAGTCTGTTGATGAGTCTCTTTCTCACCTTCTTGATGACATCCTTGACCTAGAAGGTTAGGATACACTCTAGGGTTTTGGACCTGCGTTTTTGGAACCCAACAAGGAACATCAAGCAGTCAACAACATCCCACCTTTTAGGCAAGAAGCCCAAATGATCCATAGGAGTCTCATTGTCGAAGTCTATCACCGTGTACTCCCTTTAGTTCAATTGAGACTAAGCCTACTTCCTATGAGATGTTCTTTCTTTTCAAGAAGTTATGATTAAGCATAGTGATTCTGGCTGCCGAATTTTTAATGGTAGACCTACTCAAATAATTAATTATTTAACATACTAACTAAATTTGATGTTTAAGCATATATAAATAGAAATTTATTTAAAAGGAAATATACATATAATTAATTGAAAAAGTATTTAAAAAATCTATATATAGTGGCAGCAGCATTGAGTCATGTTGCAAGTTACAAGCCCATGGTGGCCACAACACACCATGGTCCATGACCTCTTGCTGGGTGTGGCCCAAGAGCTGCTACCCATTGCAGCAAAAACCTTTCCGGAGAAAAAATGGATTTTCAAAAAACATAGCAAACCGCAAAAACAAGAGAGAAAAACCTATTGTTTTTAAATCTAAAGGCATTTTAATAGCATAGAGATGTAGAGAGCAAATAAAAATGAGAGTGTAGCCCATGAATTGTGAAATATAGATTTTCTCATTTAGGTTCATAGCGCTAATTACATTTCATTGTACAATGCATATTGCATAGTGCACAAATGATAACTAGATACTAATAGTTTCAAATTTTCAATTACAATCTACTTTGTACATAGTCAACCTACAAAACTATGTATAAAGTTCCAAAAAATCATACATAGTCAATGACTCTTGCTGCTACGAAGAGAGTTACAATAGAAAACTGTAGGTCCTGAGAATGAAGCTTCTACGTCAGAGCCTCTCCTAAGTCATTCAACCCATAGTTCACATACTCAAACTTGACTCAGACTCGACAGACCAAAAAATTTCGATTCAACAATACTTGTCAACTTAAAAATACTCAAATTTCTTAAAAAAATATAAATTATATGCAAAATACAATTACAAAATGTATCAAATGAGTCTAGTGGCATTTGGGAGTAGCGCCCCTAGCAAGGTTGAGGGGCAACATCCCTTGTGGTGTCTAGAAGAAGCGCTTGAAGGCTTTCAAGACCACACAAACCTTCATGGTACATGCCATTTTCATAATTTTAGTAACGGGAAAAATCCTTGTTTTTTGAGTGAAAATCACATTTCTCCCACATTTTTATGCGTACAGACTCTGCTTTTTACAGGGGCCAAGTATATCCCATAGACTCATTGAGTACTTGACTAGAAGTGGGTGAATGCTTGTCCTCTTTTTTCACTGGTATTTTGCACTTTTACACACTAGACAACTTACAGACTTTTTTCTAAAAATAAAACCATGTGCTTTGAGGGCAAAATGTAGAATTTGCCTCTTTCAATGCCAAAATGTAGAATTAGCCTCTTTCAATGCTTAATCACTCCACCTGCTCACCACACACAAAGCCCATATGGAAAAAAGTGGTTTTAATCTAACATACATGACTGCCATGAACTGCTGCCTATTTCTTCTGGATACATCAGTGACCATCAAACATGCCACAAATGAATTTATTGTCCATCAATGGCTCTAAGTAAACCTTCATTGATATTGTGAATTTTACTTTCCTCACATAAACCTTCATTGATAAATTGCTGCGATACACTGACACTACCCAGCAACACAAAACACCTTTAGAGGAAAGAAAGAGTAGAAGTGAAAATCCTTTTAAAACAATAACAGGTAGTAATCGAAAAAAAAACCTATCGATAAAATTACATAGGGAGGTGAAAAAATCGTTGAAAATCAATTAAAACGATTTAACTTGAGTGTCAGGGGTTTCAATGGTGAAAACTCAATCAAAAATTGTGGTCAACAATTTATTGAAAAACATAATCTTTTAAGGGAAAAAATCACAAACAACAAAGATTCCCGATTAATCGTGTTTTTTCCTGATTTATGCTTCAATGTTGCTACCAATAAGAGGAACTGCAACCCATGGGGGGAAGCTGTCAACAGACTCCCAAAAAAGGATTTTTTAAAAAATAGAAAAAAATAATAAAAATAAAATTATTATTATTATATAAAATTACAATTTCTTTTTTGTAGTAAATTGTGGTCAAGGGGACCGCTCCCTTTAAATATATATCAAAATAAACATGTTTTATAGTTTCAGAGTATTGCATATTTCAAGAGGAGAAATACAAAATCTCCTCAGCTTTTCTTCTATCTTCCTTCCTACCATTCAAAAAAGAGAACTTCCTCCTATATAAATAGGACTATAAGCTACTAAGACACCTTTACATTAGGTATATAGATAAATACTTCCAGAGAGAGGTTTTAATCATACCGACTAAAAGCCTGCACCAGCCTCATTAGGTATCAATCCCATAGTTTATTTCAGAAATGCAACCCCTTTTGCAGCTTTTGCCCTTTGTCTTGCTTCTTTCGTAGGCTTTCCTGTTGAAATGAAAGCCTCTATGAGACCCAAACAACCCCACTATTCACAAACAATATACCATTTACAAGGGGAGGCCTACTCCAATGACTGCTTCATTGATAATATCATCCAGACCACCTAAAAATTTCTTTCTAATTAACAGCTTTGCTAACCTCTTAATTGTGTCCCTTTCTTCGCCAAGGATGAGCACTGCAACAAACATCAATGCCACATCTATGTTCACATGGTACCTATGATCTGAAACCATGAATTCCTCCCCAAGAACCCATTCCACAGCATGCAAGATATAACCACTGCACAAATTAAAAAACACATTTCATTCTTTGCTCAGTGATACCGCCAAGGAAAGTCATTTGTCTTTGATTGCAAACCAAACACACCGAGGTATCCATTGAAACAAGGGAGCTGAAACTGAATGCGTAGAGAACAAGAGATCCACGAGATAAAAGGCATTTCATCATTAAACAAAAGGCCAATAAACTCAACCATAACAAAAATCTTGAATGTTGTACTTGGCACAAGCCAATCTAACCAAGATGATGATGAAAATAACTTTGGCTTTGAATGATTGGCTTCAACATATTTACTAATGAATATCCTTTAATATCATCACTTGGAATCAACTATCTTTAACTAGCTTTGGTTACCAATTATTTTTTGCAAATTTGGCCAAGGACTTAGGCTAGAATCAATAATGCTTTCCTCATTCATGGTAATAACATTGGTTGCAATATAATATGCTTCAACATTTATCTCTCTGAATATATTCAATCTATGGTGAAATTCTCCAAATTGTCCAAAAGAGGCCAAACATGTAGTAATAAATTGTTGATCTTCCAATTAAGGGATTTCTCTTTTTAACTGCTTTAATAATTATCATAGAATCTCCTATTTCCACATTTTTGCATTTGAAAGTTTTGCAAATTTGAAGACCAAGGATAAGGGCTTGAATTTCGGCTTCATTGCTTGTTCCTTCTTTGAGTTTTTTCGACGCTGCACCCATGACCTTTCCATTTTCATTCTTGATGATACATCTGGGTGTGTGCCAGGTTTTCCTTTTGAGGCACCATCGAAATTCAATTTGACCCAATTAGGTTTGGGGGGGATCCATATGGCATCTTTTCTAAGATTAGAAGACTTAACTCTACCTTCCCCATTAACGGGGGATATAATTACAATTTTCATTTCTTTGTTTTTTACCAATATATTTACAAGTGACAATAAAAAGTAAAAAATATTTTAAAAAGAGTAAAAATAAATTTAAATCCTTTTTAAACTCTTTTTATTGGGTTTTTGTGTATATACATACTTTATTTTTCCTTCAAATAGGTGTTTGTTTAGCAAAGAAATAAAAATAAAGAAAATGAGATGAAATGTGGGCATTCAAATAGGTGTTTATTTAGCACGTCCCCTTCTCCTTCGTGGGCCTGAATATGGGCATTCAAAGATTCTCTTTAAATTGGCGCATGCCAAGAGCTTGGCGTGCACCTAAAGACTTGATATAAACTCTTTCAAGATTTAACTCCTTCAAAAGCACGTCTAAAAAATCTCTTAGGCGCCTTTGATTATAAACTTAATTTCTTCTAAAATCTTCCTTTTGAAACGCACTCTCATACTCTTGAAACTCCTATGTGACACTTCTTGACTTGGCGCATTTAAATCTTTTTTGAGGCACGTCTAAACACTTTACTGAAGCAATGACTTGCTTTGTATAGTCACATTGATGCTCTTGGATGCACACCTTTACTTATTAATTGAATTTTGAAAGAAAACAGTTTCCTTTATATTGGCACGTGCCACTGTCTAAATGGATGCCTGTACACTAGCTTCAATTTTTCCAAAATCTCTTGCTCTTCAATGTGGAGTGCACCTAGACACTAGACTTTAAGATTTCAAAATTCTTCTCTTCTATATTGCAAGTGCGGCATAATTCCTTGATGTATGTTTTCTTCTTCTGCAAAAACGAAGACCTTTGCATCGGCATGCTTGCTCTCTCTCATGAGTGTGATTGCTTTGGAGATGAAACCAACAAACTTTTGCCTTTGAAATTGAAACTTGACCCTTGCTTTCTAAACATGTTTCCATCATAGAGTGCATTTACCAAGACAGATGTCTTCAAGAGCCTCATTCCATGATCCTGCGAGGGTTAGAAAAGAACCAAAGGATGACAAGACGATGCGAAGCAAAGGTCTAAAACATGTCAAGGGTAGGTAAATGACATTTTTTTAGTTTAAAACTTGACACGATATGAAAGCTTCGTATGGGTACAACAATTGCCTCTGTCTAGGGACCACAACATATACTTGTGACCTAAGAGAACCACAAAATCTTAAGTTTTTATAGTAGATCAGTGCTTTTATTAGTTGGGCAATGGAGTCAAACTATTCCTAAATCACCTAAAGACGAACATTCCTAAATCACCTAACATAATACGACGTTTATATTATTGAAAGGGGAAATACAATATGACATAACAAAACATTACAAATGTAATGTCCCCATTTTCGGGTTATCTAGCAGCACAGTTGGAGCTGACTTTCTAGGTTTGTGACAACTTGATCAAAGGAGTATTCCAATGTCACCAGTGTGCTGAGGTGATCAAGTGGAGTTGTATGACACTTTCCGGAGGGATTTCGGACAACTTGTCCGTACTTACTATTTATAGTAAGTACTTGCATGGCGACAATCTTTTTGGGTTTTTCTAGGTTTGTTCTCTTTGGTCCTAAAAGAACACTACTATTTATCATAGAAACGAGACTCGCCTAGACTCGGCGAGTCCGAGGCGAGGCATCCTGGCTGAGTCTGGGGGACTCAGACCCGGACTCGGCCGATTTTTTTAAAAACTCGCCGATTTTCATAGACTCGTCGAGACCCGATGGGTAAACTCGGATGCACAGCAAGACATCAAAAAATTAAAAAAACATAAAATGCTTGCTTTAAGTTGTTTTTTTTGGACTTATATTTCCTCTTCCACCCTAAAAGCAACATCATTTCATTTTGAAGCCAAAGGGGAAGGAGAAAAGAGAGTTGTGAGCAAAATTTGGAGTGCATTGTAGAGAAACCGGCAAGGAGGTAGAGCAAAAATCGATTGTTGAATCGCATTGGGGCAGCTTTCTAGCTACTTTTGGTGCATCTAGAGGTGTCTACAAAGGATTGGAAGGAGCTCTCTGATGATTTCAAGCTAGATTTAAGAGGTAAGTTTCTATTTTGAACTTTTTTTGTGTTTTTTTAACCAAAAATTGCATTTTTCTTTACATTCCATTTCTTCTTTCTATTTTATTTTAGTAGATCAAAGAAAGAACCCTAGGTGTTTTGATTTTTTTTTTTGTTAAACCCTATGTGTTTTTGTAAGCAAACCCTACATTTTTTTATTACTTTAATAATTATAAATCACAAATGTTAATTTTTTTGTATTTATAAATTTTATATGTTATTGCAGCAGTGTTGAGATTTTCAAATCATCTTTATCACAATGTCTAAAGAGCCAGTTAAAAGGGACCCTTGTTGGAAACATGCTGAAATTATGCCTAGCCAAAAGAAAGGAGAAGTAAAATGTTTTTATTGCAAAACAATTTTTCGTGGAGGAGGCATTAATAGATTGAAATACCATATTGCACAAATACCAGTCCATGATGCTACCCCATGCGGAGAATCGCCTCTTGAGGTTATACGAGAGGTGAAAGTGCAACTAGAAACATTTGAGCAAAAAAAAGAATTGAAAAGGAGGCAAATA
Source organism: Cunninghamia lanceolata (assembly GCA_027924645.1). Taxonomy (NCBI): domain Eukaryota; kingdom Viridiplantae; phylum Streptophyta; class Pinopsida; order Cupressales; family Cupressaceae; genus Cunninghamia; species Cunninghamia lanceolata. The sequence goes on from BSBN01000405.1 coordinate 2,205,223, forward strand.
GAGGAGATGGCAAGTGTTGGTGGTAGTGGAGAGTCTTCTTCCATGACTCCATTTCGTCTTCTAGGTTTTGGGCCTGGTAGTGCTAGTGTTGGAAGTGGAACACCTGCTACTGCTACTGCTAGTGCCACTGTCAGCGGCAGTGTTCTTGGGCCTAGAGTTCATAAATCTAGGAATCTTGATTCGTATATTTTGCCACGCACCACTCCAGGTTCGCAACCGTCGCTTAAGAGCATGGGTTGGAACAAGGACGTACATGATGCAGCTAAATGTGCAATCGAAGACTTTTGGTACTATTGCACCATTCCATTCCATGCAGCCAGGTAATTCTTTTTTGTTTGATTGTTTCAAAATTTATGGCTTGATTCTTTCTCTTGAATTTTTATATTTAGAGATATGTCGAATTCAAATTTAAACTCTCCATTTTACAATACTTATTTAATTTAATTTATTTGTGACATGTGTTAGGTCTCCTTATTGGCAAAACATGGTTGATGCCATTACTATTTGTGGGGCAGGGTTCAAAGCCCCTAGTGAAGATGACATAAAGGGCCCAATTTTGACACAAAAGGTGGCCAATGTAAAAGCCACAATAGAGGAGCAACGGTTGATATGGAGGACAAAGGGTTGCACCATCATGACCGATGGTTGGACTGATAGAAGAAATAGGACATTGCTAAATTTTCTTGTTTCTTCCTTAGGTGATTCGACTTCCTACAATGCATTGATTTAGTGATTAATATTTTTAATTTATGCTTTATTGAATCATTGATTTTGTTTCTTTTTCAGGTGGCACCATATTCATCAAATCTATTGATGCTTCAGGACATGTTAAAAATGCCACATTCCTTTGTGAAGCTATAGAGGAAGTCATAGCTGAGGTGGGTGAGGAGAATGTGGTGCAAGTAGTGACGGATAATGCAGCAAATTATGTTGTTGCGGGTAGACTATTGATGGAGAGGCACCCATCATTATTTTGGACTCCATGTGCTGCCCATTGCCTTGACCTCACATTGGAGGATATTGGCAAGATTCCATGGATCAAAACATGTGTGGAGATGGCAAGAAATATTTGTAAATTCATATACAATCACACATGGGTCCTCAACCTGATGAGGCAATTCACACAGCAAAAGGAGTTGGCTCGTCCTGGCATAACCCGATTTGCAACAGATTTCATCCAATTACAATCCTTGCTTCAGTCAAAAAAAGCTTTGAGGCGCATGTTTGTTGATGAGGAGTGGACTTCCTCATCCTATGCTAATACCAATGTAGGGGCTCAAGTAACAAATTGGATCTTTGATGAGGCAAGGTTTTGGACACTTGTTGAGGAGATTGTAAAGGTAAATGAAAATCTAATTATATATTATGTTTTAATTTTTATTCATATTTTTCTTTTATTTGCCTATTTTTGTTCACACTTAAGTTAATGTTTCACAATAATTGCAGGTCACTGAGCCTCTAGTAGTTCTCCTACGAGTTGCTGATGGGGAGAAGCCCGCAATGGGCTACATATATGAGGGCATGGATAGGGTAAGTATCGTCCCATTTGGGAGATCATTAATAGGAGATGGCACCACTAGCTTCACAAGCCCCTACATGCAACCGCTTATCACCTTAATCTGGCATTTCAATTCCGCCCTGAATTCAAAGCGGATGAGGAGGTTTTGAGTGGGCTCTACACAGTGTTAGAGCGGATGTCGACTAATTCAATACAGATAGTCCATGAGCTTGAGACCTTTAGACTTGCACAAGGAGATTTATTTTCTCATGAGATTTGCAAAAAGAATCGGTCAACATTGCAGCCAGGTAAAATTATATTAAGAGCATAATTTAAGTTTAAAAATCTAATAAACTTTTCCTCTTTTTATATTATTATTAAATGTTGAAACTTAAAGTTGGATAATGAGATTGATTTTTTTCTTTTTCTCATCTCAGATGCATAGTGGGATATGTTTGGTGCTAAGGTACCAAATCTTCAGAAGATTGCAGTTCGAATATTGAGCCAACCATGCAGTGCTTCGGGTTGTGAGTGCAACTGGAGTATGTTTGAGCACATACACTCCAAGAAGCGCAATAGATTGTCTATGCAGAGGTTGAATGATCTAGTCTTTGTTCATTACAACCTTCGTCTTCACCACAGACAAATTTTGGGCATTGACTCCACCCCCATCATGCTAGAGGAGGTCGATCCACAATCTGATTGGATCACTGAGGCTGAGGATCCTATCTTTAGTGATGAGAACCTGGATTGGGTTGACCAAGCGGATAGAGAGGCTGAGGCTGTAGCCATGGCAGAGGAGGAGGTTAGAGCACAAGCAGAGTCAGCAGACACATTACATGTCGGTGTGGGTGGCACAGAGACAGAGGCAGATATTATGGCTGCATCATCATCCAGGACCTATCTTAGACGCCTTCGTAAGAAGGGTGCACTTGCAGGCTCCTCTGAGCCATAGACTTCTAGTTTTTATTTTGATATTTGTTTGGATTCTGGAACTTTTGATGCCATGGATTTCATATTCCATGACTTTTGTATACATTTGACAATATTTATATATCTAAGTGTGTTATTTCCTTCAGCTACAATTTGTGTTTATACTTATGTGATTGATGTATACTTGTGTATGTGATCAAATTAGCTTCTATTTGATGATGTTATTGTGTCTTTAAGGTTTATTTATTAAAGGGTGCATGAAACAAGTTTTAAATCCTTAAAAATCTCTGAATTTCTTGGGTTTTTCAATTTGCCAAGTCTTTGCTGAGTCTAGGCACCGAGTCCGAGTCCAAAATCAGCTTGTCGAGTCCGAGTCTCGTAACTATGCTATTTATAGTGTCAGCCTGGCACTGTTTTTAGTGATCTGATAGTCAGTTGTTGGCTATCTTAGGTGTGCATCAAGCTTAGAATTGTCAGGGGTTTTGTGGTGACACTTTCGAAAGCATTTTCAGACTCTGTGCCGCACTTGCTATTTTTAGACAGTCACCTGACAACCTCTGTTTTATTTGTTCCAAGTCTTCTTTTACATGTTGGTATGGTCAGAGTTATTCGATCAGTGCATTTCTATGCTTTCCGTAGCTCGGGGCTATTATCTAACAATTTAATTAATATTTCACTAAGGTTGCCTAAGGTTGGGAATAATTATTAGCAACTCAATGTAATATTAATTATAAAGTGGCATTCCCTTCTTGAAGTGGATTATTTTCTATGGCTTTGAGCTTAGTTGGTGTTTAGGATTACAGTGATACTTTTAGATGTTTTTTCGGCTTCCCGAATTGCTCTCCAAACTTCTTGGAGAAGCTGTCTCTTTTTAGAAAGTAACCCGGAGGGCACTATTCTTCATCCCAAACATCATGGAGGGCAATGGTATGATTTATTTTGCAGTTCGCTTAAGTTTGGGATTGTCCGTAAATTGGGTGAGTTATTAAGCCATTTAATTAATATACTTGCTTAAGTTATCTAAAGTTGGGATTATTAAAAGATAACTTAAGTATAATAGCTCTTTGGAAAGGTAATTAAGTGTTTTAAAAGATAGACACTTAAAAAAGGGCCTTACACGTGACATATTAATATTATTTCAAAAATGGTCTTTTGGAGAGGAGAAATATTATTATTTTGAGGTGAAATAAATAATATTTTATTTCCCTCAAAAGGTTATAAAAAGAGGATGAGAGCTCATTTTGGAGGGTTATGCTTCTGGATTTAAAATTGTTATGCTGCTGGATTGAACCTGCGTGTTCTTCGATATTCTCTTTGTTTACTGCAATATGGTGTTTCACAAAATATGAAGTAAACAGAAATAATGTAGTAGTATAGTGCATTACACGAACAGAATAGAATGGATCATTGTATTCATTCATTGATTCACAAAACACATTACAATGTTCATGACAGCAACATATATCATAACTCCAATATCTCCATGTATCAACTCATCAAAGTACACACATATCTGACTACAATGCATTGACGCTTTAGATACTTATCGCCAAGGTTGGTTGTGATGCCAACCGTTGGTACCGACTCCAAACTACCCGACCCGTCGGTTGGTACCGACAACTAATTACATCATTTATTCACTTAAACTAATTTGCTGTCTACATCTACCCCCCCTCATAATTGTCGTCTTCCAGACGACATTCACGTCAAAATAACAAAATTATGACAAAACTATGATAACTCATGAACATCCTACTAAGAGTGGGGAGGTTGGGAAGATGTCCCTGGGTGTACTGACGAGGTTGGGGTGGTTGATCGCTGCTGTGCTTGCAGCTTCCTTGCTTCCTCGGTCCTTTGTTGCAGCTGGTGTTGGGCCACTAGCTCCCGTTCTCTTGCTGCCTTCACCATGTGACTTGCTTCCATTACTTGTGCTTTGGCCTTCACCACTTCTGCCTCCCTTGCCTCAAGCTATGTTCCCATGTCCTTCATCTTTTCTTCCAACTCTGCCAACTTGGCCTCTAGGCCCGATGCTTTGGCCTTCTCTGCTTCAGTGGCCTTTGTCTGCTGTACTAACTGTTCCTGAGATCTTTGAATATGCTCAACCAATTCTTTCTTATTTGTCTATAGGGCTGCCTCACTCTCCTCCTTTTTCTCCAATATCACATCCTTATTCTTCATCTCATAGAATACTTGTCTATATGCCTTCTCTATTGTAAACAGGGACTCTATGACCTCTGCATCTCTTCCCCTACCACTGGCCGTGACCCTCTCCATCAGTCATGCATGTCTCAAGTGTCCACCTTTGGCCATCCTCTCGCTGTGAAATGCTGAGCAAACTCCTCCTCACAGGCTAGCTGTACAAAGTTCCTAATTCTCCTTACCTCTTGGGCCACTACGTGTGATCGTCCCAATCTAAGTTGTTTGGAGATCTCGACTATCTCCCCCATGTAATCTGCCACGTTCTCTAAGTCCTCCATATACCTCTAAATGGTACCGATTGGGTCTGAGGGGTCGGGTCTAGAAAGTGTGAGGGTCATCCCCTCTAGAAATCCCTCCTCCTCTGGTGGAGTGGCCATTGGAGTGGTCACTGGGGAGCTCATGATGTCCATGGGAGATTCCTGTGAAGGTCCCTCTGCCTCTTGTGTAGCCGGTACTGGCTGTGGTGGAATGCTCTGCTGAGTGACCTGGCCAGTAACACTAAGTTGCTCTACACTCTCTGTCCCCCTCGGTGTGTTCCCCTCCTCCTGACCCTCTGTCACTATGTGTAGTGGACTTAGCAAGGGTACTTCAGGCATGTCTATTGTTAGGCCAATGTTACTTAACCATCTATATTGTCCTGGGGACCTCCTGATGATGCTGATGGTAGCTCTACCTGAGATGTGACCAACCCCCCTGTGATGGGAGGCTCAACTGGCGAGGTTGGGCTAATTGTGCTGGTTGTCACCAATGGTGTAGTTGGTGATGGCGTGGCTCATGCTGACAGTCTTATCCTGACTGGAAGTGTGGTTGTGCCCTGTGCCTCCATACTATGTGAGGGCGTCGATAATGTGAATGATGCTGATTTGAGTTTTGGGAGTACCAAAACTCCTACGGCCTTTGGCTGCCCTACTTTTGCTGCTGCTATAGTTTCCCTCTCCTCGGCATCCTTCATGGTGGCCTCTCTCACCACACTCCGTGTCATTCTTCGTGCAGGTATTTCATCTATGGATGAATCACTTTCTACTATTGGTGATTGCCCCCTGTTTTCTTCCTCTTCTTCCTCTTCTTCTTCCTCTTCACTTTCCGCCGATGCTTCCCTCTGCTTCCTTTTCTTCTTCGGCCGATGTGATGGCTCTTCCCCGTGGACTGTATCGAGGCCTTTCCAGTAGAAGGCTGTAGGCCACCCTGGCTCTATCTGTGTTGTCGTTGCAGCCCACCCCATTTGTCAGCTGGAACCTGGGTATGGACAGCATCGAGAAATAGGGCAATGGTGTGCTGTGTCATGTAAAAGACCTTATGCCGCTAAGATAAAAATTCCCTGATCCTCTCTGTCAAATACCTTGCCAACACTTAGTCCAATCATATAATCGACCATCCAAAGGGCGATGTTCGATGCCCTACTGGAACCCATCAGTCTGCATTTCATTAAATCCATGATACACTTCCATTCTTCATTTGCCAATAGATTCTTTCTCAAACCGCTATTACCTGAATTTCAGATGGTATCTTTTTCTTTATTGGTTAGGTCGCTTCGACATACTCTCTAGATTAGGGCCTCTTTGTCCTACTACGTCATTCGGCCTGATTTCACCACGCTCGTGCCGATGGTTGGAACTCCCATCACTGTGGTAAAATCTTGTAGCCAGAATGATATTGTGACGGTATGGCCCCGATAATCAACGATGGACCTGTTGGAGTGCTGGCAAAAGTTGTCAACCATGGCCTTCAGATATGGCTCAAACTCCTTGACATTGAAGTAGGGCATCAGTATTGCTTTGTCTACCTGGGCATTTTAATGCAATCTTCAGCACATTGTTTTCCGGTGCATTTTTCCACCATTGCTTGCACTCATTTCCCGTCAGGCTTTACCAGGTGATGGCTTTCACTCCCGTATCAGCACTTGGTTTTTTCTTGTCTTCGGCAATCTTCAGCCTGTAGGATGCAATCTTCTTGCCCTTGTCCATTATCTAATTTCTCTGACAACCTTTGATGCTGGTTATTTGAATGCTAAGGAAACCGTTATTCTACTGTTTTGTTTAACAACCCACAACTGCTGGCAAGTACGGCTGCAACCTCCAGGTCGTACAGTCTGCTAAAATTCCTCCCAGCTTCGTCAGCTCCGTACGGCGTACGACTTTCTTCACCTCACAAACTTGCTAAACTGTACGATCTACCTATGTTTGCCATACATGCCTGCTAGATGTCGTAGGACCTATAATGTCATCCTTCGTCATAAGGCCTACAATTTACCTTCTTCGTGCAGTACCTTCTCTCTCGTTGTACGGCCAAAAATGATTTATGTTTTACAATGCAAGTTTCTGTTTTTGAAATGCAAAGGGGTGGGTGAATCGTACGCCGTATGGCCCAAAGTCGTACATCGTACGACCTGGTCGTCATACTTTTGTTTCAATTTTTTTTAAATCTATTTCTTCTTTACCTTTATCGGAGTGTTGTGTCATCTCCGACTCGATCGCCTTGGTCTCCTTGTCTTCCACGACTTCGATTTCTATCATGTGGCGAAATATACACTGTATATACCCTCGTTGTTGGAGGCAATCATTGGAGCAGCATTGATCATCATCTTCAAGCTCCCATATCCGATCAAATACTGTGTTTTCATCTTGCGTCGTCCTCAGGTTCCACCCCATCGGTTCCTGGCCCCAGTGGAATGTTCTTCCATCGCTGTTCATCTTAATACTCTTAGTGCTGAACTTTGCTTTCCAAATCCGACTCCTCAAAATCTGGATAGGTGGGGTTCCCTGGTTCTTCATTCCTAGTTGCAGGATCTCATCATCATAAGGTGACCTTTCAATTATAAACATACTCTCCGCTACATACCTTCTCACTAGAGTTTTTATTTCTCTTGGTAATAAGAATTCAAATTTATCTCTTACATTGTTGCACTCTTGTATCCATTGCATCCATGCCTGCTCCTCTTCATTTTGAGTGTCATCCTCTGAGCCATTTTCACTGATGTCGCTATCGACCATTCCTTCTCGTATGCCAGTTTGCATTGTCCTCAGTCCAAAGAACCCAGTTACAGGTTCAAATGGTGCACTCGCGAAGCATATTCCATCAACCCCCTTCGTTGTGTCTTTCATCACTGCATATCCCAACATGTTGATTTCTACTGTTTCTTCCCTTTTCTGCTTGTATTTTTTCAGCTTTGACCCGTTCACAGTGTCATTGATTGGGGTTCCATCCAGGTTGTCAAGTTTTATAGCCTCATTGTCCAATATTTCCCGTACCCTGAACGGTCCCAACCAACGAACCTTGAACTTCCCGGGTTTGATCTCGTTACAACCGTTATACTTCAGGACCAACTGTCTCGGTCAGAAGTTCATCCACTGGATATGTTTGTCATGCCAAAACTTTCTTTGTTTTTGCATCACCTCTGTGGACCAATGAGCCATGATCCGCTTCTCATCAAGTTTGTTTAACTGTAGTAGTCGTTCTTTCAGACTCTATGTCCCCCATTCTCTTCCATCACCTTATGTACCTTCTGTGTCTACATTCACCCAAGAGTTCTCGTCGATTTCCTTTATCGAGATCATGTTACATTCTGGCTTGAAGAACTCATAGTCCTCCATCTGCCAGTGAAAAAGCCCGCTAAATGAATTAGTCTCATCCTCCGAACATTCTTGCAATTTTTACCCCTTCCTCATCAGGTTCCATTGGTCCTCTGCCAATTGACTCTCCTCTGTCTGAATCAAAATCTAACGCCAACTCCTCACTTACAGCCTACGTTCTCAGATCTATGATGATCTTCTTACCTTTGATCTCTATTGACAATGTGTTCTTTTTCCAGTTGTGGTTGGCCTTAGCGGCTATCAGCCACCCTCGGCCAAGTAATGCATCATACAATGCATTTTGTGCTGTTATGAGTACAAAGTTTAACAGAAAGGGTTGGGTGCCAATCTTCCCTCTTTGAGCCATTAGCACTCCAAGTGCTTTAATTCCGTGCTGGTCCGCTCCCACTAACTAGAAATTTTGTGGCCATAACGTAGGTTTTCCCAAGCACTTCCATTATCTTCTGTCAAGACATTTACTCCCGATCCTCCGTCGATTATTGTGTTCGTCAGGTAGCATCCCCCGATTGACATGTGTACGACGGTTGCACTCTTCCCATTGTTAACTGCCAACAGCCTCGAGTCGATGACTTGTTCTTCTTTTGGTGGTGGCTCCACTATGACATCCTCGTCTTTTGTTTCCCCGCTTGGGTTTCCTTCCATCGCCTTAGAGATTGCCATCCTTAGTTGTGGCATGCTTTGTAGGAGATCCGCCATCCTGATGAATACGGTGGTCTGTAACACCTGATTCACAATATTCTTGTCTGACTCTGGTCGTACGGTGGTTAATTTTCTGTTCTTCCCTTCCGTTTCCATCGCCATCTCTACTTCTTTTCCAGCCTCCCGGAGTCTCTCCTTCTTGGTTCTAGGGTCTGGATACGTAGCTTTCTTCCATTGTGTTCGGGTGACAACAAGGATCTCGTCATTTTCCTTGACATTGATAAGGTTCACCTCTTTCTGCTTTGGGCAATCTTTTTCTTCATGATCTCCAGGCCCACACCACTTGCATAATGCATTTATTTTATTCTGATTACTATTCAAGCATTCCCTTGCAAAGTGCCCCCATTCGTTGCATTGTCGGCACTGTATCATGGGTTGCCCCTTGCCGTCGTACTGCAATATGTTTTTGGGGCTATTATTGTTACTCCTGTTATTCTGATAACCTCCAAGGGATGCATTGGGACTATTCTGGGGCTTCGGGGTGTCATCGGCAAAGTTGACGATTCTCCTTGTGTAAAGAGCACCTAAGTACTTGCTTTTAGATTAAATGGGCATTCCTTGATCGAATGTCTTATTACTTGGCAGATATCACAGAATAACTTCTTCGGACAATTTGCTTTTATGTGTCCTTCCCCGTTGCAATCGGTGCACCATAATTCTTGACCTTCTTTGGTTGTTTCTTTATCAGCCTTCAGTTCTTTCATCATGCGAATCATATCTCTCCTTAGTGCCTGGATGGTCTTTGACTCGCCGTTGCTGCTGTCATCACTCGTACTTTCATCGACCTCTGTCCTTCTCTTACTCCGGGAAGATGTTTTGTTCTCGCTTTCTATATCCATCGCCGGATTGTACGCTTCAACGTATGATGACAGTGGTACGACTTTCATTTTTTTCCTTAATGACGGAAGTAGCCCTTCGATGAACCATCTCTTCTTCAGTCCATTGGCTGGCTAGGTTTCCAGTTTTCTAAGCAGTTCTTTGAGCCTCCTATTATATGCTCTTACATTTTCATTTTTCCCTTGTCTGGTGTTGTAGATTTCCGCTACAATCTCGTTATCATCTCTTAGAAGCTTAAACTCATTCTCGAAGGCTTTCCTCAATCCATCCCATGAGGCCTTCTGTGCTGCCTCTAAATCTGTATACCAGTCAATAGCTATACCTCTTAGCGTTGCTGGGAACGCTTTTACCCAGTAATCGTCTTCTTGTCCATTTCCCACCCATATGGTTTCACAAGTTTTACAGTGCCAGATAGGATCCTCTAACCCGTTCCCCATGAACTTCGGCAACTTCTGCCTTTCACTTGCCGATGGAGTCACCATCTTTTTCCCGGCGTGCCCTCTCTGTCTTTGACCCGATTGGACTTGTTCTACCGTGTCGTTCCGGTGTCCTGACACTGTCGGCCACGTACGGCTCCTTCCCACATCCGTTCTCGGTGTCCTCTACACTTCGAGTCACCTCTGGTTCTCTCTGGTACTCCCTCTGCATAGGAGTCTTGGGCTCAGGTCCTCTGATCCTCGGCCTTTCGTCTGAAATGGACAATGCCACAATACGATTTATGCTATCTTCTAGCTCTTCTGTCAATTTCTTCCCATTTTCTTTTTCTCTATTTGTTATTGGTGTTCTAAAGTTCTGTTCATCAACCCCTTCACTGTAGATCTCGCCAATATCTTGATTTATTTCTTCATGTCGTTCATTCCCTTTTCCAATAATCTATTTGTCTTTTTCTACGTTCTTCTTGTTCTCTTAATCTTAGTGATTTTCTCAATATTTCTTCAGGTGTTTCCCGCCCAACTAGTATTTTATTCTTATCCTTATTAAGTTGTATGGGCATTAATTATGCTTACACTTGTCAATTGTATGGCGTGCGACAGCGATTGGCATCGCGCTCTTCCTCCTCTTGTTTCATACGCTCCTCATACCTCCTAAGTACTTGTCATCGTAATTCCCTCTTTCTTCTCGGAGGTCTTGGAAAGTTATTAGATTCCTTGCCAGGAGTCGAGGAATGCGGTTCAGAAGGTTGTCCACTTCACTATTGACACGCAGGTTTTCTTCAATAACTTCCTCTGGAACCTCCCTACGGATGGATTCGTTTCTCATGTACTGCCCAACTGATAGTAGCCACAGGTTTACCAGTTCCTGCGTTAAATCATCTTCTCAGCTCCTTGGTTAGTTCTCTTCCCTGTCACTTCCCTCGCGTTCTTCTTGAATTTCTCGTGCTATTATTTCTACTTGCCTTCTATTTTGTACTTCCTCGTCGATGTGGATCAGTTGCCCCATTATGCTACCATCTTAATCGTGTTTTTCTCAGCCCTAAGTTCACCCGACGGTTTGCTCTACCTGATACCACTTGTCCTATGGTCTCTGACGACTCAACTTGTCATCGACTTGTCACCCTCGACCCATTTCCAAATAAGAAACGGTGCCAAATGTTTACCGCAATATGATGTGTTTCACAAAATATGAAGTAAACAGAAATAATATAGTAGTATAGTGCATTACACGAACAAAACAGAATTACTCATAATGGATCATTGTATTCATTCATTGATTCACAAAACACATTACAACGTTCATGATAGCAACATATATCATAACTCCAATATCTCCATGTGTCAACTATCATCAAAGTACACACATATTTGACTACAATGCATTGACACTTTAAATACTTATCGCCAAGGTTGGTCGTGATGCCAACCGTTGGTACTGACTCCAAACTACCCGACCCGTCGGTAATTACATCATTTATTCACTTAAACTAATTTGCTGTCTACACTCTTGAGTACGAAAACCCTCTTGCAGATTCTCTTGAGGACGAAAACCCTTTTGGAGATTGGGTGTGGTTTCATACAGGAATCACCATTGTGCTGAAGGCGAAATTTTGGAGCAATTTCATATAGAGTTTGCCATTGTGCTCATTTGGTTTGTTATATTCTAAAGTGTTTTTACTATCCTTGCTAGTTGATAGTGTGTATTTCAGTTGTAGTTGAGAGCTGTTTGAAGTTTGTGGTTGTGTATCTTTGCTGACCGTACAGTTTGGGCCGTACCCTAGCATGAAGGAAAATCAGTTTCTAAGGGTTTACAATGTTCGCATGTTATTGTGTCGTGATGGAGTAGTATTTGACATATGGGAATAACCGTTTCAGACCTGTTCTAGTGGAGATCTTGCAGATTTTAATGACTGTTCTAGCAGTCCATACATTTTACAGAACCGTACCTGTTGTACTTGGCGTGAGAATAGTCATGAAGAACCGCTTGAGATTGAGCAAAGAGAATCATTATTTTGTTATTTGTTGAAGGTTTGTGGGTAGTGTTTGAGCATGTATGGAGGACTGTTCATGGCTGTCACAGAGTACTACAGCATGCTGATCAGCAACAGCAGTAACAGCAAGTCAGAAAATCAGTACTCTTCTTCATGTTTTTCTCCAATGGTATTCTAATAATGATTCTATGATCAAACTTGCATGTTCCTTCTTCAATTCATAGAGTTATCTTACTGATTGCAGCTGTGATTTTGGTGTAAAATAGAGTTTTTCTGATTTGGTTTGCAACTCATATATTCCATGATAATATTTCATTATGTTGCAACATATTGTTTGTAGCCCCGGATGGTAGTACCGCCGGTCGATGTTAATGCATGTCATTTTGTAAGTTTGGATGGTTCACCGCCAAACATTATAGCATGTTCTCTTATAGCCCGTTTGGCATGAACAAACTGGCATATCGACCATTTTGGTCTAAGTCAAGCTTAAAAATTCTGCCAGTGGCTCACACGCTCTCCCACTAAATAAGTGGTGTTTTCCCAATGAATAAGTGGATGCCCACTGAATAAGCGGATGATTGTAATTGGGTTTTACTTGCAAGGCATTGAACTGATCAACTAAAGCACCATATGCTCTCACCTCGCCCATCTTGGGAACTTGGTGATTAGAAAGTGCGGAGGTTCTTATTTAGTTGCATTCATTGTGCTAACACTGTTGTTGATACTATGAAATTCTGGGAAAAAAATTAGGGGTAGTTTATTACAACAAATTGGGAAACACAATACGACATAACTTAGAAAACAAAAATGTTCATTTACGAGCAGAGGGAAACAATATGGGTTACGCAAAACCATTTACAAGATGGGAAAATTAACCTCTCCTAAGTTTGAAATTCAGTCGTGATAGCACATAACCTAAAAATCTTCACAACACTTTCTCAAAGAGCCATGGTAGAGGTAGATAGACACAATCATCTAGTGAGAAATTCAGGACGAATTGATTGATATGTATTGGTTCTAGATGATCATCTTCCATAAGGATAAACCTCTCTAGCAGGTGAAGATACTAAGCCTCCTTTTTTAAGGTATCTAACAAGGTCCTACGGCCATAGTACATCTATAGGTATAGTAATCACCACATGTCGGAATTGATCATCTCCATTTGTCTCTTCAACATACACAGTCCTGAACTCAATCCAACTATCAACCTCTAGGAAAGGTTGAAGCTGTTGAAAGAAAATCTCGCTCACCAACTCTTGACGTACTAAATCTACGATTGATATCAATGAGGCACCTTGTGATGGGAATGCTTCTTGACCATCTTCATCAAGTTGTCATCCAACAAATCTTCAAAGTTTGAATCTAAGAGACCATCAAAGTCTGAATCTTCTAACACCAAATCATTATTAAAGTATACTTGGTGAAAAAAATCATCTTCCATTAGCTCACATTGGCATCCATCATCCCATATTGTCGATCCTTGGATAAACTGAGCCTCTTCAACTTCATCAAAGCAATCAGCTTCAATGAACATGTCTTTAGGAGAGAGAAAACAATTAGGTTCCTCATTATCATATTGTTGTTGTCTCCTATAACCAAGGCAAGAGTGCGAATATGAATCTCTAGCAACATTTATTTTTCATTGATCATCCATCCTTCTTCTTCTTTGATGTCTTTAAGAAAATGATCCACTTCTTCTTCACTGATTTGTATTGGATCTATCGAGGTGTCAAACCTCAAGAGGAAATCCAATGTGTCCATTGAAAATCTGCTTTTAAGGTGTTGCAGAAAACTATCACGATTTGGTGAAGGATCCTTCTCAAGAACTTTTGATCTCACAGGTGCCTCCAAAGCTGAATTATCTTGAAGAATAGGAAAATCTTGTTCTTTATCTAATTGTGATGCTTCTTTGACATCCTCAACAAAAATACCAACCTTCAATCACAAGGTCTTTAACTCTTCAACCAATATCAACTAAGATTTTTCATCATGTGCTTATAGAAATTGCTGAATTTGACACTAAAAACTCCTAAGAGAGAAATATCTTTCTCTTCTTTGATTATATCTAGTGCGGGTTCTTTGAACAATCCGTCGAATGAAGAAAAGCAATTGGATTCATCATTATCCTCTCTAGCACAACTAACCTCTTCTTGCTCGATATTTGGAACATCACTTTGCTCTTCTAATTTTGGCTTGATTTCATCCTCCACAAAGAAAATATGGCATACTTGCATAGATTCTTCTTCCATCAACAGCCCTTCCTCATCTTCAAAGAACGTAAGCAAAGAAGGCCAAATGTTTGCTTCTATTGGATACTCTTGTTCTAATTATGATTCCTAGATATATGAATACATAACATCGTTCATCATATGATTATGAAAATTATTTCTTACCTTATCAAGTTCATATTAGGTATATCCCATAACAAAGCCGCCATCGCATTCGTCTAAAAAATGTTTAGGATCATTCGAAAATCCTTCACTTTTAGTTGAAGCCATCAATATTTGTGTGAATTTATGCATCTCAGGACAACTTTCTCCATTGTGTTCACTCGTTGCATGGAACAAGCAATATGTGTGTGTGGGAGAAGACACTTCTGCCACTTGCTTTGCTGATAAAGTAGACACATGAGAACCATCACTAACACAATTGATGAAAGCAACACTTTTGCTTGAAGGAGGTGGATCCTGTTGAAGTGGGTGAACATTCAAAGGAAGCAATGACCTAATTGAATCTTTGTGTATCTTCCCTTAAGTAATCATATTGTATTCCAACTCGTTGGCATCTTCTTAAGCATCCCTCAATTATGTAGCATTTCCTTGCTTGAGAAAAAACGCAACTTCTAAACATAGAACATTGATGAAGCAACTCAGAAGGATATCGGAAGAAGGATGTAGAGTGTTGGCAACTTTGGTAACCAGACAATTGAATATTGCAACAAACTCTCTCATTGGTTCATTTTCATATTTCTTGGCATTTAAGAGTTGTACACACAAGATATGATTGTCCTCAACATACTTGAAACGGGCAAGAAACTTCTTACACATTCATTCCCAACTCATGATTGAACCAGCAGCAATATGATGAAATCAATCAACTCTTGCACCTTGTAACGTCTCCACAAATAAGTGAACTGTTAAATCTTCATGCACTATGCTCAAAATTCCACATGCGGTGGTGAAGGCTAAAATATGCTCATTGGGAGGCTACTTGCCATAGCCATAGAACTTGGGAAAATTCTTCCTTGATCTACGAGGAAGCTCATGCTTTTCTTTCAATGCCAATGGGCCAATCTGATTTCCCCATGGCAATAACAAAGGCAGTTGACTGTTGTTGACGTGGTTACCCCCTAATTAGTCGGAGCTTCTAAAGCTGAAAAATATTGATATGAACTCTAGAACCTCTGTGCCAAATTGAATGACTCAATGAATAAGATGTTAGTCTTATGTCGTTCCCCAACATCTCCCAAAACTATTACCATTTTAATTTGCACCTTTCGATGCATCACAAAATGGAACAGATGTGCAGTAAAACCGCTATTCAAATTAGAGAAGGAAGCTCCTTGTAAAATAAAAACCAACCTAAAACTAGACAATATGTACTTGCAATTTACAATCTTTACAGTGATTTTTCGGGCGGTTCATGTTCGTGCCAAATAAAATGTAAGTGTGTATCTTTTTTGGTTTTGCCTAGGGTAAAAAGGCTAAGATGCTCTTTCAACACTAGGCAAAGGATTTTATGCTTTTTGACTTAAAACAAATCCTACAACTACATGATACGCCATTGAGTACCCACAGACTTGAATAGGCTAACACATAAACACAAACGCTATGGTTAAATGCAAGACTCTATACAAAGCCACCAACTACACATTCAAGTTCACCTGCAATACAAAGCTTGTAAATTCGCCAAAGCAATTTAACCCTTAGCACACATAACAAGATACCTCAATAAACATTTATAAGCAAGTTAGGTGTAATAAATGTTATTGAGTGAATATTAAATTCGAGATAACAATAATACCAAGTGCTCAATGAGTGGCAAGCAATATGTAGGCATACGAATTACCATTGATTGATTAAACTGAGTTCAAAAGGGCACTTATTTGTATTGTTTACAAACAATTGCATGAAAATAAATGAATTAAACTAACTACTCTTCTACCCTAACTATGACTGCTTGCATGGCGTGCAAGCTTTATTACAAATTAACCCTATCCACTAATTCTAATATTACAACATGCGACTGCCAATTCAATTGATGATTGAAATATTACAATTATCCCTTAAAAGCTCACGTCTCTTGCATGACAAGATAGGTGATCTAAAACTAGTTGACTCAGAGCTATAAATAGAGAATAATAAAAATAGCAAAAATCTATAAATAGAGAGATTTAACTAAAAATAGCTTATACTAGAATATGCTCTTGTTCTTGAAAATATGATGAGGCTAAAAATAGACATTTTTAGAAAATATGACTCTGGATGATTTTATGATTCTGCATCTTTTCCTCCAATCCGACAAAAGTTGGCAAATCCTCTAAAGACCTTTAAAATTGAAAATTCACTTTGTTGCTTTTTGAAATGAAACACCCCTTGTTTTGTTGAATTTGTATTTCATCATCTTGAATGCTAATGTCCTTGAAAATTCTTGTCAAATTACCCCCTTTAGACTGAATTTGACTATTGTACAAAAGAATAAGCTTTCCAAATCAAGCGCCCTACCGCTATTTGTGACTAGAACTATAATTCTCCTCCAAATTTGGGTGCTAGATATTATTGATGGCCGATTCTAAATTTGAACGATATTTATCCTTTATAAATGGTTGTTCCATCTAAAAAGACATGTCCCTTCAAAAAGAAACATCATTTTATTAATCCTGGTCAACCTCTAAATATATCAATATTAGGCACCTCTAAAAAGAAATGGACACGCCCTTGCTATACTACTTTGGAAATGATGAATTCACTTTCCTTGTATTGGCACATGCCTTAATAGTAACATCAGAGTTTTTTTTTTGAAATCATCTCCTTGTGTGAGCGCTCATCAATGCCTTTCTACATGCCTTGCCTATTTTTGACACTTGAGCAAAAAGAAAAAGAAAAAATCTTCATATTGGCACACCTTTATTCTTTCGATGCGCTTGGTAACTAGCATGGGGAATTTTTTCTATGTATAGGCACACTAACACGCACATGAGAACTAAACAAGAAAATTTATGTTTTTTTGGCACTTTTGTGAATAGGCGCACACCTAAGCAAAAGCATGTGCCACAACACTATAAAAATATTTTCAAAATATTCATTTTGGGGTGCATCCCTCCTTATTGACACGTGTGTGAGAACTAGTTCATGTTTTTTTTGCATAAGTGCGTCCCCTTCTTCGTGCACCTGAATATGAGCATTGAGACTTTTGAATGAAATTCTCTCTGTATTGGCGTGCGCCAAACTCTTAATGCACCCTTAAAGACTAGATATAAATTCTTTCAAGATTTGACTCCTTTGCAAAAGCACATCTAAAATATCTCTTAGGTACCTTTGATTATAAACTTAAATTCTTCTAAAATCTTCCTTTTGAAACACACTCTCAGACTCCTGAAATTCCTACGTGACGTGTGCTTCCTAACTTCGCATGTTTAAATCCTTCCTAAGGCACGTCTAAACACTTTCCTGAAGCAATGACTTGCTTTGTATTGTTGTGTTGATGCTCTTGGACACACGCCTTTAATCTTTGATTGAATTTTGAACAAAAATAGGTTCCTTTACATTGGCGTGTGTCACTGACTAGGCACGTGCCTTTACACTAGCTTCAAATTTTCCAATTTCTTTCTCTTCAATGTGGCACATGCATAATCTCAAGGTTGTGCCTAGACACTAGATTTTAAGATTTCAAAAATCTTCTCTTTTGTATAGCAAGTGTGGCTTAATTCCTTGACATATGCTTTCTTCTCTTGCAAAAATGGAGACCTTTGCATTGGCGCACATGTTCTCTCTCTCATTCGTGTTATTTCTTTGGAGATTAAACCAACAAGCTTTTGCCTTTGAAATTGAAACTTGACCCTTGCTTTCTGAAGTCATTTCTATCATTGAGTGTATTTTACCAAAATAGATGTCTTCAAGAGCCTCATTCCATGATCCTATGAGGGTTATGTTGAGTCCCAAAATAGCTTATCCTAATCCCTAGAACATTATTCAATCTTCGAGGCTAGTGATGTCATCAAAGAGATAGAAAAGAGGTTCATCAACAGGATAAGGATGATTAAGGGCCAATGGTTGGGAATGGGTAATCTCCCCTTAACTTCTGGCTCAACTAAGTCAAGGAGGGTATTCCTAGAGGTATCCCTTAAACAGGGATTAACAATAGAAAATGTTTTCTAACTCATATCATTGCAACAATACCCAAACTATTGTTTTAATCCCTAAATACAGTCACTAGATTAAGACAAGCTTGTTGCACTAAAACCTCTGTTTAAGCTGATGAAAAGCACTCTTGCAATAATGGAAGGTGCTAGTATGCATGTTTGGTTTGCTAAAATTGGCACTTTGAAGATTCACCAACAATATTTCCTAGTTACAACACTGAACCATAACAATGCATACAATTGTACCTATTTACTTCACACATGATAAATTTGTTTTAGTTTCTAAAAGAGGTGGGGGTGATCAGACATTTCAAACCGGTGCCTATTAGGATGGGCTACAGAGTCCATAGTTCAGCAAAGGAAAAGATAATGCAGAAATGAAAAAAGCACTTTTCTGGATACCCAGATGCAGAAAAACAACCAGTGAGGAATATGCTTCGTAATCCTTTATCAAAATACAATCATTCAAAAATAACCATGGAAGAGATCATCACATATCATCTAATGTTTTGAGAATCTGTCCTATTCATCTAATCAATGGTTACAATCATACCATGGAGTGTGGCAAGAGGAAACCCTAGCTAAAACTTAGGATTTCCTTGAAAAATTACATGAGAGAGCTCATACACTTAATCTTGAAACCAATTTGAATCTTTACATAACCTTGTTATCTTCCCTGCTGGAGAACTGGACCTTTTGTTCTTTGAAACCCTAGAGAGCTCTGCACTTTTGTTGCCTGAAAAACTGTCAAAAGACCAACCCTTGAAAAGAGTTTCAATCTTCTATTTATAGCCATCACAACTCGGATTTGATGGAAAAATGGGAGGGAAAACCTCAACTCCACCTAGTGCAATAAAAACTTCTATTTGAACCACCCATTTCGTATTAATGGTGATCTAGAAAGTAGTTGGCACGTTTCTGAGTCTCTAGCAGGTGGCAGGACGGCGGGAGAACTTGGCACCCAGGAACTGGTGCCAAGGTGTCGAAAATACTCAGCCATGGGCCCTGCAGGAACCAAAAGCAACCAAGTTCCCAAATGAAAATTTGATCTGAAACTTCATAAAATACTCAGCCACGAGCCCCACCGGAACCAAAAGTGACCAAGGTCCCAAATGAATATTTGATTCGAAACTTCATAAAATACTCGGCCATTTTTTAAAAAATTATTTGAAAATTCGATTTTTTGCCCCTTCAAATTTGGCCTGAAAATTCAGGGGGTCCAGAAGGATTTTGGACTTTGAAGATCTTTTACTGGCGAGGATCGAGAGTTCAAGGGGACGAGGAACTTTGGAACCGGAACCTCGAAAGAGGAAAGAGAGTGGGGAGTGGGGAAGCGGAGGGAAATTGGACCTTGGGAAAAGTTCCCAAGTGCCAATGGGACCCGAGAGCGCACAAGGACAGTATATACATAAGATATAAAATATATACATAAGTGACATTTACATTTTTACATTTACCTTTCTTATACTTTAATTTTATATCTTATGTATATATTGTCAAACTGTTTGAGAGTGGTTTCAGATCCATAAGAGTTAAAATGCAGAATCTAGAATTTGGAGGATCACTCAAATTTCAAATTTAGCCAAATTTTGAGGGTTTTAGAGTTTCAAACTTAGGGGTTCAACAACATGCATCAAGGTAAAGGCACAGGGACCCCTTAGAAAAATTTTGAGGAATTTGACAAGATTTTGCAAATACTAGGCTTGAAAATAGGAGTCCCAACAAGTTAGAAAAGAACCAAAGGACGACAAGATGATGTGAAGCAGAGAAGGTCTGAAACATGTTAGGGGTAGGGGTAAATGACATTTTTTTAGTTTAAAACTTGACACTATGAAAGTTTTGTATGGGTACAACAAACCTACTACCAATTATGTAAGCCTTCTTTGTGCATCACCCACCATCATTCTGGGGTCACCCTTATACATGGACCATCATCGTGCATCTTTCCTCCGCTTTTCGTATTATCTCAATGAATTGTGCAAAAATTGTTCAACTTTATTATGCCATAAAACTTGGCAATTTGTCCATTCTCTTTTGCTTATCCACAATACTCCCCACCTTATTGTCTTTTTAACCCACATCATTCCACCTTGCTTTGGTTCAGCCTAGTTTGACTAGTTGCTTCTTTCTTCAATCGCAAGCAATGATCTTTGTACTCCACGGTCTCTTCAACACATATTGTCAACTTATGTGACCGTTGCTTGTTTTTGTTTGATTACTATTTACCAATCTTTGTTAGTCTTCTCGGCACTCTTCTATCCAACGGTCCAACATTTTTCACCCCTTGCCTTAGGTCAAGTGGAATGCTTACGTTCTCTTGGCCATTATCAAACTCATGTATCAATATTTAAATCACATATCTGAATTATTTTCATAGCACAATCTGTCTAGCAAAGTTGGATAGTTGTACAACATACTTCAGCCCTAGCCTTGGGTCAAGTGGAATGTTTACCTTCTCTTGGGCATTACCAAGCCTCGTATAGCAATATATAAATCACATGTCTGCATTATTTTCATAACACATGATCTGCTAGCAATCTTGGATAGTTGTCCATTTCTGCAATCTTAATCAACTCAAAATCCATGATGAACTCTACACCCATTATGTTCACTTCTGCATCTTTTTGGATTTCTAATGGCCTGTAATATCCCAATTGGAATATTTTCTAAGTTCTTGCAAATATCATCAGTGAACATGCATGATCTGATTGTGCCTATCGAAATATTTGATCAAACTTGCAATATTTTCCAATTTCCGTTCACAGACATTTTGTCAAACAGTTCGCATTCATGGAGTAATTCATAGACATTTTAACAAACGGTTGGCATGCATTTGATTTTCACAAATAATTGGCCATTCAAATCTCAAGGAATAATATTGAAATGTTGATATAAAACAGCTGTTACAAATATCTGATATAAACCAATTCTCATGAAATCTGGAAATTACATACAATTAATTGGACAATGAGTAATGCAATTCTCCAACCTTAAACGGAAAATGGATGAGTGCTGGTCTGAACTGACTGTAGGACTGCTAACATCAAATTTCCATGTAGATGAAATAGTTCTGGATGCTTGTGAGTGCTGAACTGTTGTCATAATTTCTTTATGCCTTGATAAACAGAAGCAATGTTTGTGTTTTCTGAATATTAATACTTCTGAAAATGAGTTCTTTCCTTCCTTATTACTGCTCAAACAGCATACTACCAAATCAAAGAAACTTACATATGCTGGCAGCTAATAACAAGAATGCAAAATGCATCAACTCCCTTTTCATATCTCACGCCTTCCTTATTTCATAGACTTAATATGAAGCAAGTGCTGAGTTGGAAGTATCACGTTCCTGCAAAGGCAAGTCTTCAAAAAAGTGGCAGCAGCAAACAAATTTCCTTTCCACTTAGTTTAGACTTTAGCACATATAAAATAAAGGAATCGTCTCATTTTGTTTTCCATAAAAGATGGCGACCAGCATCAAGAATTATAATAAGAGGAATTGGTTTCTCTAAAATCTCCATGATTCCCTTCAAATATTGGGCGCCCCCCTATCTTGTGATGCAGCTGGGTGTTTGGAAGTGATGTGGCTGATTTGTGGGGTCCACACTCCACTAAACCCCAAACGCCTTCCTCCAAATATTAGTACGACTGCCTTCTACTTTGTGGAATGGTACAGCAAGCTTGCGTTGCCAATCATACCACAGAATGGTACGGCAGGTTTGGTCTCTTTCAGCAATAAAAATATGAATTGCCTTTACTTCAGAAATTAGGGCAATTTCCTTTGTAAAATATCTCAATAAATTTCAATAGAAAATTTCCCACTGAAATCTTCCATTACAGTATAAACCCAAACACAAAACTGGAAATGATCTTACTCTTCAACAAAAATTCTGCAAATCCAAAAATACTGAAACCATAACTGAAAAACAAATACCTGGAAACTGAAACTTCAGACAAACAACATAGGGCACAAATCGTTCAACTCAACGGTGAATTCTGTATGAATCCACTCGATCAGCCAGGTGGGTTTTCGTCCGCGAAACTAATGGCCAAAAGGGTATTCGTCCCTTGGCTGAAGAATGAACCTAGTTCAATCTCTCCAATAAACAAGGGTTTCATAAAAAATGTTTAAAATGAGCTATCTCTTCCCAAAACCTCCTTTTACAACTTTTCAAGGGAAAATATTTTATTTTATTTTCTTTTTCTTCTATTTTCCACTCAAGCCCTAAAAGTGTCATTTTTTACATAATCACTTTTGTACCCATTCTAGCGACAATTTTAAAACAACTTAAGTCCTCATTTTAAAACCACTTTATAATATTACTTTGAGTAGCTTTTAATTTAATAATAAAATATAAGTTGCCTTTTTAATAAATTAAAATAACTTTCCGGGCAACTTAAATTAAATTATTAAATTATTTTGCTTGGTTCCGAAAATGGGACATGACATGGCCTTTCCCTAGTATTGTTTGCCATGGACAACATATGTTGAAAAGGTCGAAAGCATGCACTTCCCATTCATGCTTTGTTATCAAATTCACCTCGAAGTTGGTGTCAATTAATATATTGTAAACCCTCACACCATTGATCAACACAGAAGTGAACAATTATTTATCATAGTTTGAATATTTCATAGTCAGAATTTGCCTTGGTTCCCCTTGGTGAGGGAAAGTGCGACCAACTTTACTCCATAGCCAATCCTTTAACTCTGCCAATATACCAACCTTTCTCATCCGCTCCGATATTTCCTTAAGCACAACCAATTCTTCCCCCTGGTTCAACTCTAGTCAATTTTGGCATAGCTTTGCTTCCCTTTCTCAAGCCGCTATAAGTTCTACTTGCAGCTCTTGCAACACACCCATGGTGTCCTTCAACACATCTTGTTGTCTTCCTTCTTCATCATAAATGTTATCGCTCTACCCCATTTACATTTGGCAACCTTCATGTTCCCAATTAATTGTAACAGACATGATAATACAGGAAGGGCATTGTTCCCAATTAAATGTTATCGCTCAGATTTTTGGCATGATAATACAGGAAGGGCATTGACGAAGACATTGCAATTGTTAGTCATGGTTTGGATGGCAATTTGATGTACTTTTCACTCACTTGACTGGCCGTACCAGTCCCATATCTGGCCGTACCATACAGCAGGGTCTATAGTTTGTTTTTGGGCATTTTTTGGACTGTCTATCTTCTCCCAGCTTGCCGTTGAATAGTGCAGACAGAGCAGAGGTTTTTGATCAGAGTTTTGAGGCAGTTTGAAGTGCATTTATTGCTGTTGTACCACCAGCAGGGCCATACCAGGCTGTACTTGGGTTGTGGCTTTTTGAGGGCACCAAAACCTTTGTTGAAAGTGATTATTCTAGCCTTCATTGTGGTGTCCCAGCATACTATGCTATTGTATCTTGGCTCTTGATTGTTAGAGTGAATTTGGAGGAGTTTGAACTCTCACTTCTGCTGTAATATCAATTTCCAGTCATGTACTTACGGGACAGCAAAATGGGTATGTGAGATATTCCATATTTTTGACATTTCTTCATATGGGTATTGTTCCTTTATGCTTTGTAATACATTTCCATCAAATATAAGCATATGGGTATCTCTATATCTTGTTCTTTTCAAATATATTTTCTATGTCAAAAACGCAAAAAAAACAAAACGCTTAGGTATCAACTAAACCACAGATGTTATACATTATGAAAATGCTAATTATAAAAAATTGTATGACTTTTAAAAATCTATTTTACTTTCACCTAAGAGGGTTTACATAAAAAGCATATGGCTTGCCCCGAAACAGTACGTTGTTCTGCCATGAAGCATAGCCTACTATTTTAGGGACTACCTTGTGTCTTTTACCTAAATTCTCATTAGGGTATAAATTGAAAGAGAAACCCTCATTGTGGTTAAAAATTTAACCTCTAAAAGAAATCTATTCATAGTAACTTTAAGAAAATTCAAAAGAGCCAACCCTAATCGTATACCAAAAATGTTCAGCCGGCCTCTGCATTGTATTTTTTTGTCCCTTAAATGTAAAAATGAGCCAAAAAATATTTTTATTTTTTTTAAAAAGGCCACTTTCTGAAAAACTCAGGAAATGGCATGGTAAATGTTGCGGGTTATAATTACTCCAGATTAATCACAGTTTTATTGAGTATAATGTTACTATGCAGGGCAGACTATCACACCCTATTTTTCCTCTATTTTCCTTAGTTAGGGTTGTCTTCATTAACTTTCCACTTCATTAGATTTTTTTATGGAATTAAATCCATATAGTTTATAGTCAACTCAAAATGACCTCAATGAGTAGTCACTGCACTAATGACAAGGTATTATTCACTTCATGCTAGACCACCGGTGTTCAGCCAACTAACATTCTCCTACCTTAGGTCACCAAATTCAACCTATTTACCAGCAAATTGATTTCATTGATCATCCTGCAATCTTTTGTTTCATGTGTGATACTCTAACAAATAACACACTATTCGTTTACCTACACTTTTCTTGTCTTCCTCAACAATGGGGAACTTGCCTCTTGATGTGCCTCATGCATGCAAATGGCACAATATCTCACATCCTTTCACCAACAATCCTCAAATTCCTTTGGGATTTCTTCTGCTCACCCTTTTGCATCCAACTCTTACACAACACTTAATTGCTCTATTATTTTTGCCATCTCGCTAATTCGTTTTCCCACCTTACGTTTTACACTGCTATCTTCCAATGTCACGTCCAATTCTACTATAAATGTTGCTGTAGTGCTGATCTTTCAATTTGGTGAACCCTTTGGTTCGCTTCCCTTCTCAAGAGCTTGACTAAGCCATCAATGAACCACTCTCAATACTGCTCCTCACTAATCGCAAAGAGTAACTTTGCATTGAGTTCTTTGATATTCACATCATACTCCTTGACACTCTCCCTTACCTAAAATTCAATTCAGGGCACTGGAATTCATTCATGAACCCTTGCTTTAACTGTTCATAATTGTCACAGCTCCACTTTGGGACAAACTTGCAATACCATTTTTGCACTCTTCCCTACAAAGTGTTTACAAACAACACCACTTTTAGCACTGATGTTGTAATTCCTTTCACTCAACAAATACTCTAATATTTCTAGACATATGCCTCTACATCTTCATGATATTCCAGCATCTAGAATATATAGGCTACCATCACTCTTTCCTCAACTCTTTTTATCACTAACTAATGGTAAGCCTATGCTTACTTCCCTCCAATCCACCCACCCAATCTACCAACATCTCGTCACCTAACACCCTTATGTCTCCCTTGTCCTTCTCAAGGTCCCATGACACCTATCGGTTGTCCACTCAGTGCTCCATCCAATATTGGCATAGCCATTATTAGCATCCTTGCAGTTTCTTCACAACCTTGCTTGCTTATACCATCTTCCACTTATCAACAATTGTCAATTTTGCATTGCTCGTCAAGAATTGTCAATCAAGCTACCTTTAAAGATAGGTCCTAGTAGTGGAACCAAAATATTGGGATATGTAAAATCCCTTACCCGGATTTTTGCTCAAACTTGCAAAATTTCTGATTGTAGCATACTGACATTCCGTCAAAAACTTTGCATGATACTTATAAAACTGAATTTCTGAGTTCGATGATGCAGAACAGCTTGTTTAAGTGAGTTTAGATAACATTTCATACACAGGGTCATCACCAAATACAAAGCTGATAAAGAGGCATTTTGTCAAACAGTTTGCTGTTCTTGTTTCATCAGAAAATTGTTGCAAATAGGTGCCTAAGCGGTGTTGTCATTGATGTCAACATATGCTTGTTGCCATTGATGTCAACTGTATCCTATTTTATTGCCTTGTTAGAAGACTGAAATGTTGAGGATATTGAGAAAATTGATGAACATCAAGGTACACGGACCATATGCCTGTGTAGAGGATTGCCTGAAGTAGCTCCAATTAAGATTTGAGAGATCCGCATAAAGATTTGAAGAAGTTATGGCCATCTGAGTGGAACCGGGTTTTGCAGTGTTTAGAAGAGACAAAGTGACAGGAAATTGGTCCGGATTGCTCCACAAATGAAACACTATGATCTGTGGATCTAAAGACATGTTTGAGAAGTCAGTGTGTGTCATCAACTCAAGTGGTTCGTGGTTTGGAGGTCCGCAAGCAATCTTTCTAGTGTGACAGTCATGGCAGACAGTGTTCTTAAGGTACCGGATGAAGATGCAAGTGATTATGTTGATTTGTAGTGTGGATGTTATTGCTGAATTCAATGAGCTTGTGGAGGTCTCTGGATCGTGTGCCTTCTGTGTTGGAGGTCCGCATTGAAGATTGAGCGCGTTGTTAAAGATTTCTTCTTTGGTGTTGTTGTTCTTCCTAGTCTTGGCTGACCGGATGACTCAAGCGTGTTGCGGATGATCTAAGAGCAATCCTATGGAGCGTGGCGTGTTGATCAAGGAAGATTTGAGTCCCATTTATGCTTGGCCGACAGCTTAGTGATTCGCATTAAGTCAGATGCTTATAGTGCCAACCTTGATGTTTATTCCAAGGTTGATGAAGCATATAAAAGAGTGTTGATGAGTTGTGGAAAATCATCCTTGTGCGAAAATGATAAAATCCTAAGAAAGGTTCAGAGACAGAGCACAAAAGAGGAGAAGCAGAGGAACAAGAGCAGCAAAGGATAAATAGATAGTGAATAAGTGTTTGGGGTAGAGCAGAAGTTTTTGTGAGCTTTCAATGAGACTGAACCAGGCATGATGAAGATGCTATTTCTCAGTTAAATCTTTCTGTATTAAATATAAATTCCTGTAGGCAGTGAGCCTCTTTGAGCAGTGAGCTCTGGGCAGTGTGCCCGATGGCAAGTGCCTTCCCATTTCTTTCAAGTACTTTTAACAGGGTATGAATCTTGTGGTTTAACCCCCATCGTGGTTTTCCCTTAACCGGGTTTCCACGTTAAAAATCTTGGTGTCAAGTGTCTTCATTTGTTTCTGCTCGTGTTGTTGATTCATGCTTTAATGTTTACATCATTAATCTGTTTTAAGTAGAAAAGAAGAATTAATTGCTGCAAGTTTTAAAGTTTTTGGGACAACTGATTCACCCCCCCCCCCCCCACTCTCAGTTGTCCGGCCTAATTCCAACAATTGGTATCAGAGCTGGTTCCTCTAGAAGAAGCTTGAGGAGATCCAAGATGTCAACTTACAAGGACAGTCTGAGGTTTGATGGAACGAATTACCCTCTGTGGAAAAAGCACATGGAGTGTCACTTGCAATGTATCGGTGATGCCTTTTGGTTGATAACTAAGAATGAGTATATGGTTCCGAAGAATGGCCCTACAACTCTAGACGAACTCAGGGATGCTAAACACAACATTCGAGCTAAAGAAGCATTGTTAAGTGCCCTGACTGATACAGAAATGACAAATGTCCTTGAATTAAAAACTGCTCATGAAATCTAAAATAAGCTGGAAACTATGTATGAAGGTGATAAATATGTCAAATGTGCCAAGCTACAGAGCATGAAGGGTAAATACGAAAGATTGATGATGAGCGAAGATGAAAACATTACTTCCTACATGCAAAAGGTGAATGAACTTGTGACCGGTATCAAGAGTGCTGGTGGAGTATTGGAAGAATCAAAGATTGTTGCCAAAGTGCTCAGATCCTTACCTCCAGCATACAAGCATAAAGTTGTTGCCATTGAAGAGATCAAGACTGTGACAACCATTACCAGGGATCAGTTGGTTGGTAAGCTTTCAGCATTTGAAATGAGTGAGTTTGGTGATTCTCTTCCTAAGTCTGAATCTGCATTTAAAGCTAGTATTCATGGAAAGCAAAGATATGATCTGGGTGAAAGCTCTTCAAGAAGATCAAACAGATGTGACAAGACAAGGAAGGATCTTGAAGATGATGAAACTGAGTTCGATGAAATTGAAGCCTTTTTTGCCAAAAGATTGCCAAGAGGATCCGGTAAGTATGAAGGAAAGTTGCCATTCAAATGCTTTGCTTGTAATAAGATTGGTCATTTTGCCTCAAGGTGTTCGGAGAGAGGTTCAAAGCCAAACCCTAATAGACCTAGAATTCAGAACAAATGCTACTATGTCCAAGAAGTTGGTGAAGAAGGAGTCACAGATGATGAATCTGATCATGGAGGTTCCATTGAAAATAATTGGGTGTTCATTGCTATCAAAGAAGAAGATCCGGTGCCTACTGAATCTGCTAGCTGTGCAAATGTGGAAAGTTTGGAAAGTGCATTGGCTGCTCAAGTTGTAGAAAAAGATGAATGGGTGATTGACAGTGGTTCTCATCATACGACTAGTGATAAAAGCAAGTTTGTAAGCTTTGAAAAATATGGTGGAATTATGAAATTTGGAGACAACTCAGCTGGTAGAATCCGTGGCAGAGGATCTATCTCTTTTGATGGTAAGAATAACACTAATGATGTTCTATATGTGGAAGGATTGAAGCATAATCTTCTTAGTGTTGCACAGTTGGTTGACAAGGGTTATGATCTCCGATTCAAGGATGGAAAATGCAGAATCTTGGAAAGTTCCAAAACTGAAATTGCATTTGCTACTCAGACTAAAGGTAACATCTTTCATTTAAGTAGTTCTGGCAAAAGTCATTTCATTGCTCAGATTGATCAGAGTTGGTTATGGCATAGGAGAATGTGTCATGCGAATTTTGATAACATTGTCAAGATAAATTCTACTCAGGCTATGAGAGATCTTCCAAAACTTGTGAAACCTGCTGATAGCATGTGTAGAGAATGTCAATTGGGTAAACAGAACAAAACATCGTTCAAAAGTAAAGAACAATTTTCAAGTGGATGGTTGGAACTTGTGCATACTGATCTATGTGGCCCTACTAGAATTAGAAGTGTGCAAGGAAACAGATATTTTATGTTGCTGATTGATGATTACTCTCGGATGATGTGGGTAACCTTCTCGAAAGAAAAATCAAAAGCTCTTGACAAGTTCAAAGTGTTCAAGGTTATGGTGGAAAACGAGATTGGTGAGAAAATGAAGTGTCTGAGATCCGACAGAGGTGGAGAGTTTACCTCCGGTGAGTTTGATACATTCTGTGAAAAGCATGGAATAAAAAGACAGTTATCTGCTCCTACGACTCCTCAACAAAATGGAGTTGTGGAAAGAAAGAACTGTACCATTCAAGAAGCTGCTAGGACCATGATGATGGAAGCAAATGTTCCACAAGTCTATTGGATAGAAGTTGTGAGTATTGTTGTCTAAACTCTTAACCGAGTACAAATCAAAGGCAATTCTGGGAGGACACCTTATGAATTATGGTTTGGTCATCCTCCTACTATGAAATATTTCAGAGTTTTTGGTAGTAAATGCTATATCAAAAGGGTTGAGGATCTAGGGAAGTTTGATGCAAGAAGTGATGAAGGAATATTTCTGGGTTACTCTACTCAAAGCAAGGCATAACGGTGCTTTAACAAGAGATTGGAAAAGATTGTTGAAAGTGCTAATGTCAGAGTTGATGAAAGCAAAGAGAGATCTTTCAAGTCTTGGGGATATGATTCAGATGATCAAGATGAAAGTCAAAGTCAAGGAAGGCAAGCTCAAACTCAGACTTAGATCCAGATCCAAATTGATCCGGAATATCTAGTAACTCAAGAAGTTAGTGCAGATGTTGAGGAACAAGCTCAAGAATCAGGAGTTCAAGCAAATCCCAAAACACCCAAATATGTAAGGTTGAGTCATTCAAAAGATTAGATCATAGGAGATAGAAATAAAGGTGTTCAAACTAGAAGAAGAATTGCTGAAGATCAAGAGGAGATTTGTTTGATTTCAAAGATTGAACCAAAATCAGTAAGTGAAGCTTGCATTGATGAAAATTGGATAAAAGCCATGGAAGAAAAATTAATGCAAATTGAAAAGAATCATACTTGGGATCTTGTTCCTAGACTTGAAGACAAAAATGTGATTGGAACTAAATAGGTCTTCCGGAATAAACTAAATGAAGACGGTGAAGTTGTAAGAAACAAAGCAAGGTTGGTATGCAAAGGATATTCTCAAGTGGAAGGAATTGATTTTGAAGAAACTTTTGCTCCGGTGGCAAGAATAGAGGCAGTCAGGTTATTTCTTGCATTTGTTGCTTTCAAAGATTTCAAGGTCTATCAGATGGATGTCAAGTCAGCATTCCTGAATGGAGAATTGGAAGAAGTCTACATTGAGCAACAGGAAGAATTTCAGTTGTCTGATCAAAGAAATATG
Organism: Cunninghamia lanceolata; assembly: GCA_027924645.1. Classification (NCBI taxonomy): domain Eukaryota; kingdom Viridiplantae; phylum Streptophyta; class Pinopsida; order Cupressales; family Cupressaceae; genus Cunninghamia; species Cunninghamia lanceolata. Next base: position 2,235,980 of record BSBN01000405.1, read on the forward strand.
GTCTGCAGGTTGAGGAAAGCATTGTATGGACTCAAACAAGCCGCAAGAGCCTGGTATGCAAGATTAGATAAGTATTTGCTAAAGCTAGGATATAGCAAAGGCACTGTTGACAGTAATCTTTACTTCAAGATTGATCATGAGCACATTCTGATTGTTGAGGTATTTGTTGATGATATCATTTTTAGTGGAAATGAGAGTATGTGCAAAACATTTGATGATCAAATGCAGAGTGAATTTGAGATGTCCATGTTTGGTGAAATGAATTTCTTCTTAGGTCTGCAAATCACTCAGTCGGATAAAGGTATCTTCATAACTCAATCTAAGTATGTGAGAGAATTGTTGAAAAAGTTTGGAATGGAAGATTCAAAGCCTGTGGGTACACCCATGGTAACCGGATGCAAGTTGAGTAAAGATGATGACTCCCCTAAGGCAAATCAGAAAAGGTATAGATCAATGATTGGAGGACTGCTCTATCTAACTCAACCCAGGCCTGATATCATGAATGCAATTGGACTTGTTGCTAGATTTCAAGCTGATCCTAGAGAATCCCATGTTGTAGCAGTCAAAAGAATTTTCAGATATCTCAAAGGAACACTTAATTATGGCTTATGGTATCCAAAGGATAATAACTTCACTCTTCATGCATACACAGATGCTGATTGGGCAGGAGATGTGGATGACAGGAAAAGTACTAGTGGTGGTGCATTCTTTTTGGGAAAGAGATTGGTTTCTTGGATGAGCAAAAAGCAAGAGGCAATATCTCTATCTACTGTAGAGGCAGAGTATATAGCAGTAGCAAACAATTGTACTCAAGTTCTGTGGATGAAGCAAACGTTAAAAGACATCAAAATTGTGTTTGAGGAGCCTGTTACAATCTTCTGTGATAATTCAAGTGCAATAAACATCTCAAAGAATCCGGTGTTGCATTCAAAGACAAAGCATATATCAATCAAGTTTCACTTCTTCAGAGAGAAGGTTAATGAGAATGAAGTTAGATTGGAGTTTGTTTCTTCAAAGGATCAGATTGTCGATATTTTCACTAAGCCTCTACCCAAGGATACTTTTGAGTATCTCGAAGAGAAGTTAGGAGTTATTACCCCTCCTGATCAGAACTAAGATGCACTAGGGTGCATCAATCCGGTGAAATTCACAGTCATATCTTGTGATCCGGATTGATGTTAAGGAGGTACTACTCAGGGGAAGTAGTTGGTATGCAAATTTTGGAGATCAGTCTGAAACAAAAAAGGGGGAGAAAATATTGCAAATATGTGCCCTTTGCCATTGATGTCAAAGGGGGAGAGAAGTCATGTGAAAAACTAGTTGCTAATAAAAGGGGGAGCTGTAAAGAAAAATGGTTGCAGGTGTGATAAGAGAAAGAGGTAGAAGTTCTTGTCTTGATGGTTAAATCAGTTTTTCACATCATATGTTGCCATCAATGACAAAGGGGGAGATTGTTGCAAATAGTGCCTAAGCGGTGTTGTCATTGATGTCAACATATCCTTGTTGCCATTGATGTCAACTGTATCCTATTTTATTGCCTAGTTAGAAGACTGAAATGTTGAGGATATTGAAAAAATTGATGAAGATTGTCATGACCCAATATTAAGGCATCATTTAAATTAAAACATCATGATAAGATAGAGAAGCCGCTTTTGATGATGATCATGTATATAATAATATTTAATAAACATCTATAATGTTATCCATATATAATAATATTATTTTATTAAAATATAATACACTTATTGTATTTATAAATAATAAATACAATTATAAATATTATCAAATAATATTATAATTATAATAATTATAATATATATATATAAATATTAATAATTTAAATATTATTATAATCATTTATTATAATAATATAATAATAAATATACTATAAATACAAATATAATATATAATATATTGTATAATTAACAAGATATATTATAAATATATATAATAAATGTAAGATAGATATAAATATCAAAATAAGATTATAAATACTAATAATTAAATATTATCATAATATATATTATTAAATAATAATAAATATAAATTAAAATCTTATTATTATTAAATATTATATAATAATATAAATATATGTAAATAAAGGGATTAGCAAATCTAATAAAGGAAGATTTTATATTAAGGACTTACTACTCAAGAAGGCCACAATGCATTTTAAAGAAGTAAAGACTCTATTAACAAATGAATAGATTAGTTAAGGCAACGGACATCACCTTTGACAAGGGATGTCTCCCTCAAATCCAATGCTTCAAGATATACATATATAGAAGTTTGAATATACAATGGGGAGGCATGGATTAATGCAGCAGATATATTGATGTATATCAATGTTATATTATACATATCACCATGGCAGCGATTAGTAATTATGAAAGAGTAGAAAAAATCAGAAAATAACAATCAGCAGAAGGAAATAAGATTCAAGGGGCAGCGATCAGGTAAGTTAGATTATGTATAATTTATGGTTAAAGAAAATCAAGTAATAAGAGTATTATGTGCATAGGAACCAATGTAAATATATATGTGTAAGATTAATCTCCATTACAATAGAGATCTGTATGCATAAAATTCAGATATTGGTTAAGTAAGGTAAACAAAATTATATATAAAAATAGTGAAACCCACTATATAGCAAAATAGAACTATACTATGTGAACAAATAGTTGATTGAAAGTACATTCTTAAATAAAGAAACATGATTGAGACATATATGAACATAAATATACATTATGAAACTTGACGAGAAAAACATAACCATCTCATCACTTCCATTTCCTATAACTATAGGAGAGGCGGTCTTGTTAGGGAAAGGCGAGGTAATTCCATCACAATGCATTAGAGAGGGTTTAATGCACCCTAGACAAGAGTGCTAGGGAAAGGCGAAGTAATTCATTCATAATGCACTGGAGACGGTTCAACGCACCCTAGACATATAATTCCCCATCCATGGTTAAGGAATAGAAGGAAGATGACATGGAGAGATAAACGTAGTTATTACTTCTATATATTTCTCTATTACTTCATCCTTCAAGGAATGATAGGTGTTATGAGGAAGAGGCGGAGTAATCCCATCCGTATTAAAACCCGTAGGCTGGGACATAGTTCCCGTAGGCTGAGTTAAGAGATGGTTTCAGCGTGCCCTATACATATAAAGCCTAGTTCCATGAGGAAAAGTAATAAGAAATATGAATGATTGGATTATGGAATGGTTATCAATATACAAGTAACAATTAGGAAATAAATAATCCTTTAACAAGCAATGAAAGGAAAGCATTATCATTGATCTTATTTGATCTTATCATTGAAATTATTAATGTATAATATTTCTAATGTCTCCTTGAAAATCACTTTGAATGTAGATTCAGGTTTAAGTGTTTCCACTAGAAAGGGGACATTACAAAGATCTACGTACACGGACCACATGGCTGTGTAGAGGATTGTCTGAAGTAGCTCCAGTTAAGATTTGAGAGGTCCGCATAAAGATTTGAAGAAGTTATGGCCATCTGAGTGGAACCGGGTTTTGCAGTGTTTAGAAGAGACAGAGTGACAAGTAATTGGTCCAAATTGCTCTGCAAATGAAACACTATGATCTGCGGATCTAGAGACATGTTTGGGAAGTCAGTGTGTGTCATCAACTCAAGTGGTTCGTGGTTTGGAGGTCTGCCAACAATCTTTCTAGTGTGACAATCATGGCAGACAGTGTTCTTAAGGTACCGGATGAAGATGCAAGTGATTCTGTTGATTTGGAGTAGTGTGGATGTTATTGCTGAATTCAATGAGCTTGTGGAGGTCTCTGGATCGTGTGCCTTCTGTGTTGGAGGTCCACATTGAAGTTGAGCGCGTTGTTAAAGATTTCTTCTTTGGTGTTGTTCTTCCCAGTCTTGGCCGACCGGATGATTCAAGTGTGTTGTGAATGATCTAAGAGCAATCCTATGGAGCGTGGCGTGTTGATCAAGGAAGATTTGAGTCCCATTTATGACTGGCCGACAACTTAGTGATTCGCATTAAGTCAGATGCTTGTAGTGCCGACCTTGATGTTTATTCCAAGGTTGATGAAGCATATAAAGGAGTGTTGTTGAGTTGTGGGAAATCATCCTTGTGCGAAAATGATGCAATCCTAAGAAAAGTTCATAGGCAGAGCAGAGAAGAGAAGCAGAAGAACAAGAGCAGCAAAGGATAAAGAGATAATGAAGAAGTGTTTGGGGCAGAGTAGAAGTTTTTGTGAGCTTTCAATGAGACTGAACCGGCATGATGAAAATGCTATTTCTCAGTTAAATCTTTCTATATTAAATATAAATTCCTGTAGGCAGTGAGCCTCTTTGAGCAGTGAGCTCTAGGGAGTGTGCCCGATGGCAAGTGCCTTCCCATTTCTTTCAAGTACTTTTAACAGGGTACGAATCTTGTGGGTTAACCCCCACTGTGGTTTTCCCTTAACCGGGTTTCCACGTTAAAAATCTTGGTGTCAAGTGTGTTCATTTGTTTTTGTTCATGTGTTGTTGATTCATGCTTTAATGTTTACATCATTAATCTGTTTTAAGTAGAAAAGAAGAATTAATTGCTACAGGTTTTAAAGTTTTTGGGACAACCGATTCACCCCCCCCCCCCCTCTCTCAATTGTCCGGCCTAATTCCAACAAAAATAAGTATGGAAACTCAATACAACTGCAGATACAATTCAGAAATATATAGAGATTAATGCCCAAGAATTCTAACCTTCAAAGGTGACAAGATACATGAGAAAGGAATATTATATTAGTGTAAATGTATGTGCAAATGACTGGTTCCTTCTTCAATCAGCAAATTCAAAGGTTGAACAGCAGTGAATGTGCCAAATAGACACCTCCAACAGGGCAGCCAGCTCATCCACAAACATCAACAAAGTGGCGCCTCCTTATACAGTCCAACACACCTCAAGACTCCTGTTGACTTCTAAGATCTAATCAAACTTTATATGGATGCTTTTCCATAGGTAGCGGCACCTTTAGGAAGCTCATGTATTCATTCCCAAACATGCTACGGTTCCCTTATTTGAAACTTAAGGAGGTACGGCTCTCAAGCACTCACGCCTCCTCTTATTTTATATTCTTTAAACTTGTGTTCTCCTTTTTGAAGGGCTGTAGCTAGTGTAATAAAGGCTTCACAAGCCTTAGAAATGTTCATTGCTCCCTTGAATGTGAGCGCCATTTTCAATAAGTGGTACGGTTAGCATAATATGTGCCGCAATGATGTAGCTATGGTTTTAACCCAATAAATTCTGATTTATTTGTATGAATAAAACTTCACACAGCACTGGAATGAATCAAACTCCCTCACACACATCAATAAGGACTAGTTCGCACCAACTTAGATGCAAAATTGGAAGATGGGAGAGGCCAAAAGAAGAATGGGCAGAGAGAATATGTTGTTTCTGCACTTTGGAGTTAGTGGAGACGGAATGGCACTACATCATGGAATGCCCGGCTTACAAGGATATAATGGCCAATTATTATGATACCTTGAATGTGGGCTCTTTGACCAACTTGTTTGAGGAAGAGAGGATAGCTAAATTTGCAGTGTACTTGACCAAGATTCATAGCAGAATGTCTAGGATCCAAAAGCAAAGGGGATCCAGTTAGATGTTGTGTGGGGTCTTGCCTGTTTTGGATCTGCGTTTCCAGGGTGCTTTTGGCTCTTTTGCTGGGTGTTTTGGTTTCTGGCGGTCCCATAGGTTGTTTGGCCTCGTGGACGTTATTAAAAGCTTTCATTCATTCACCACTAAATAAATCTTCAGTAAAATCTTCACACAAACTACTAAATTTGTATTTGCAAGTAAATCACACAAATTTAGCAATGAATGTTTCCTACAAAGCAAATACCCAAAACATGTGAAAATGATGTAACCTTCAGCACAACTCGTCAAATCTGTAACAATCTATTCTAGATGAACCACACCGTATTGGCAAAGAGGATCTTCCACCGCCGAAACCAATCTTCGTCTTTGGGATTTTGTCCTAGGCTGTTGTTGAACAAACCTGGTCAACCTCCACAATTGGGGTTTCAAAACAATGCAAATACCAAGAATGAGGAAAAGACTCCCCTCAACCTTCTTTTATAACCCCTGTGGAACTTTCGAGAAGTTATATTTTATAATCACTTAAATAATAAAACTTTATCTCCTTAGAAAGTGACTTTATTTTATAATTTACTTTTGAACCCTTAAGTCACTTAATGTCTCCTTTTTAAATAGATAAATTATTTTCCACATATTCATCCAAATTTACAGAAATTATTATATTGGCCAAAAAAGGGACATTAGAAGTCCTCCCCACTCAAAGATTGCTTGTCCTCAAGCAATGCCAACTCAAACCTCCAAATCCTTCCAACTAACCCTTCTGCAAATACCTAGGTCCCAAATCAATCTTAGGAATATTACACCATGCTTTCGCTGCACTACTCTGATCAAAACTGGAATATCAATGTAAATTTCATCTATTTTCATTTCTTGTGTCCCAGAATAATGAGTCAAGCTATGATACATACAAAATTTGGATTCTTCTGTGGGCAACAAGCTATCTATTTTCATTTCCAGTGCCTATTATATGGGCAACAAAGTCATAGTTCATTAAGAAAACAACAAACTGAAACCAAAAGAACAATGAGCTATATATTTGCATACATCACAGAATATGAGATCTTGAAACAAAACATACTTAGTGATCCAAATCATAACTACATATAGCCATATATAACATGAGAGAGATTATTACAAAGCTTACAATATTTTTAGAATGCTGTCACACTCATCTAACCCAGTATTACATTCGTGCCATCAAACATGGCAAAGGAGAATACCCAACTACAGCTGAGAAATCCTCCTGGATACATACCTAATGACATGGAGACATTTGCAACAAAACCCATATACAATATCAACTCTTTTGACTTCACAGGTCTGCACTCCTCAATGAGTTGAACTGGCATTTCAATGGCTGCCCTGCAACTTTCTGCACTTGTAGCTGTCTTCTAGAGACCACACAAAAAAAACCAACCTCTTTTGAAATGAGTTTCAATCTTCTATTTATAGCCTTAGCAACTCAGATTTGATGATGGAATGGGAGGAAAAACCCTAACAACCCCACCAACTGCATTAAATACATCATTTTCAACTACCTATTTTGCATTAATAGTGATCTAGAAAGTAGCTAACGCATTCTGGGTGTTTATAGGCCTCTGGCGGGTGTTAGGACAGCGGGAGAACCTGGCACACAAGAACTGGTGCCAAGGTGCCAGTAGACCCGAAGTCCCACCGGAACCAAAAGTGACCAAGGCCCCAAATGAAAAATTGTCTGGCACACAAGAACTGGTGCCAAGGTGCCGACGAACCCAATGTCCCACCAGAACCAAAAGTGACCAAGGCCCCAAATGAAAAATTGATCCGAAACTTCATAAAATACTGAGCCATTTTCTAAAAGAATGACTTGCAAATTCGTTTTTTTGCACCTTCAAACTCAACTTGCAAATTACCTTCAAACTCAACTTGCAAATTCGATTTTTTGCACCTTCAAACTCGATTTGAAAATCCAAGGGGTCTGGAAGGATTTTGGACTTGGAAGACCTTCTCTGCCAGCAAGGATCAGGAGTTCGAGGGGACGAGAAACTTTGGAACTAGATCCAAAGGTTCCAGCGGGACTCAAAATCCCAAAGGGAAGAGGAGGAGCCGGGCAAAAGTTTTTTCCCGGAACTTCAAAGGGGAAAGAGAGTGGGGAGCGGTTAAGCGGAGGGAAATTCGAGAAGTTATATTTTATAATCACTTAAATAATAATACTTTATCTCCTTAGAAAGTGATTTTATTTTATAATTTGTTTTTGAACCCTTAAGTCACTTAATGTCTCCTTTTTAAATAATTAAATTATTTTCCACACATTCATCCAAATTTACGGAAAATATTATAGTGGCCAAAAAAGGGACATTACAGGATATTTTCTACAAGTGTTGCACTTATTAAAATAAATATCGTAATATTTGATTACTTAATGCCCTAGCATACCATTTACAAAAGGATAGGGTTCTTGGACAAAAGCCCACCCGAAGTGCATAGAGCCTTGTGAATCAATCTTATAAAAGTAAACATAAACAAATCACCAACAAGATAAATAGGTGTGATATTAGGCAAAGATCATGTATCATCAATAGCAATGTATACACTAGTCACTCGAGTCAAAATACAAGTAATATGTTACCTACAATCACCAATTGGCAATGACTCTGTTGGGAATCCTTTTTTCAAGCCAACTATTTGCAAAATTTTGCCAAGTTGCCCAAACAAGCTAATCTGGTCAAATCCATCAAAGGCCCAACCCTGTTCTTTTTGAAATGCAAGGAAGAAATCCAAAAAATGACTAAGTCCCAAAGTTTCTAAGTGTTTCCTTGTATTTTTTGCCTTTGTCAGAGTTTCGGAGTTCGGGGTTCCTTCAACATACCTTTCCCATCGGCTCCGATTTCTGCCTTGGTTCCTTGCGATAACGCCTAAGTATTTCAGGCGTCGGAGGTTGGGCTTGTGGCTTTCTGTCTTCTTCCGGGAGGGCCGAAGGAAGAAGGTTCGACGGCCGAAGTCCGCCTGAGTATTTCTTTAAGTTGTAGGGACGGCGGCAGGCGGGATGTTTTCCTTATCCCTTCTTTCTCTTGGAAGGTAGAACAGTGAAATCCCGAAGGCCGAAGTCCAACGGGGCCAAAATTCTGCTAAGTCTTGCGCATTATCGTGGCGTCAGTTGAGTGGGACCCAATGAGGGGCGCGTTGATGCCGAACTGTTGACACGTGTTCAAATTCGAACAGAGCCAAAAATTTTCTAAGTGTTGTGGATTTTGGCAACCGAGGGTTTGTCTTGTTTCTTTCTTTTGGGAGGCGGGGGGCGAAAGGCCCGAGGCCCAACCCCCGGCGACTTTCATTCTTTTAAGTATTTCGGGTCGGGCAGTTCTTTTCTTCTCTTCCAAAGTGCTCGGTGCAGGGCGAAGGCTTGACCCCCGAAGTCCAATTTGTCAGAAGTCGATTGACTAGCCTTCCATACTCCTCCCACCGCTTGGGAATGCGTCAACAACTTCCGAGAACGCTATTAATGCGAAGTGGGTAGTTGAAACCAATGCTTTTATTGCAGTTGGTGGGGTTGTTAAGGGTTTTCCCGCCCATTTCACTCTCAAATCCGCATTGAGATGGCTATAAGGGCAAGATCTGGACTCTTTTCAAGGGTTGGTCTTTTGACATTTCTTCAAGCGACAAAGTGCAAAGCTCTCTAGGGTTTCAAAGAACAAAAAGTTCCAGTTCTCCAGCAAACAAGACACAGGTTATGAAAGGTTTCGTATTGATTTCAAGGATCAATGTATGAACTTCTCCTTCTTCTCATGTAAATTTTCAAGGAAATCCTAAGTTTCGGCTAGGGTTTCCTCTTGCCACACTTTGTGGTATGACTGTAACCATTGATTAGATGAATATGACAGATTCTTAAAACATTACATGCTATGTGATGATCTCTTCTATGGTTGTAGATGAATGATTGTATTTTGACAAAGGATTACTAAGTATATTTTTCATTGATCGTTGTTTTTCTTGGATCTGGGTATTCAGAAAGTGTGTTTCATTTCTGTGTTGTCTTTCCCTCTACTAAACTGTGGACTCTGTAACCCATCATAATAGGCACTGGTCTGAAATGTTTGATCACCCACACCTCTTTTAAACAACTAAAACAAACTTATCAAGTGTGAAATGAATAGTTAGTATTGCATGCGTTGTTGTGGTTTTGTGTTAGAAATAGGAAATATCGTTAGTGAAGTCTTCAAAGTATCAATTCTAGCAAACCAAACAAGCATACCCGCACCTTCCATTATAACAGGAAGTGCCTTTCATCAGCTCAAACAGAGGTTTTAGTGCAGCAAGCTTGTCTTAATCTAGTGACTGTATTTAGGGACTAAAACAGTAGTTGGGTATTGTTGCAATAATATGACCTTAAGAATATCTTCCATTATTGTTGATCCTTGTTAAAAGGATACCTCTAGGAACACCCTCCTTGGTTTAACTGAGCTAGTAGCGAAAGGGAGATTACCCATTCCCAACCATTGGCCCTTAATCATCCTTATCCTGTCGATGAACCTCTTCTCTATCTCCTTGAGGACAAACCTAGCCTGTGAGATTGAAGAATGTTCTAGGGATTAGGACAAGCTATTTTGGCACTCAATAGACTCTATTCTTAGCATCTCCATTTCACTATATTTGGCCCTTCTAACCAATCATCCAAGCTTCCTCTAATGGCTACGATCTCCTTCAGCCCTTTGCTCTGCTCCTCAACCTCTGCTGCAGTCTCCAACCTTGCCCTTAGACTCTCTTTGCACACACGGAATCTCAACGTTGTCCTCTCCCATGGTCATCATCATACTCTAGTGCACTTCTCCTTCATATCCCTTCTGAATGGCCTATAAAGGGGTATTTGTAGGCATCCACAAGGCTAAGGATTGGCTACCAACAAACCTAGACCACCCCTATATTGACATGTGTACCTTTGAACCTGCCATGTGGCTGTAAATCTAGGGACTCAAGGTACATGGCTGCTAAGGAGGATGCATCTGTCCCACTTCCCTCCATGTTTAGCGACCTTTGTTGATCCTCAACCCCCCTTTGTTTGTCAGCATTCTTCTCTTGGCATTGATCACCAATTGGCAATCTTTGTCCTTTTCCTTCTTCCTTTGCCAGCAGGGATGTTGATGATGATTATTGACCTGACATATCTAGTGCCAACAGTCTTCACAATGATATGGAACAAAATCGGCTATATAAGTATCAACATGATATAGATTCCATAAATCACAATTGTGAGATGTTCATCCCCAAGTACATCATTTTTCCTCCATGTTTACTGCCTGACTCTTCTACACTAAAAGAAATCACCTGACCCCATTTTATCAACAGCAGCAAAGTTTATCCAATGTGAAACTAACCTCTTAGTACAACAAAACAGATACCAAGAAATTTGAAAACAATTCTTTGCATACGTATAAAAAAGCAAGCAAAATTTCCACTAAGCAACTGTCTATTAGCATAAGCATGCAGATGGACAAAAAAATTATACCTCATTGAAACCAATTTTACATTTCAGAAGAGATTTTATTTTATCATCTTAAACAATTCTCACTTCTGTAATGTCGGGATTTCGACCAGACTACATACACACCAGTAGTTCTGATGCAATTGAATGATATAAGACAATTAGAATTTTAGCATCTTTAGCCTCATATAAATGAATAAAACCACTTGGAATTCACTCTAAAAATGACTTGCTAGATGGCAACAGAAATAGCATACGTGATACTCAGTATTGGAAGTCCTCCTTCCATGCCAAGGTAAAGAATTGTACCATACCAGCTACCCTGCATGATAATCTAATAACAATTAACAAACTTGAGCTATCCACATTCTTTGCATGGGTCTGTTTATTAAGATATTTAAATTCTGATGCCACAACTAAAGAAGAAACGAAAAGACAGAAATGGAATGAATACAGTGCTGACACAATCATCTAAGACCATGTAGCCAAATAAAGAAAATGCTTTGTTATAAGAGAAACAAAAACGCAACCAAATGAATACATTCGTTAGCTTAATAACAAGAATCCACAATCAGAAAAACACTACATTGGAAGATTCATACCATGGATATTTGTAGAGGGAGGAAGCAGAAAAAGTATTACTTTGTTTTTTTGAACTATTGACATAAACAAGTTATGTTATGTAGGGCATAAAGTGGCTATAAACAGGAAGTTGTACGAGATAGAGGAGTACCAATATTCATGAAGTTGTGTTGCAGTTTATCAGATCCCGAGCTTGAGCATCCAACCAAGCTAGGGCACACTTCAGTTCCCTGCATTGGGCATCTCTCTTCCCAAGCTTCCTTGCTTGTGCCACCAGGCATTTGGTTTTGCTGGTAATTAAAGGTTTCTTTATGATTTTTCAACCCTCATTTTTTCTGCTAAGACATTCAAAATCATTCCCATATGTCATTGAAACTAGGTGTGCAGTTCCATCTTTGCTTTGCCTTTGATGTTTGGATCAATGGGTTTTTATTTAGTTCTGTTCCTGCTCATTGCTGGATACTTCCCTACTCTTCTGGCATTTTCATTTCAAAAGTTGCTTCCTTAAAAGGGATTATTTTCTTTGAAACAGAATACAAATTGTTCTTGAAACCTAAATGAGGTCAACTGAAGGGGCCATAAATTGAACCATAGTTTAGCAATGGCATGTTAGGGCATCCTCGGCATATTCAAAAATATGTTGGGAACCAATCGAGACATTCTTTAACCATTACAAACTTTTAATGTGAATAGTTTGCTTTTCAAACTCTGAATGCTTTGCATTTATTACAAGAACATGTATACATGATAACTGGCATACACAACTTCTTAGGTTCATGCCAGAGCAATCCACCAAGTACAAGGCAATGCAAGTCAAAGGCTATGTGATTGGTGGTGTTCAAAAGCAATCACCAATCTAACTATTTTCATTAGAAATGTAAATACAATTAGACTACCGGGAATGATGAATTTAAGCCAATTCTTTGCAAGAAGAAATAAAAATGCAAATGTCCAAAACTTTCTTAACCTATTTGCAACCTAGTGAATTGTTTAAAGTATGGTTTCAAAACTCCTTGAGTACGCACCTTACTCACAACTCACAAGTACTTCCAAGTTGTTTTTGCAGATGAGTAAATCACACATTAACTCACGTAACCCAGTTTTGTTGATTTTTTGGCAAGGTTTGCCGAGTTTTTCCTGAGTTTTGGCGACTCTTGGTGAGTACTCCTGACTTTTGTCAAGTAAATGAATTTAAAGTATTTTTTAATTTCCTAAGTTCTGCCAAGTCACCAAGTTCAAGTCAAAATTGGATCTGCTGAGTCACAAATTTTGAAATTATGGTTTAAAGAGCATTCAAGTGTGTTCGAAATGTCATAAAATAGAAAATCAGTACTCACACAATGTAAGTTTGATTTGTTTGTGAATGCCTAATAGTATGAGGACAAGGCCAAGAAGAGGGACTGTCCCGAACCTCTAATAGGCACTTTGCAATGACAATGAAACAGAAACAAAATGAGAACAGCAGTATTGTGTTTGGATTTAAAAGGGTGTGAAATATGGGCTATTGCATGAGCCCAACCCATACCTCTAATATCCAAAGTCGGCAAGAAAACAAGAAAGTTGTTCAGAAAAATGCCAGAAATCGTGTCTGCAGTCTATACTAATGAATAATAAATAATATTTAAACCATCCAAATATAATCAATCTAAAACTAATCTATTTTACTTAATCTAATTACAACAAACAAAGGGTACAAGGGGACACGTCCTATGATGTCCCGATATTAAAGCATTGTTTAAATTAAAGATTTAAACATCATGATAAAAGACGGTGAATTCGCTTTCGTGAAATACGGTGTTTAGTCAATTTGAAAAAAGATAATTACGTATGTATTAATATTTAATACATATTAATAATATTATTAATATATAATATTTAATAAACAATATTAAATAATATTATTATATAAATAATCTAATGTAATTAAAATATAATATATAATATATATTATTAAATTATATAAAAATAAATATAAATATTAGTAATTTAAATATTATTACAATTATTATAATATAATATATTAATGCTATAAGTATATATATATAAATAAATATATATATTTACATATACTAAATATATTTGCATATACTATATAATATATAAAATGATATACATTTTTTATAGGCAGCGATTATTAATAATGAGGAGCAGCGGACAAGTTTCTAACAATAATGAAATGTAATAAAACCAAGATTAAATAAAGGCAGCGAATGTTTATGAAAGGGCAGAAAATCAGAATAAGCGCTCCCTCATAACCCAAACAAGGTTATTTAGTGTATTGGCAACGATTATTTGCAAAAGGCATTTAATATATGATATAAAGCTGCAGCGATCTATGAAGGGGTACATCCCTTGAAGCATATAAAAGAGAAATATCTAATTTGGAAAAGGGAAATAGATAGAGTTAATAATATATATACAGATATTTCTGAATATGTGTTTACAGGCAAGCAAGTGAATAATATATTTCTGAATTTAAATATATATATATATATATATAGTTTCTGAGTTAAGAATATATACATATATATATTCTGAAGGGGAATATATAGGAAGAATATATATCCTAATAAAATATATACATCTGAATTAATATTCAGATCTGCATAAGTAAAGAAGGATCATACAGAAAAATATATCAGTCACCCTCACATATATATATATAGCAGCAGATTGGAATTATCAATCAAATCAAGTCATATAAACAATTGTGACACAGCAAGAGGATATATTGCCATCCCTGAACTGAACTATATTTATTGATCAAGAGGTACTTATAGTTATAATTAATTATCTTATTCAATTACAGGCAAACTATGTTGGGTTGCATAGGGGTATAGAGGCAAGTAAGAAGATTGGTCCTTCCAATCCACGAGAGATGATACGTGGGAAGCATGCCCCCCATCATGCTCTCATCAAGTCATGTTAAAGGGATGATAGGTGGGAAGCATGCCCCCCATCATGCCATCATCAAGAGATGATAGGTAGGAAGTGTGCCCTCCATCATGCTCTTGTCAAAATGTGATAGGTAGGAAGTGTGCCCTCCATCACACTCTTGAGTCTTGAGCTTGATATTGGTAGGGTGTGCGGCCAAGGTGGACATAGGAGGTGATAGGTAGGAAGTGTGCCCTCCATCATGCTCGAACTTGCAAGTATCCTATGGGACCCATCATAGGATCGCCTTGAGGATTGGAATAACTATATGTTGAACTAATATTATTTATGCTATATCATTAATTATGCTATGATGTATTGATTTCATTACTATATTCTAATTTATTGATCTTTAATATTGCTAATGCCCCTTTCTAGTAGTTATTCTTGTGTGCAGGTTAAGAAATCAAGAATATCCTAAAAGGGGACATTACATGTCCCCTGCCCTTTTGCAAGTGTGCCCATACCGAGGATGCTCTAGGGACACAGGGGACGCCTTAGAAAAGTCCCCCTGCCATTCCCTAACCCTTACCTCTACTTGGAAACATCCCGGAGACAGATGGGAAACGCTATGGAACATAGGGTATGGCTGCTCTATCCCCACCTTCAAAAGCTCAGGAAACAAAAAACACCCAGTGAGAATAAAAAATTAGAAAGGTATGTTTTCCAATTGGCCCCCATACTATACTCAGCCCTAAATCCTTAAACACAGCCCCATTATTCATTTCATCACTATTCTTCATATCAGCGAGTGGCAGCAAGTTGAAGTCGCTTGAAGGAGAATGAAAAGAAAAAAAAAATGAAGTTCAGTTTGAGTTTCAGTTATTGATTATTCTGGCAGCAGCAGGTTGCAGACAGCAGCAGCAGTGAAGGATTGAGGAGAAGGGCAGAGGTAAGCATTATTACTGTTAGTGTTTTTTTGCTTTTTTCCAATTTTTTTCCTAAGTTTCACGGTTGAATTTTTTCTTTCCTTTATTTTCCATTTTCAGTTTGCACTTGCAAGGTGCACTCAATTTTTCACAAAACACCAAACAACATGAGCAACAGCAGTCAAAATGAACATAATACAGTTAACATGGAACAAATAAGAGTTTCAACTAGGGGTTCATCAAGGTGTGGGAGTGATGTGGATGAAGTAAGACTATGCAAAGGGGCCCATTCAAACTCTCTAAACCTCTTCTGCAATTTGTAACAGCTATAGAAAAAGACAAAAAGAAAATTTTGGAGGGAGTAGAATTTGGTTGTGTCATATTTGCAACAAAGATTTTAGAGAGTTACACCAAGGTATATGGTAACTTCTTGGGCATTATAAGATAAGGGGTTAAGGTTTGTCTACAAATAGGCACAGCTGAAAAGGTGGAGATTAATAGATTGTTTATAGAGAGCAAAGCAAAGTCTAAGAGTATGCCAATGCCTGTAGAGTCTACACAATCTGCTATGCCATCCATGATTGCTAGTGATGATGTTTCTCTAATAGGAAAGAGGAAGACAAGTGGTAGTGAGAGGTTAGTGATAGTTGCAAGTATGTTTAGTATGCAATCATAAGAAGTGGAAGAGTCTTCCATTGCCAAAGTTTTCTTTGCCTATGCTATCCCATTTCATATGGCATGTTCTCCCTATTTCAAACAAATATTCAAAGATGCAATTTATGTTGGTCCCTATCATGTCCCCTTTTTCAATTAAAGTAAAAGGAATAATAAAGTTAATATTTTTAAGTTGTCTAACAATTTACTTTTTATTTTGTTAAAAGGGACAACTTAATATTACTCTATTAAAATAATTATAAGATCATATTAATGTTGTGTTCCACAGCATTTCAGGGACGAGGACTGGGGGACGGTAGGGGATGCGTTTCGGGGACGGCAGTCCAAGGGCCATTTTTTGCGGAGAGTGGGGGGACAGCGATATATAAATTTTTCAATATATATATATATATATATATATATATATATGAATTGTTCAAAATATATTATATAGAGAAAGAGAAAGAGATATATCAATAATTGATAACAACAATATCAATATGTGAATAAATCATGACAGCAGTAGTATAACAGCAATATAAACAGCAATAAAATTAATCATGAGATTCATCACAGCAGTATTAAAGCATTTCGTTACTCAAATTCTAAAATTAAAGTTAAACTCAAAGTCTCAAACTTCAAAATACAACAATCTATGCCTCATTCCTATTCTTGTCAAATGCCTTCGTGAAAATTTTTGTGACTTGGACATTTGTGCTGCACTGGATCAACTCAATTGGTTAATTTGTTTATTCTGCACTTGTTCTTTGATATGGTGACAATGAACCTCTATTTGCATTGTTCGGTAATGAATGACTAGACTTCCTAATAGTGCTCTGAAGGTATCAGTCTTTTTTAATATTAAAAATGTGATCTTTTTAAATATTTTTTAAACTCTGGTTGCCATAGGGGACGCCTGGCCATCCCCAAGACATCCCCTAGCCGTCTCAAGGACTGCTAGGCGTCCCCTAAACGTCCCCTAGCCGTTTCGGGGATGGCCGGGCATCCCCTAAATGTTTCCCGCCGTCCCCTAATTTGGGGACACGGTTGGGGACGTTTCCTTTTTTTTTGGGGGGGGGGGACGCCAAGGGGACGTCCCCTGCCACGTCCCCGTCTTGGAAACACCATTGGGGACGGGGACGTGCCCGTGAAGGCCGGGGACGCATCCCTGTATTAATGAGATATTAAAAGATCTTTATTAACATAATAAGAGATCTTGTAAGAAGGAAACTTTTGGGGAAAAAAGAAAAGCAAAAAACAAAAGATTTATAAAAGATAAAAATTCCTCATGATTGGGTATGCTATTTTATAATCAAAAACCCCCTTTTGCAAAGCTTGGACATTTTTGTTCATCTTTTACAAGAGGACGTAAACCCCCATGGCTTCCACAGAATTGGAGGACGAAATCCCTTCAATTCAATTTCAGTGATTTCATCCAAAAATCATATTGTGCTAAGATTGAAGAATTTTCTACTATAATGTCCTCTTCTAGACACATGGTTAGTCCATCATAGAGTTCCCGTGGACTAGCAACTTGGTTAGGGAACCGTGGTTGTTTTGACTTGGAGGTTTGTGTCGGTGGAGGAATTATGGTTCGAATTCAATGGATCCAGTTGGCACATTCTAAGGGGCTCAGATTTCTCTTGGTCAATACTTACTATTTTTAGTAAGTCCGGGGTTAGTGTCGGTTTGGCATTTTCAGAGTGGCATCGGATTCGTCTCGTCGAGGGCTTTCCGACAAGCTATAGATCTCCTAATTCCGGCACTGTATTCATATTTATTTTAAAGTCCAAAGATTTATTAATGTTATATTAATATGGACTTTATTATATTTGTGCAAAAGTGACTTTAGGGGAAATGAAGACATAACTTTAAGTTGTGACCATGGGCACCCTTCCCTAGGGAAATAAAAGTGTTCTAAAATGTTAATTTCCCTCCTTAATGTCCAACGCCCATCTTGGAGGGGAAATAAAAAGAGGTTTTGGAGCTCATTTGGAATATGCTTGCTTTATTATATTTCTTGTGAAAGCTCTACTAGGGTTTGAGCGTTTGAGCAAATCGAACTAGGCTTTTGGAGACGAAAACCTCCATTAGTGATGGCATTCTATAGGTGTGAAATACCACCCAAAGGTGCCATTGATGGTGGATACATTCAACATTCGCATTTGTGCTTGCAATGGAGACATTCAGAGGATTTCTTGAGCTGATATGATATATCAATCATCCATTGTTATTGAGTTCTGATTTTAGAGGGTTTGGAGGCAATTGCTTGTGTGATTCGGGTCCGAGATGAGGATGTGGAGAAGACAGCATTCAGGTGTCACTATGGACACTTTGAGTTCCTGGTCATGCCGTTCGGCTTGACTAATGCACCAGTGACTTTCTAGTCTTGCATGAACAGAGTCTTCAAGGAGCAGTTGAGGAGGTTTGTTCTAATACTTTTTTATGATATTCTGATTTACAGTAAATCTTGGGAAGAGCACCTGAAACACATTGACATTGTGTTGAGCATTCTGGAGAGAGAGTCTTTATATATGCTAAGATGTCAAAGTGTGAGTTTGGGATGACCGAGTTGTTATACTTGGGTCACATTATTAGTGCTAGCAGTGTAAAGGTAGACCTGGAGAAGATTCGGGCAATAGTGGACTGGCCACCACCAAAGAATCTCACTCAGCTAAAGGGATTCTTGGGTTTATGTGGATATTACCGTAGATTCGTGAAGGGGTTTCCTCAGTCAACTGCACCCCTCATAGATTTGACTCGTAAGGATGCATTTAGTTGGACAGGGGGTACGTAGGAGTGCTTTGACAAATTCAAGCAGATTATGAGTACATGCCCTGTGTTGGCAATACCAGATTTCAGCAAGCCCTTCAAGTTGCAGTGTGATGCCTCAGGAGAAGGCATTGGTGCGGTAATTATGCAAGATAAGCACCCCATAGCATTTGAGAGCAAGAAATTGAGGGGTGTGGAACGCAGCTACAGCATTTATGACAAGGAGATGTTAGCCATAATGCATGCATTGGCTAAATTCAGACAGTATTTGGTACGTAGCAAATTTGTAGTGAAAACAGATCATAATAGTCTGAAGCATTTCCTTGGACAGAAGGATCTTAATGAACGGCAACAGAAGTGGGTCAGCAAGCTACAGGCCTACGACTTTGACATTGTTTATGTCAAGGGAAAGAAAAATGTTGTTGTCAATGCTTTATCCAGGAGGCCCCATTTGTGTGCACTAGGTGCCATTGCAGATGATTGGAGGGAGATGATATCAGCTGAGTATGCTAAGGATGCATGGGCTACTAGAATAATTGATGGTACCATTAAGGATGACAGGTACACAGTGGTAAATGATTTAATCATTTACAAGGACAATCTTTTTGGTGTTCGGATCACAGATGAAGCAGAAAGTTTTGAGGGCATTCCATGACTTGCTGATGGCAGGACACCCGGGTTACTTCAAAACTTACAGGCAGGTTAGACAGAGGTTCACTTGGAAGAGCCTCAAGACAGAGGTGATGCAGTATGTGAGAAAGTGCCCGATATGTCAGCAGAACAAACAGGAGCACTCATTTCCAGGAGGTTTATTGCAGCCCCTACCCATTCCTGAGAGGAAGTGGGATAGCATTTCTATGGACTTTATCACAGGTTTACCAAAAGTCCAAGGTAGGGATTGCATTTTCGTGGTAGTGGACAGGTTGACAAAGTATGCACACTTCTTTGCCATCCCTACCACTTTCACTACAGCACAGGTTGCAGAGTTGTTCTTCCGTGAGGTATTTCGACTCCATGGGTTGCCTTGGAACATTGTCAGTGATAGGGACAACAGGTTCCTTAGTAATTTTTGGCAGGAGCTCTTCAGGTTGACAGGGACAGAGCTCACACCCAGTACGAGTTACCACCCCCAGATAGATGGTCAGACGGAGCTAGTTAACAAATGGGTGGAAGGATACCTCCGAAATTATGTTTCAGGGTAGCAAAAGGCATGGGTTAAGTGGCTTTACATGGGAGAGTACTATTATAATTCCACATACCACATGTCTATTCAAATGTCGCCATTTATGGCTCTATATGGGTATGAGGCACCGAGCTTTGTTGATTTATTGTTTGGTGATAGCAGAGTGCCGAAGGCCAAAGGCCTTCTCCAGGAGAGTCAGGACGTTATGAGGTCTTTGAAGGAGAACATACAGAAGGCTCAGAACCAGCAAAAGCAGTATGTAGATCAGCAGAGGACTGAGCGATCTTTTGAGGTTGGTGACATGGTGTATCTCATGCTGCAGCCCTATAGACAGTCCACTCTCAAGAAGAGTGAGGCAGAGAAGTTGAAGCCACGGTATTATGGACCTTTCAGGATCTTCAAGAGGATTGGAGAAGTGGCTTATGAATTAGAGTTTCCAGCAAGTAGCAGGGTACATAATGTGTTCCATGTATCTCGCCTCGAGAAGGCGTTGGGGCATAATGTGACACCATCCATAGAGTTGCCTCCTCTTGATGAAGAGGGGAAGTTGATACTAGTACCCGAGGCCATAATAGACACTAGGGAACGTAATTTGGGGAGGATTATCAGAGAATACCTGGTTAAATGGAAGAACCTGCCGATTGAGGATGCTACGTGGGAGAGTGCGCAGATTCTGGAGCATCCTGATCTGAGATTGCTTGAGGCAAGCAATCGTAGGGAGGGCGGAATGTAATGTCCCCTTCTAGACACATGGTTAGTCCCTCATAGAGTTCCCGTGGACTAGCAGCTTGGTTAGGGAACCGTGGTTGTTTTGGCTTGGAGGTTTATGTCAGTGGAGGAATTGTGGTTCGAATTCAGTGGATCCAGTTGGCACATTCTAAGGGGCTCAGATTTCTCTTGGTCAGTACTTACTATTTTTAGTAAGTCCGGGGTCAGTGTCGATTTAGCATTTTCAGAGTGGCATCGGATTCGTCTCGTCGAGGGCTTTCTGACGAGCTATAGATCTCTTAATTCTGGCACCGTCTTCATATTTATTTTAAAGTCCGAAGATTTATTAATGTTATATTAATATGGACTTTATTATATTTGTGCAAAAGTGACTTAAGGGGAAATGAAGACATAACTTTAAGTTGTGACCATGGGCACCCTTCCCTAGGGAAATAAAAGTGTTTTAAAATGTTAATTTCCCTCCTTAATGTCCAACGCCCATCTTGGAGGGGAAATAAAAAGAGGTTTTGGAGCTCATTTGAAATATGATTACTTTATGATATTTCTTGTGAAAGCTCTGCTAGGGTTTGAGGGTTTGAGCAAATCGAACCAGGTTTTTGGAGACGAAAACCTCCATTAGTGACGGCATTCTACAGGTGTGAAATACCACCCAAAGGTGCCATTGACAGTGGATGCATTCAACATTCGCATTTGTGCTTGCAATGGAGACATTCAGAGGATTTCTTGAGCTGATATGATATATCAATCATCCGTTGTTATTGAGTTCTGATTTTAGAGGGTTTGGAGGCGATTTCTTGTGTGATTGTTGATAGTTATTTGCTGTTGTGTTAATCTTATTGCTGGCCGTACCAATCAGCTTCGTCGTACCATGTCTAGGAGGCATTTTGGGCTTTGGAACTTCATTCTTTCTATATCAAACTTGGCGTGAGGGCTTCCTTTGATGGTGCAGCAACATTGGAGGGTGTGCAGACCTAATCTTTGCCTTATTTCAGCTGTTCTTCACTTGTTGGGCCGTACATACTTTTCTGGGGTGGCGTGAGGTCTATGAGGACTCAATCTATATTGATAACGGCTGATATATCCCTCATTTTGGAGGTGTTTAGAGCTTATTTTCACTACTGAAACATTTGTATTGTTCTTCCTTATACTCCATTGGAATGTGGAGTGATTCCGGCCATACCCAATAGCTAGTCCGACAACAGCACAAAACTAAAGATGTATTCTGCATATGGGTATGTCATAGTAATTGATATTTGGCCATTTTGCTATCTGGGTAGTCAATAGTTTCTTCATATTCTTTGTATATTTTCTAGGTTTTGGTTATTTGCTCTATATTGTATGCTCCGGCAACACATCTGCAGAAAAACTAAAAACCCCTTCTGCATTCTTCTGTCTAGTTCTGAAAGACCACAATAAAAATTAAAAATAACACATAAAAAGAACTTTAAAAAATTACAAACAGGTACGGCACATTACATCTAATTTCAATTTTCAGTTTGCAAGTGTGGTTGCAAGGATATTTCAGTTTGTGTAGAGAGTTTATATATTCAAAATATATATATATATAAAGAGAGAGAGAGAGAGTTGAGCTGAAAAAATTATTCTTCATTAAGTTTCCAGCAATATGAATTATCAGATGTATTTCAGAGTTTATTTGTGAGGCCAATAAAGCTGGTTGTACCATCAACAAGGAATAAAATTGATTTAAAGTGGGTCGTACAACTTAAATACTAAGCACCCATTCCTTAGCACCAGTACAAGTATTAAAGGGAGCACTTGAAGTCATAAAGGGAAATTACAGCCTTTTGAAGGAATTTTTTTGGAGGCCATACAAGTAAGGGAAATGTGGCGTATAGTTTCAAAATGGTCTAGTTTGAGGTTTCATCAATATCAAATCTGATTCAGGTTCTAGTTCTTTGTTCTGAATTTTATAGAGTATATTCAGCTGCACTTCTCATGTATATTTATTGAATATTAAATAAAAGGTATCTGTTGTTCCCACTATTTCCAATATTATCATTTGGTTGCAATTTCAATTTGAAAATCAGATTTCATTTAACTAAATATTGCAATAGAAATATACAAAATAGAATTGCATATTTAATTGTTAAAAAAAATCAGGGTTTTGAGAAATTATAAAAGGGGATATTACAATCCCTCATTAATGCCTTGGAGAACATGAACTACACACAACCCCCTTGATAAAGAATTTTCTAAGGTGAATTTGGTAATGAAGTGAGGCAGACTTGGTTGACCATGAGCTGCTCTATTATCATGGATGGGCGAACCAATACTAGACATCAGTCACTCATCAACATCATAGTCACATGTGTAGTTGCTTCTTATTTTCTTAGAGTTGTTAATTGTTCAAGGAAGTGCAATCTTAGAGTTGTTAATTGTTCAAGGAAGCGCAAGGATGAGGACTTCCAATTTCAGGTTTTGAAAGAGTCCATAGAGGAGATTGTGGCCTCAAATGTTGTACAAGTGGTCACCCATTCAGCACGTGTAAATTAGTTAGCATAATGGTGGAGAATGCTTACAAGTACATCTTTTGGACCTTGTGTTGTGTTCCTGTGTTGTACCATGCATTGAAAGACATAGGGAAGATAGATTGGGTGAAGAGAGTGGTGGCAAAAGCTAGAGCTATTCAGATGTTCATTTGCAACTACCACAACTCGCTCTCTTCAAGACTTTTTAAAGGAAGGAATTCCTCAAACCTATAGAGAATAGATATGCTAGTTACTTCATTTTCTTAGAGAGGATGCTTGAGGTGCAAGAGCCTCTACAGTTGATGATAGTTAATTCAGAGGAGAATAGATGGCCTAATGCGAGCACTACTAAGAGAAAACCTATGAAACAAAAGATCCTTGATGATGACTGGCAATCCACTATGAGGTAAGAGAATTCTGATTTTATATTAAATTATTGAATTATTAACTTATTAATGTTTGTGTAACTTCATAATCTTATTTCTTTTTTGTATTAGCATTCACTCTATCATTGGAGTCTTCTAATCTTTTTCTTTTTTGCAATTTTGTTTGTACATATATTTCCTCCTCCATCTCACCTATTGTAGATGTCACTAGATATGCTGATACAAACTCTCCTAGTCTTGGAGAGATTTATGAGACTTCTGACAACATGCTTGGGTAGATGAAGCAAGCAATTCATAATAGGAATCCTAATTTGAAATTATATGAGCAGCATATCAGGCCCATTGTGACACGGTGGTAGAACAATATGAACACCCTAGTTCATATCGCAACTTTTTCTCTAGATCCTAAATGGTATGCACCAAGGACAAGGAGAGTGCCTCCTTTTAAAGATAAAGCAGTTATAGAAGAGTTAATGAAGGCCCTTCGATTTTCTAAATAACACCCTTGATGAAAAACACCATTAATACCAAATATCCCTGCTGGGGACTGCAAAATGACTTTGCTTTTATATCTAAATTTTTTCTTTGAAAATGCTTATAGTTTATAACAGTGAGGAAGAAATCAAAGAAAATACACTGCTGTTTTCTGCTGTATGAGTCCTATTTTGCCTTGAAATGGTCAACAAATGATAGAAGAAAGAAGAGTTCGAAAGAAATTCACTGCTACACTTCTAATTTTTGTAGAAGACTGTCAAAATTTCACAAAAACAAAGAAAATTGTTGTTGTATGACCTGCTGTATACCTTGTTGTTGGGAGAGGAAAGAAACTTATTTAAGCACAAGCTCAGTTCTAAAACAGGCACCTTTAATGGCTAATCCACTTAATTCTCTTGAGTTGGTGCTTCACCTATAAATATGAGAATTGACTTTTATTGGAAGGTCGTGTATAGCTTCAGACGGTGCCACCTATTAATAGCAAAGGTTTGTTTTATACTAAGCTTGGTTGGCTGAATATAAATTGCCACATTCCTTCTGCTAAGTCGGCTGTGATTAGGTGCACCCTTTTCAAATTCTAAAACAAAAATCCTTTTGCTAAGGTGCACACATTTGCCCTTGGCACGTGCCTATGCATTGACCTCACAAACTTTTGAAATTTGAATCAAATTCCTTTGTTCTGAACACGCCCTTGCAAGACAAGTACACACCTATATGAACAGTTTTGAACTCTCTGAAAATGGTCTTTAACAGGTGTTCCCCTCTGTATGGTGTTCACAATGCTCAGCTGATTTAAATCATTTGTAGAGTAATATAAGATGCATTTCTTCAAATATATATATATATATGAAAAAGGATTGAAAACACATATATCTAATTTCATTCACTTATGTTTAAAAAATCATGGTTGTTTGTTTCTAGAAAACATTAAGAATAATTGACGACAAACATATTGAGGATGTCAACATAGTCGATGAGAACCTCTCACTTAGTGACTAGCCAAAAAACATCATAATTGTTCTTTGATGAACAAAAAACAATTCCTACTTTCCTTTTATTCCCAAGGCAGTCTTGCAGAACTGTTAAGGGTGATTGTGAAAAGGCTACAGAAATGGAACCCAATTTTGGCAAATAAGATGGATTGCCTGTCAATGTTCTCTGATCCCCATACATGATTGTTTAATCCTTTATCTGATAGGACTAATATTTTCATAAATCAACATAAAACACAATGCATACGAACTAACAACTAGTGGGCTCTTTATATTTGGATTATTATGGTCACCTTATGAATATATTCTCACCACTTAGGCAGGGATCTGTTCCGTATCCAATACAGACTTTATGGTGTGACCCATAAGAATCTTTCAACTAACTGGAGATCTAAATGCAAATTCTTTAATGATACTGAGTCAAACTCCCTGGCTTATATCAGGGAAGGCTCAACAGGATGGCATGTTCCATTGTGTAATGACATTAACACAGCCACAAGCCTACAGGCATGCTTAGGTAAAGTATTTAGCATTGATGTGTATCATATTCAAGACATGTTTTCCACTCACAAAATATATTATAGTTCCTTAGAAATAAGGTCAGAGGAGTAGATTCTTCACTGAGTATGCAAAAAATGTGTGCTCCCTGTTGTTCTTTCACCATAGAAATCTGTTTGAAAGTGTTTATATTGCTCAGCTATAAAGAAGTAGAAAACCTCAAAAATTTTAAACCTTAATTTCATCTCCAAATATAGTAACATTGAAAAAAACATTTTGATCTTGACCCAAGCCAAACCATTAAAATAATGGGCAATTTCCTGGGAAATTGATTTCCTTCCCACAAATTAAAATGTCATAATTGCTATATTAGATGGAACGAAACAGAAAAAGTCTCTGTCTAGTAATGGGTGCCCACAAGTTACCACAATACTTGCTTTTGAAGGAAAATTGCATGCATTGATATAAGGCATGACTTCTGGCATTACAACAATTACATTGTAAAATATGGAATATGAATGTGCTTAAGATATTCAGTCTAACAATGATACAGTGGGTATAATAGATCTGAAGGAAAACACACTCCTAAACCAACCAATCACAGAAAACATAATGCCTGGGATGCGATAGAGGAAATCTGTGAGCCAATGTTAAAAAATTTACAAGTTAAAATTGTATGATGTGCTTGTTCAGCAAGGGGATGTCTGGCACTCTGCCACTAAGAACTATGGAAATTGGATATTACAAAAATGCAATTTTGGGGATTCTGAGAAATTAAAGGCATTCAATAAATCAGCATAGCTTGATTGAATACAAACTAGGGTAACCATGCAGGATTTTGTTCCTCAATTTAAATACCCGACTCTCAGCATTACCAAAATAACACCCCTACTCTTATTCCTATCTGCAAATCATGTTGTTCATCTTCAAACATTTAATTTTTGTATCCTCTTATTAAGATCATCTCTCTGCTAGTAATAATTAATGGTCGTATGCGCACAGTTCATAGTAATAGATGTGTTGTGTACATATGCTTGTTCCATTGTATTTGTATTTAGATATTTCATGAAAGGTCAGGCCCCTGATGTATCAAGCCACTAGAATTTATATATGGTACCCAGATTTCATAACTAGTAATAGTACAAGTACTCAATTCTGAAATAAACAAGATTTAATGATGTTTTGTATGGTACCTCAATGACATCTAGTATATGATCTTCATTTCTAATTGCATCAACAGCAGATAAGTCCACCAATGGATAATCTGTCTTAACACTCATACGATTCTCTTGAAGCAGCAGATCATTGAACTGTTCCAGCCTGTAATTACATGGAAAACATCCACAAGAATTAAAGCTGACTATACTGGTGCCTAAAGTGAAAACTAATATGAGATATTTTTTATATAAATCCAGAGGTACAAAATTTGAACTATATATAAGGTAAATGGAAAGAAATTCAATCGTTAGCTTCCAGGGGAGGAAGAGATGGGGGATGGGGATGCAGACAGGGGATGAGGGGGGACTAATATGCCAAAGTAGTATCTGGCTTGGCCATCACCTTAAAAACAACCTGTACCTTAGCCTTCTTTACCTTTTTATATGTTTCCTGCCTGATATAATAACCATTGCTTATCTAAAGCTTTTTAGCAGAAAATATATGTACATCAGTCAAAGAAACAACTACTAAACTTGTACAGTTTATCATTCTGACTACTTGAAGAACACAGGTTCTGTCACAAGATCATGTGAAAGTTTGTAAGTATACATTCCACTCACGTTATTTTATACAAGCAAACATGCGCTTTGCTGTTGCCACTATGAATTGGATGAAGAAAAGCTACTCCTCCTGAACCCCAAGTTTCTGTGTGTGATCTCCCAAAAAACAAACGATGTGGTACCATTTTCCATTCCATATCTTGCGGGGGAGTTTTGTCTACTGAACCAATGCAATGCCTTGACATGCCTTCTACCTAGTAAAAATGTCAATAATGCAAATATCCACTCAGACTGTTACTGACATACATGTAAAATCATGAGCATTGCAAAGAAAATTAATGACATTGAATTTACAAAAGTTTACCTTCCCCCCTTCAATATAGCATAGAAATCTTCTTTTCCACATGTTTGACCCATAACATGCATACCAAATATGTGTTTTCCGCAGGAGCTGTCTCCAACTACATCCATTAACATCATTCACTATTGAAACTAAAGCTGACTCATTGCGATCTTCAGAACAAGAGGTCGATGGAACAATTGCCTCATCCACAACTGTCACAGGAAGGTTCTTGTCACAGTTCATGGCTAACAAAGATTGAGGTGTTCCCTTGTTATCATGCTTATCGCCATCAACTTTCAACTCAGTAAGTGGTTGAATAATGCTTTCAATGGTTTGAACAAAGGGAATGGAAAGAACTGTAGAGCTCACTGTGATTTTTCCTGCTTCTGCAAATTCTTCACGTCCTGATTCAGAGCTCTCATCACTTGAACTTACATTCAGCTGAAAGACGAGTAATGAAAGGAAATGATAAGGAAATATGTGACTAGTCAACAGAAAAACACATATATAATATCAAGATATGCGAATCCAAGAAAATGAAGGTGAACTTTGTAACACAGCACAAAATGATGCTACTCAAATAATAAAAAAATTTCCATTGCATTCAAATATTTCGAGCTGTTATTGTTATTAGCCTGGAAGGAGATAGCTACTCCCCTTCCATTTTTTTTCCAGTCCTATTACAGTTTCCGGATAATTGTACGTACTAATGGGCAATGAGACAATTGTGATGAGGAAAAACAAAGGTGCCCCAAATGTCAAAGGTAAAAGTTGTAGAGTGTGAATTGACCTTTTCAAATGATTGCAAGACATCATCCTTGATCAGCACTGGCAATGGTAGATCTTCATTCAATGCTGGCCAGAATGATCTAAGCTCTTGGCGCACCTGAAACAAAGAAAGTATTACCAAATGATATGGACAGAATTCACATATTAGATGCACCATATTTGAAAGAGGAATCCAAATTTCTACACCTTCTGACATATACTAATAAGCTGACCTTTTGCATGTGTTAACTAAGTAAAATGCAAAACTTCAAATACAAAATTACCGCTTGTATTACATCCCATGTTGATTCAAATGGAGACAATACAGAGGAGCTTCTAGTTAATTTATCTGCAAGCAGAGCTTCTACACAAGCAGCAAAAGAATCTGCCAATGATTCAAGATTATAACCACCTTCTAAGGCTAAAACAATCTTCCCACCAGCAAATTCCATCAACTGCACAAGCACAAAATGTAATACAGAATAAGTCAAAACCCTATATCAATACATCTATATATATTTGTGTGAATGATGTAATACAAATGTGCATGCATGAGCAAGTCCTTGTATCTTTGGTCATGATGCACAAATAACATCAAAATATCTATCTCATAGGATGCAGAAGAACCAAAAAGATAACGTAAGGAACAATAAAACTAACACGCCATAAATAAATAAATTTTGATGCCCACTAATGGCCAATGGGGACAGCAAAAATAGAATAGTATATAAAATGTAAGTTCCTAGTGCATCTACGAATGAAGCAGAACAAAAAAGAAAAACAAGGAAAACTTGATTCATAAAATGAACTAAAGAAATCCTAAGAGAGGAAAAATATCACCTGCAATTCAAGTTTAAATTTCAGTTAGAGCGTAAAGCTCAGAAAATCATTGACAAATGATTTCGAAAAACAATAATATAAAAACTACACAAAATTTTAAACTGCCATCCTTTATGCGTAATTGAGTCTAATAACAACTACCTTAATACTACAAATATTACCTAGCTTAAGGGCAGCAGTCAAGCATCTGTCAAGTCTTACAAACTCCTCATAACCTAAAAAAAATAAACTAAAAAATGTCTCGCATGTAACAGATAACTAATAAAATCACCCTCAAGTCATTTGAGAACATCAACCAACCAAGAAAAAAAATTTGCAGGCTGCATTAGAGCTAGTTGGTGGACCACCATCATGTGGCTTCTTGCCCCACTCATCCACATGGGGCCACCAAAATAAAGGGGAATTTCGCACTTGAACTACCCACTTTTTTGTTGTTCTTCTCCTCCCTACTGAGTTTTGTGAGTGGGGGATATCACGAAAACCACACAAGGCAAGCCCTTAGCAAAATATATACATTCCAGATAATGTTGTCTAATGAACTATATATTTCCAATTTTTTTAGTAATTGGCATTAGTAATCTTTTATAAATTATATAGATTTTTAGCACAACCCAAATCCTCAAAATCAGAACCATCATCGTGAACAACACAAAAATATAGGCAAGGGTTCCAAACTTCCATGAATGGAGGGACTGCAAAATTTGGAGCAAACATGTCCAAAGAAATATAAAACTTCTAACTCTTCAATGCAATCTTTCTGTGCTCTGCATTTGACTCTATGAGTGCAAAATTTCTCACAAACAACTATCACAAATATGTTGTCATTTAACAAATCAACCCCTAAAGTATCTTAGAAAGAGTTAAAAAGTTTAGCAAACCAACACCCTTCATATGACAGCTCAAATTATAGGGCCAAAACAATTTTTGCTCCTACCGTTAAGGATAAAATGTCAATGAAATGTTTTACACTTAGGGCAATGGTACTATGATGTATATGAGTTAAATGAGTGACCAACTTGTAGTGCAAATAACCCTTGGTTGATTATATGAGTTTAATGGATAGCTACTTATATCGAGTAGGCCACTTGTCACTTCTAGGTATAGGGCTTAACAACCTCCACAATTATTAGATGAGTGGCGACACATAGGAGAGTCAAATTGTGGTAAAGGTGTCAAGGATTATAGATCAATTTTATTGAGTAGTAAAGATAAGAGCATAGTTTGCAAACTCTCCAAGTACTCTCCAAGTCGCCGAGTACTCGCTAGATTTTTTGCTCCACGAGTACTCACAAGGTTTACTCTCCGAGTATTTTTGCCGAGTTTTTGGCGAGTACTCGCCAAGACTCATCAAAAACTCTGCGAGTTTTTCCAAATACTTGACTTGTTGCGTCAGCAATACATCAAAATCGTGGAAAAAAACACTCCAAAACTCTGTTTATTTGGCGTTATAAGCTAAGTTACCAATCCTGGTATTGGTTCGGGTTCAGGTTCAAGGGTTCAGTTCATGGGTTCGGTCAAAAAAAAATTTGGGTGTGGGTTCGTTTTGGGTTCATCCATACAAAAACACATAAAAATCAGAAATATATTCATATTTGCAGCAGTAATTAAGTTCAGAATACCATATCATCATGAATATGATAATATAATAAAAAAAACCACACTAGTATTAACTATTAAAAATTAAAAACACTACAATGTCAATTAGTCAAAGACGAATGTCATGATATATATTTAATATTACAATTCAAAATTAGAATGTCAAATGTCAACAATCAGCCATCACTAATTAGGCATCAGCATCATATGGGTTTTCAAAAATATCATCATCACAATCCATATTAGATGATGCGGGTACTAGTATATTAGAAGAACCACAAAAAGTGGCACTAGCACTGGCAATGGCACTCTCATGCCCATGACAGCATCCATTCCAAAAACATATGTGATCATCCTGACAATAACGTCTGATATTTATTGTTCAATTAACAAAGCTAGGAATGAGAACAATTCATCAAAGTAGCTTTCAAAGTTGAGAAATGGCTCCACAACACATGCATTTTGATTTTCACATTCGTTCTCCCAACCAGAAACTCAAATTAGACTTTAAGGCCAAATGAATTTGATACAGAAACATAATGATTGAAGCACTAAAGATATAAATAAATAAACCTTTTACAATAAGAGTAGCTTCCTGGGCCTAAAATAAACGTGTGGTTATATAAGTTTGTCACAATATAGGAAGACAAAATAGAGACCAATCAGCATGTGGTCCAATCCCAAACACTCATTGAAAAATAGGATTAGGACATTATGAACAGTTGGACAACTGTTGGTCCTCAAAGCCTCTGACTGAGAGCAAAGAAGCTAATAACTACGTTTGTCCATTGAACAAATCAAGAACAAGCTGTTCAAAACAAATAACTGCCAAAAAAAGCGCTTTTCCCAGAATTTTCTGCCCCGGGTTCGGTCGGGTTCTGGCTGGGTTCTCCCGGGTTTGGCCCAGACGAACCCACAGGCCCAAAGCAGCACCTTGGCAGAATCCCCACGAGGACCGGACCAGGATCAGAACCAGGTCTGTACCGGACGAGTACCCTGGGGAGTTTTGTGAAGAACCGGTAACATAGGTTATAAGCATTGTTTTTTTGTTTTTTTTTATAAATTATGAAAATTGTGTGCACCATGAAGGTCTATGTGGTTTTGAAGGTCTTCATTTGGGCACTACCCCTCAACCCCACTGGGGGCGTTGCCCCCAAACCCCCAACCAAACTCATTTGGTACATTTTCTAGCTGTATTTTGCATAAAATTTATGTTTTTTTCAAAAATTTAAGTGTTTTTTAAGTTGCCGAGTTTTGCCGAGTCAGAAATTTTTGGCTTGCTGAGTACTCTCCGAGTCCGAGTTTTCGAACTATGGATAAGAGTATCGTGCAGGTTTGGCTCTCATACCAAGGGATCTCTTGGAGTGATTTAGGAAGGGATATGCTATGGTATAAGCCTCCTGAAGGATATCCTATTTCTGAATATGTTGAAGATAGGGAAGTTTGTCTCACCATACACCTTGCAATGTGCATTGTTGTTGTTTCTCAGCACTATTTTTGTACATTAGATATTTGGTTCTTATCAAATGTTATCAAAACAGCAATTTAGGGTCAATGGGAAAAGATTTATTTTTTCAGATTTGGAGTTTCTTGCTGAATTTATTAGGTAAATCACTTCATCTTGCTGAGTTTTGTTCTCTTAGCATAAGTGTCTGAACCATATGATCCTTGCACCATCAAAAGGTACTGTTCAACAACTTTCTGACAGAGGCTCACCATGGAAAATGTCAGTAGTACTGAGGATTTTATGACCTTGAGATTTGGTCTTGGAAAACTGTTGACCAGTTGTTTTTGAAATCATGACTTGGGCAGTAAAAGATGAAAATATTCATACCTTGCAATCAAGGTAAATAATTCAAGCATTGTTTTCTGCATTGTTAAGGGAATTTTAAGATCTACTTTTCTATATACTTCATTATGTTCATATTTGTGGTAGGAAAGGAGATATGTTGAATGATAGTTTTGTTGAAACCCTAGCTTTTGAAGTGTGAATCATGGAGATACTTAAAATTTATAGACTGAGATACAGGGAATAGTGACTTAAGTTTTAATTTTCATAGCCCTTGTTCAACAATTGTTGTGTCTTAAACTTGACGGTCACAAAGCTAGTAACTAGTAGCGAAGGAAAGAATTCATCGCACTTGGGAAGAACCTAAACATTATTTCTTAAGACAAATTCAGAACATAGGAAACTTCCAAAGCAGAAAAGAGATCAATTATTCAATAGTTGAGAGTTGAGAAATAAAGATATGGAGATAACCAATTTGAAGAATATAATACAATCCTTGTTGAGAAAGCAAACAGATTCATATATAAATATTGTTCCCTAGAGATGTGTACCCAAGAAAAAAATTGTCATTCTAGGGGACAAGTAAATCCCAAGGATAGTGGGAAGGGGACAAAACCTTCCACCATAGTCCCCCGAGTGCCACCCCCAAAGCGGGTTGTACCCGACAAGGGCTTGTAGTGCAAGGGGATGTTCCCCTTTACGAGATAATCAAGGACACTTTGTTGTCACCAGTATGGTCGGGAGACATGCATAATTC
This sequence comes from Cunninghamia lanceolata, assembly GCA_027924645.1. Taxonomy (NCBI): domain Eukaryota; kingdom Viridiplantae; phylum Streptophyta; class Pinopsida; order Cupressales; family Cupressaceae; genus Cunninghamia; species Cunninghamia lanceolata. Next base: position 2,269,460 of record BSBN01000405.1, read on the forward strand.
CATGATTCTCACGAGGATTGCAAGGCATCCCCACACCCCACTAAAAAACACCTATTAAAAAAATCAAATTAAGAAAAATAATAATAACTAAAACCCTAAACCTTAATCTAAAGGGGGCACACCAAGACCCCCCACCCTAAAAAAACTTATGACTACACTAGCCCAAGACCTATTGCAATCACGAAAGAAGAGGAAGACGAAGAGTAAGTCCCCTACAGACTGAAAAAAGTTATTTTACATTAAAAAAATTAAAAAGATGAATGTGACATGAATGCTCTTGTGGCCTTGGAACCCCATGAGGGGCACTACCCCTTGACCTCGCTAAGGGTCGCCACCACTCAACCCCCAATCTAGTTTTAAAAAGAAAAAAAGTAAAAGTTGTTTTGAGATGCGCCATATTAATTCCTAAATAATTGAATTTTATTTATACAATTCAATCTTAATTTCGAGTAATGCTACTACGGTTACAATCAAATGATATAAAAAAAATATAATTATCTTAGTGAAGATGCTTGGATTTCACATATGTACATTGGCACTACAACTTGTTCTGGACCCCTTCGTCAAGTTCCATTCCCTAGTCAATCCCTTGGTAACATGTTGAAGCTCCTGACCAATATTATGACATGACCCATTCAAATTTTGGTTGGCATTGGGGTATCTAATTTTATTCATTTCATGAATATTGTTGGAGCCTGGTACTCTTTTTTCAAATGATGAATGGCAATCAGTTTATCATCTTTGAAAACAGCAACTGCAGAAACAATGCCAAAATTTGCTTAAGATTGTTTACTTCATGGGTGCAATTGAGACATCAAACAATGAAAAAGATGATCCTACAAAGTTTGATAGGGGACTCATGGTCAATGGTACAATTTCCACTCACGATAGGGATGAAGACATTAGAAATTGTCGTCTTCGGTGCAAAATGTCATACATCAATGCAACTTGTATAAATTTCAGCTTCCTTTACTCATTGTTTACATAAATAATAAATTGCAACTTCTTTTACTATTTTTTGTAATTATTTTTCAAATATTAATTTTTATATATTATTTTAATAGCCTTCACGAAATTTTGGAAATAAAAATTGTTGTTCCCAAAACGCATTCCCCCATCTTGGAGACTGTGAGGAACAATGCATATAAATAGAAAGAAAAACTAAAAACAATGGAATAAATCCTAACCTTTTATTAGGACAAAGAAAAAGGTTCAAGTGTTTTGTTTCCTACCAAAGATAGTTTCACTATTACAAGATCAAGGATGCATTAAAACAAAGATCAATGTCTCCATAAACCCTAGAAGCATGTAAAACTTCATCAACATCATCATTGCTAAGCAATTGAGGACTTGAGCAAAGAATATCAACAAGACACAAGCACATGGTGACAAGCGCCTTATCATTATGATTGGAGCGCCTTGAAGGAGAATTAGGCGCCTTGTTCAATAAGCGCCTAGGGTTGATCAAAGATAGAGGCCTACCCAATAGATAGAATGAAGATCTCCTGAGCACCCTGAAGTTAGGCGCATTATAGAAGGAAGGCGCACATTCTAAGGTTGGATGCCTATTTCAAAATAGCCACCAAATTCCATCTTCAGAGATATGCACCTAGGTTAAATGGTTTCAAGGAGTCTAGAGATTGGAGATAGTGTATAAGGGGTGCCTAGTAGAAACAAGTCATGTTTTTGAAGCACCTTGAAGTCTATGAGCACCTTGCTAGCGCCCTAAGTGTGTGAACTGGAACCCTTCAGATAGTTGAACTTAGAAGATGTGAGAGCCTCAAGAAAGTGCGCCTTGGAGGATATAAGTTGAAGCACCTTAATCCTAAAGCAAGATTGGCGCCTAAGGTTGAAGGAGTCATCATCTAAAGAATGCTTCGAGATCATCAAGTTGCATCATTGAGAGGAGTGTTGGTGAAGTCAAGGAGTCATCAAGAGCAAGTACCTGAGTAGCCTTCAAGTTGCAGAGGGAACACCACTTTAAAGGATCAAGTTCAAGTCCCCTACATCCATGACATCATGTTAGATCACATCAAATTCAAGTGTACTTCATCAAAGATAATCATACATTCATCCATCCGAGCTTCAAGTCAAATTCTCCCAATCTTCAAGATTCATCAAGCTTCAAAGTCTCTTTGAGAGGTCATCCACTTCATATTCAAGGATGAAGTTATCATCTACTCTACTCCATGAAGCCTCATCATCTACTCTTACATGAAGGTAGCAACATCACATCTCTCCTACTACCATATATACTTAAACCTTCTCTTTTGGCACCCACATGGGGCATATGTATTTGGCGCCCAAGGTTTTTCTTTAAATTTTTGAAAATTGCAACATTTAATGCAAGGAGGCCGACCTATTAGTTAGCCGACCCTATTTAATAAAGTGCAAATTGCCTATTTAAAGAGAAGCGCTTCTCCTTATTTCACCTCATTCACTTTGCAAATACTACAAGGAGCAGCGAATTATCTACAAGGGGCAGCGAATTTCATCTCTAGGAGCAGCGAAATTCTTGAAGAAGCAGCAATTTTTGTTTAAAAGAGCAGCAATTTTTGTTAGAAAAGGAAAAAAGCAGAATTGATAGGCAGATCTGAGTTTTAGAAGGCTGATTTGCTTCTAAATTCTGCCATTTCTATACTGATTTTTGCATTAAATTCCAGAAATTTGCATTTGCTAAGGCAGAAATTGGGTACAAGGTACGTCTTGATCACTTCTACTTTAGAAAATTACCTTGTATTTGTTTAGATTTGCAGATTACATTCAGAAATTAGATAATGCTTTGATGTAAAATGACTTAGATTTATATTCATACAAAAAAAAAATTGAGTTGAAACACGATAACATGATAACAGTGATGTAAAAGACTTGTAGAATCTATTATTTCAATCTACTTGTTCGAGTCTAGTCTTGCAGGTAAATGGGAATGACGGCCAAAGAGAGGCAAGTCCTTATCAAGATGGATGCTAAGTCCAACATACCGGAGTCCAAGCTAGAAACGCAGTGGAAGGATGTTGGCGACACCAACATGGGACACGTCAACCTGGAGGAGGTGAAGGACTTCTTGCTCGCCATCACAAGGAACGAAGACATCAAGGCCATCGCAAAGAGCGGGATTGTACAGGCAGCTTGCTTTCCACCTGCCTTGCCGAGCGCCGAGCTAGTGTTGGAGTGTGTTCAGCATTATGACAAAGAGAAAAGACAGATTATAGCAAAAGATGGAACTGTTCTCGCCTACCTCCAAAGGGAAGCCATTCAGGAGATCTTCAACATCCCGAAAGCAAAAGGAGTCTTCATATGCCCTACAATAGCCCAGATGACTTTCGAAGGCAACTCTAAGCTCTACATGCAAGAAATCAGGAAGAAGTGGATGAATGATTCATCGATGAAGATATACAACTCCGAAGACCCCAAGTATCACAAGGCTGACTTTAAGCAAGAGATAAGTTACCTAATCATGTTCCTGAATCGAGTAACAAGTAGGCTACAATCATCTACTTTCGAAGGATGGATGTATACTTATTTTGATCATATGTTTACAAAGAACAAGATGATTGACTGGGCTGGCCTTATAAGTCACTGTCTAGATGAACAGTTTGAGAACTTTGATGAAACGAAGTCTTTCTTCATGACTTCATATCTTGTTTACATCCTGGCAAGAAATACAGTCTACAAAGGATTAACAGCTAAAGGGCAAGTAGGTACAAAGCCAGGACAGATTCTCTCACATCAGTGTTACCCTCAACTCCATTTGAAGAATATAAATCACTACAAAAGGTTCAATGATGCTTTCGCTATGTTCATAGTGAGGAAGTTGAGAGGTGAACCGCATCGGAGACTAACAGGTGCTGCCAGGAACTTCATCAAGCAGTATGGAAGGTATTACATCCAGTATGACAAGTTCACCTATATCAGGATTCAAGGATTTACATCATTCCCATATAGACTGCCTAGATATCCTTCAAACAGGATGGTGTTGCTAGAGGTTTCCAGACAACTATTAGAGTTTCATAAGATGCAGAAAGCAAGGAAGAAAGCAGGAGTTCAGTTTCCTCTTCAGTTGGGTAGATACTATTCTTGTCCATCATTACAGGCAGCTGAGCATTCAGAAGTTGAGCTTCAGGCTTATCATCTGCATCCACATGATTCGAGAAGAGAAAATTTTGATCCACATGGAGCCATCAAGCAGTCTTACTCTTCTTGCAAGCATAAAGAACAACTGGAGGATAACTGGGCTGATGCTATAGATGATGATGATATCAGGATGCAAAAGTGTTCAAGATTGAAATGGGACTTAATAAGAGCTACAAAGGTACTAAGAATTCCTGATCAGTTAGAAGGTGAAAGAGCTCTTCTTGCTGATGAGTACGATAAGATTCGCAATTTGCCTCATGAAGTCAACTGGGCTGATAGAGAAAAGGTTGATGATGAAAGGTTGATAAGGCCTATCATTGCTATCACTGAAGAGCAGATAAATAAACAAGTACAAGACTTGCTTGATGAAGGTAAGAGACTTACCTATACTAAGATGGGAGAAGTAGATCAGCAAGAACAACATAATGCACCTAGCAAAATTCACGAAGCAGAGGAAGTGAAAGAGATTCAGGACAGGGAAAGAAAAGAAAACAGCTTGAGATTGTTCAAGGAGAATCCAGTAAAAAGAAGAAAAGGGTAAGTATTGAAACCGCTTCTTCTAGACAGCCAGGTGACATCCCACTGAATTAAGACTTAGTGATACCTGCTGAGAATGTAGTTCCAGAAGCTCCAATGGAAGAAGTGCCTTCTAGCCCACATGATACTGAAATCATCGATGAAGCAAATACCGAAGATAAGGATGAGGCTGAAGAAGAATCATTGAGTGCTCAAGGAAGACAATTACAACAGCAGCCAGATCTTTCATCATTGCCGGAGTGGCTACAGGAACGAATCAGAGAGAATTATGAAGTGGAGAAGTGTCCTCCCCTTCCAGTTGATGAGTTACTTCTGGACATGTCAAAAGAGAAACCAAAGAAGAAGGCAAATATCCTTTCAAAGATCACTAAAGATGAAACAGGTGTAAGGAAAGTGCATGTAGCAGTTCCCAGGCTTGAAAAGAATATAGAGGATGTAACACCTGATGATTATGACATCAATACAATCAATCTGGGTCCTTTAACTGGAATGCAAGTTGAAGAAGAGCTTCAGGATTCAATTGATAATGCTCGAGCTATCATAAGACAAGAGACAGAAGGCAGAATCAAAGCTGAGCAAAGATGTCGAGCCTTAGAGCAGTACATTCAGCATTTAGTTCATCCTATTCATCAGCAGGAAAGAGTTGTTACACCTCCATCTCTCCTTCCTCCAGAAACAGTTGAGCACCTAGAAGAATTGAAGTCTTCATCTCACAGAATGAAGGATTGGATGAAAAGGCCGCAGGAGGCTACATTTAGACATCTGGGAGATATTATGCAAGTAAGTGATAAGATTACTAGTCTTAAGGAGAGGGTACTTACACTGATGACAACTTGTGTTGAATTCAAAGACCTCAAGGATCAATACTTGCCACACTTGAAGAGCTTGATGGAAACATCAGTTGATGAGTTGTTACATGCTGAAGTGATTGAAGAAGGTAAAACATATAACTTCTCTTCCTGGTATTATAGCTTTCGCATCAAAGGACAATTGCTGGATAAGATAGAAACAGATATGTCAAGAGTTAGAAGTGTACTTCAGAGGATTCAAGATGGAATACATGCCTCTTTGATGAAGATCTGTAATCCATTTGGGGAAATGACTCTTGAGAATCTGAAAGAACAAGTTCAAGCTTTCTATTTTCAGGAAAATGATGTTACAGATGAAAGACTTGATAGTATATTTTCACTTGCTGTCCACCTTGGCGACAACAAAGCAAGAATAACTGATTGGGAAAAGACACTTGGCCTCTATTCAGATGATGTACTCGAAGCCGAAGGAACCATTCAGAATGCGCCAAGTGTACCTTTGGAGGAAGTTAAGCAAATAGTGTCCAAGTTCATTGAATGCCAAGCTTCTAGTGATGGATATTCACATGGGGATTCTTCATAAGATAATGATATATCATTCTTATCTTCTTGCAAGGCGTGCCTTTGTTCCTTTCTTCATAGCCTCTTTCATTTAATAAAGATAACTTCTTTCATTTAATATGGATAACCTCCTTCATTTAATAAAGTTGGTCCCTTTCATTTAATAAAGAAGAGTTTGTTACAACTACTTGTGATGTGGCTTGATCTGGTCCGCTGGCTTGGCCGATCGATCTTGACCCTTCATTCATTTTGAGGTTTATAAAAGGGCTCTTGTTGCTCTCATTTGTACGGTTGAAAATTCTGGAATTGTTGCAAGAGCTCTCTGAAATAATAAAAGATTCATTGTTTTGGTGATTCTATTTGTGTTTCTGAGTGTTGCATGGTTTAGATTTTCAAGCGAATATTAAGTTATAAGTTTTCTTTAAGTTTATGTTAATTAATGGAAGGTTTCTTTATTGCTTTGTGGTGAAATCTATAAGTTCATACCATTTGTAGTTTGTGGCTTGCAAATTGCAGTGCATGGTTAGTCTGAACAAAATTGAACATCAATTTGATCTTTATGTTTGTTGAATCCTTCATGAGCATAAGTGATTTAAACATCTTGTACACCCTATAAGATTGCATCAATCTTGTGTAGTTGTCTATCTTGGCGAAGCAGGATCTGGTTTGGTTTCACCTTGAGCAGTAAATATCCTTGCATTTAGGTTTAGATTAGTGTTTCTAAACCTTACATCTTTTGTCCTTTTTTATCTATTTAAGTTAGAATTAGAACCAAGAACATCAATTGCCAAATCATACGCCATCAGTTGTGGTACTTAGACTCTCTAGTATTCGCTTCCGTAATCATTGAAACAACAGCTTATTGGAACAATTGTGTAAGTCCCTTTGTGTCTACTAGCAAAATCATACTTAGTCACTTAGCTATCTCTTGCAAAATCATCAGAAAGCAACCTTGGAGTCATCTTGATTGATCACATAGTTCAGCATTCGAGAGACTTTGCTCAAGAGGGAGTCAGATACTTTGTATTTCACTCTAATTGTTGACTTGTCGAAAAACAAACATCAACAAGACCCATTGCGGGGATAACAAAAAGTTAACACCTAAATAGAACCATAAAGCAATAGTCCTCATTTGAACACGCATGCAAAGCGAAGCATACAACATAGAGAAACCAAACATCAAAAATGAGCATATGGAGATCAAGTAGTAAGATGGCACCACCTAAGCAAATCCTAGTAAATCCATTGATTTTTAAAATATTAAAATTTTAAATTTTTATCTTTATTGTTTAGCGAAAGATGATTTTAGTCAGGGTCCTCAATTAGAATTAAATGATTGTCATTGTTGACACCCCTACGAAACTTTATCACCAGTCAAGTTTGTGGCCAATAATCTTGTCATTCTTCCCATGTATTGATGTCAACAAGGCTTTCCTTTCTATCAAATTACAAAGGTCATAAGGTATTGGTCTAATATGTCTACTAACATTGTTTGCAATTGATCACGAAAGAGGAATGATGAACAAAGATGATCAAGTTCCTAAAGATTGATAGCTCCAACATGAAACGAAAGAGGATGCAATGACGATGACTTGAATCTAAAAACAAGGGCAAATGATTAAGCAAACTCCTCCAGCACAATTTTGGCGTGACAATGTTAGCATAATTCCATGCCCAAAAAGGATGGCAGTGACAAGTCTTATTTAGTGCTACACCAAGGTAGCAATGCCATCACAAAATCACACTTAAGGGCAGCAATGACAAGGGATAAGCATGTCCAAGTGAAAGAGGCCGAAAATCAATTAAGAATGACAACTAAGGGTGGCAATGCCAAGGTGAAATCATGCCATTACTTAGGAAATAGAAAATACATTAGAAAACTTCACCATAAAGGAAATTTGGCTTAAGTGACAAATCAGGGCACACTTTTACAGTGGCCAAACCAATGAGAAATGGCACTCAAATGATGGCAAGCCGGTTAGTGATCTACGCCCAAGAATGAATGCTTGAAAACATAAAGAGGATGGCACATATTAGGAGTGGCAAAGCCAGTCCAAAATGATGTTTAAGGTGGTAAAGTTATGAGGAAACTGCACCAAGAAGGAAATACATCAAACTTAGTCTAAACGGCACGCTTTATAAGTGGTTATGCCAATCTAAAACTACACCCCAAGGCTAAAAGCTAGCAATGAAGTTACAAAATCACAACTTAGCATTATCGAAAATGTCACATCCCATATATTACCTATTAATACGAACTAATAATCATGTTTGATTTTATGTTCTATTGAGGTTTATATGGATGACAGTCTTATTTTCCTTATGGAATTGAGCATTATATACCTGCAACATGAGATAAGGTGATACTGAAGTATGGTTTATTTTGTTCGGTAAGATTTCACTTTGGTAAGGAAAAGTTTGACTTTTATTTGCAATGTTATTTTTATCTATGATCCTATATCTCAAGCGAACTATTGTCTGTTGGCTTGAGGTCAATGCAGGACATTTGTTTTAACCCCCACAATTTCTAAAGGGAGAGGAGGTAGATTGTGGCAGTATGTGGATATCTTGAACCTACTAAGAACCATCACACACTTGCACTAGCTTATATCTTGTCAGTTTTGATGCGTTTATAGGCATTATAGTAACTAGGTGTTGGCATTGGAATAGACGATTAATAATTAATTAGTTAATCAAGATAATTAACAAGGGTTCATAAATAAAGAAATACATTGTTATTTATTTATGAAGATGTTTGAAACTAATTAAATTAATTATCTATTAAGGATATTCTTCAAGATAAGAATCTAAGAAAAAGAACTTTCGCAAATTGTTGAGATTTGCTTTATTTAATTTAAAATTACATTATTATTTTATTTCTAAATTCATGGATGGATAACTTTTTGGTGGTTGGGTCATTGATTTGCTAATAAGTATAGTTGAGCCTTTTCTTGGCCATTTTTGGCATATTTTATTGAAATGATTATTGATCTTCATAATTACATTACTGAATGAGATATGTACATGATAGAGCAGAGCTCTATTTAAAGAGATTACAAGATGTTTCTATAAAGGAATTACAGCTAATAAAGCAATGTAAATAGAAACATTCTAAGTTAAAACAAAAATAGAAACAACCTAATAGGAATGACCATTAAATAACTAAATAATATTTTAATACCCTCCCTTAATGGTCATTGTACAAACAACAACTAAGTAAACCCATAATCAGATGGTGTGTTGGTCCTCAAAATGCAAAATATGCAGACTCCTCAGTATACTCTGCCACTTGAGCACTTTGCTGAGACTCTTCCTAGTTGGACTTCTCATCGGCCAACCGCTTTTTGCAAAACTTCTTAATATGACCAATCTTCCCACAGTACAAAGACGCCAAAGACGACATCCCTCCCGTTTTCCAAAACGAGGTAACTTGGTGATCAGCGGGCACAACTTGAGATTTTCAAAATTCGTCTAAAAAGAGGCTCAGAAATAGTAAGATTTTTCAGAAAAACCTTCGAAAACTCTGAAAAAGCAAGATTTTTTCAGAAAAAATCCTCAAAAAACTTTAGCAAAATTTTTATAGAAAAAAATTTCAAAAACTCTTAGTCAAATTTTTTTGAGAAAAAAATTTCGAAAAACTCTTTGCAGAAATTTTTATTTTTCCCAGAAAATTTCTATCAAAAACTGGCTCAAAAAATCAACCCTTCATGCTGCCATGAAATCTTCCACCAAAGAATAAATAGCCACCTTCAGGTCTTAGCACGGCTACCAGATACGAATGCTGCCAAAAAATTGATGAAAAACCTCCTAAAATCTGCCTAGAAACCCTAGGCGACCACGTTTTTCACAAAAACATGCAAAAATAATCATGATTTTGTACAAAAATCATCAAAAAACAAGTTCAAACTCGCCTCAAACCCTAGGCCATCACCTAATGGCTGAAACCCACAATTTTGTTGCAAAAAATCATTCAAAAACTTCCAAGAATGTGATCCTTGGGCGCACCCTGGTAAAACTCCTGAAAAAACACCACGATTTTACCTAAAAATCGCCAAAGAAAGGAGGAAAACACCGTTTCCAACCGCTGCCTGTAGCAAATCGTTTCAAAAAAAGCTAAATTGAGCTGTGATTTTTTGATAAATCCTCCTAAAATGGCATCCATGATCCTATACCATTCATTGTTTGTACAAAAACCGCCAAAAAAAATGACAAAATACCACGATTTTGATGAAAAATCATCTAAAAATGAAACCCTGACGCAATTTGCAGAAACCCTTCTGAAATCCTTCCAAACAAAAACACGATTTTGCAGAGATACAAGCAGGACGAGATTTTCTTTCAAATTTGCCAAAAACAGGAGCCTACCTTGCACGAAAAACCTGAAATCACTTCAAACGCGACCCAGAAGAACAGACGCCTTTGCAAAATATGACCAACAAACACGAAAATCGCAGGAGAACTCACGCGACCTCACAGAACCAGATTTAAAATGCATGACCCAAAAATGACGCGATTTTCAGACGACCCAGAAAGCAGGGGAGCCGTCCGTACGACGTACGACAGAAGAAAAATCTAGAAAGAAAAAACAATTACTAAAAAAATGGATTCCCGCTCAACCGGGCTCTGATACCATGAAATGATTATTGATCTTCATAATTACATTACTGAAAGAGATATGTACATGATAGAGCAAAGCTCTATTTAAAGAGATTACAAGATGGCCATTAAATAACTAAATAATATTTTAATATTTATATTGTTTTATCTTGTTAGATCTATACTGTGATGTCCCGATATTAAGGCCTTGTTTAAAGATTTAAACATCATGATGAAACAATGAAGTCAAATTGAATAATCGTATATTTAAGAAATAATATTAAACAATATTATTATTTTAATATAATTAAAATATAATATATATTTTAATATAATTAAATATAATACATATTTTAAGATATATTATATTTATAACAAATATAAATGTAATTATAAATAATATATATATATAAACATTGACAATTTAATATTATTATATTAGATAATATATATTTAAATATAAGTAATGATAATATAAATATATATTATTATCATATATTATAATATATAATTATTAATATAAATATAAATATTAAATTGAATATTATTATAATAGTTATTAATATGAATATAAATATAACTAAATGGAGGGCAGCGGTAATATCAAAGGCTGCGACCCCACATCATAAGGCAGATATTGTTAATAAAAAGGAATCGATTCTTAAAAGGGATATAGAACAGGGATTATGGTATATGTTGGCAGTGATTATAGTTCAAAAGGGCTGCAAGTATCGTATGATATATTGCCTTCACAAGCAGCAGTCAGCACAAACAAAGGTTGACTGATGCAAAAGCTGCGATCAGCCTTAGGGAGGGGCAGCGATTCCTCTAAAGGGGTATGACTCTATGAAGAGTCATCACCCCTTCAAAAGGGGTGACTCTCCTCACAAGCTAGAGGAATATATAAGTAGAGAAGGCAGCAATGAAAAAGGGAATATAGAGAAAGAATATCACATCTTCTGAGTTTAATATATATATGAAATAATATATATTTTTTTCTGAGTTAGAATATATTTATATATTCTAAAATTAAACACATTTCTGATTATTAAGCATAAAGGAGAGGAGGATATATACAAATCTGCAAATCAAGATATATAAAGAAGGCATTCAATTGAGGAAGGAACAGGGAATCAAGAGAAGACATATATACGGATCAGCAATCAAGATATATTTAGAAAAGGCATCAAACTGTGGTAGGATCTATATAGGAATATAATGTAGATATGATCATGCATATTGTGATATCATCTTCATGATTCATTTTGTATGGTTGATAGAATTATTTGCAAATATGAAACTGATTTTGTATGAATGTCATGGTTACTATGGTGGAAGAAATGCGGTGCAAGAGGGATAACGGCGATGGGGCACTCTTCTAGGTACACCACCCCTATAGGGGGGAATGAATAATCCCATTGGGGCCAAGGGGGTACAAAGGGTACTGCCCTTGGGCTTAGAAGAGATGGCTTCTGGGGCACCTTTTATAATCTCATTCTCCTATCATAGACATGCAAGTTCAAAAGAACCAATCATAGAGAAAAGGAAAGGAAATGACAAGATGAGGGGGAACGGGATAACGAATGCCTCGTTAGGTAGACCACCTCATATGGATGGCATGTGCCACATGAGGCCAAGGGGGATGGTATATCTGCTCTTGGGCCTAGGGTAGAGGATCCGAGACACCCCATCGAAGTCACACTCCTCGACTCTCTTATGGTTAAGCCTCCTAGATAGTTAGGTTTAGTTGGATTAATAATGCCATTATGAGTTTGTTAATCATGTTAACTTGATTGTGAGAAATATTATCGTAAGTATTTTCTAACTTGTTTGCAGAAATTAAATCAAGCCAAGGCACTCTCTAAAACTTTGTTTTCTTGGAAATTGATAATTAAAGGTAAAATTAGTATTGTTCCTATAAGGGACATTACATATACAAACGATATTGTGACTCCGGATCTGAATGTCAGTGTTGATTTCATATTTAAGACTTATCCTTACTTTACTAATGACATTGCTGGACAAGCTCTCAAATCTCATCAATTAACTCTGCATATGCACTCTTACTTCAATCCAATGTTTCTGTAGATTTTCTTTCTCATATGTTCTGAAGATTTTGATTACAACTTTGTACGATTTGGTTTTTCTCTCTGAATGGTATTTACTTGAATGTTATAAAATTTGCGAACCTTGGAGCAATTGTCGGCCATATGCCCGCTTCCTTTGACATTTCCTTGCTAGAACTTTGCTGTTGGGTTTTGCATTGGATGTATCATGTCACTTACTCAGTCTACACTCAAAAACATTTTTTTCCCATACACTTTAATCGTGGTTTTTTCAGGGAGTAGGATTTTCATAAGGCCATAATCTGGTAGATTGATTGATGTATGCTCTATTTCTCCAATTGGTTGAGAGACCTTTGCTCCAAGTTCCAAATGCACACCTCCATAAGAATATTATCCATATAGATTCTCTTTCTTTTTTTAGTTATAAAGATGAAAGTCAGCATCTATAGCATATTCTTTTGTGGGTTGTATTTAGTAAATAGCTGCTTGAAATGATTTCGTGAACTTTTCATGCTAGGTCAATCTGTATCATCATGCCCAAATTTATTGCTCTTTTTATGAAGGGTGTTTGATTCCTCTATATGCTAAATCATAGAAATGAACATAACTTAAGATTTTTTTTTAGCTTTGTATTTAGTAAAACTCTTTCTATCTAGTCAAAGTGGATTGTAATATCCCAAATGGGATATTATGAAACAAATCTGATTTTTCTGCTCAAACCCTAATTCTGATTTCTGATTTTTATATTTTCAGCATACTAATACTTCATGAAATACCATAAACATCACATCAAAGCATAAATGAAACATCAAACATGATTCACCCAAGCATAGAGACGATTTACACCATGAAATACACATGAACAACCATGATAATCCACTCCAACATAAATAATCAGGTCTGCTGTAGTAAATCTGAATAATGCAGTCTTCTATTACAATATCATATGGCTAGGGCGAATGGCCTCAAGCCTCATACATAGCAAACAACACTAGTAATTAGTTACATACCAACAATATGCCAAAATATGCATGAATGAAGTCTCCAAAGGAGAGCGCACAAGGTGGAGGTCTACTGCTATAGTTTTCTGCTGTAACCCTAACCCTAGCAGCCCTCAAGATGCCACAAATCTGCCCTTGATGCAAATTGCCCTTCCTCTAAGAGGTGCGCTCCAGCCCTAGAGGCAAAATGCCACCAAAATCTGCTCTCAAAGCTGATAGGAAATCTGCCCAATGATGATGAAGTGCAATTGGATCCCCATCACGGAATCCTCACAAGAAGAAGCTAGGGTTTCATCCAACTCCTTCCAAGAACTTGAGGTTTTCATCCCAAATCCTTCTCCAAGAGACAAACTCCAAATATCAGATGAATGAATGATTGAATGATTGAATGATGGCTTGCAAGTGACAAATGATCTTGTATTTATACATGATTTGGCTTCTCTTCCCACATGGCCAACCTAGGCAATTGGCATTATAATTTGAATATAATTTTCTCTCCAAGAGGGCCGACCCAACTATTCCACCAAGAAGCGCCTAGTTCAAATTAAAGATATGAATTAGAGCAATCATCAAGGGCGCCGACCAAGCATAACAAGGATCATTCGTTTTATCTTTATTTTATCCATCTCAAAATATTAATTTGGACCTCTCCATGTTTCCTTGCTCTCCCAACCTAGCCTACGGAAACAAATAGGCTAGCTAGCGCATGTCATGTGATTACTCGGAAGGTGGGGACATTACATGGATTCGGGACAATCGGCTTGGGCTTTTATGGATTGAATCTAATCATCCTAGTAAGCTTATGATATCATTTGGGTTCAGAGAAACCAAATTTGCAAACAAATGAAATGTTAGAATTTAGTGCATGACAATATAATAAATAAATAAATAAATTAACATATCATTGTTAATTTATTTAATAAAGGTAAGTTTTGGTAGTTACATTCCCGTAGTTGGTTTTGTATGGGAAATAAAGGCTTTTTAAAGCCAATTTATTGTAATAGTTTTAGTGTGTTATGAAATCTAATTAAAATTATACGAGAGCAATCTCATTTTTGTTGCATTTTCAATATGGTATCAGAGCAAGTATCCTGAGAGACCTCTCTGTTTGCCTTTCATTGGCTTGTATTTCCTCCAAAATGATGCAATCAAAGGATTAGCAGATACCACGGACCTCACGCGAAATCTAGAGTTTGCAGCATCCATTCTTCTTGCATATTTGTCATCAGTACTAGCAGATACCACGGACCTTCCAGCGAACCTGTTGACATTCGCCATTCATGTGCATTGCCTTTCTTTCCATTGTGTTCGTTCTTTCCGTTGTTTGACATTCCATTATTCTCATCCCATAAATAAAAAATAAAAATAAAAAAAATTGATGACATTCCAAGTTCAAATCTGCTACAGGCATTCCAATCTGGTTGATTGAAGACATTTGAATGATTTTACAAAGATTTATTGAGGCATTTGAAGATTTGAGGAGGCATTTTGAATAAGTATGAAGCATTTTTGATAGATATTTCCAGAAATAAAAGCCAGTGAGGTTTTAGCCGCTGCCAACATTGCGCCCAGTCTGGTATTATCTTCATTAAAATAGTGAATTTATGTTATAAGAGGCGTTGAAACATAAAATAGAGGCATTGAAAACTGGAACAACTGCATTGAATTTGTGAATTTGGGTTAAGTTAAAAATTCCAGTGAATTATATATTTGCATAAAAGAGACGTTTTCTAGAGAAAGAGGGTGTTTTGGAGTTAAAATATATTAAGTGTTTGTTGTTGTGCATGAGAGGAGGAATTTTATTTTATTTACTTATGATAATCTTCAGCCAAAAAAAAAAGTGGCGGTTAAAATTTAGTTTTATTCAGTTTTATGTGAGGTGCTATGCAAAAAAAAGAGCAAGCCGTGGAAAGGGGCAAGAGGGCATAATATTCAGAATTGTTAATTATTCATGCAAATAAGAAGTTAGTAAATTTACTACATGTTTATAAACTGATGATAAGCATCTAAATTTTACTGTTTAAAGATTCCAGTAAAATCAGTTTATATAGTGTTTGCAGAAGAGAGGAATAGTTATATTTTTTAAGCTACTATTCTCTTATTCTCTCTTTATTATTCTCAAAATAAGGCAGAGGCGTGGTAAAGGTTTTAATTATATTTTAAAGTCTCCTTTTATTTCTAAAGGTGTGAGATAATTATCGGAGATTCTGTAAAGACACATTTTCGGGTGAATCCAACGTCCATTGAACACAAAATGGATAAATTAAGTCTTTATGAAAAGTTTGACGGAAGTGATTTTCAAAGTTGGCAAATACAAATGCAGTTGTTGCTAATTGAAAAAGATCTCTAGGAATTTGTTGACGGTACATGGACAAAGCCAACAAATGCGGATGAACTTCAAAAATGGAAGGTAAAAGATAAGAGAGCCTTGGCAATAATTGGTCTTGGTTTATATAAACCATACTTACATCATGTGGATTTAAAAAAATCTTCTAAGGAAATATGGGAAGCATTAAACACTTTGTTTGGATCAACAGCTGATAGTGCAGAAATAAATATAAAACAAAAGTTGTATGGATTAAAAATGGAAGAAGGTGAATGTAATGTTCCATTTTTGGTGCATTGATTATTGTGTGCATTATGCTTGTTCCTAATCTCCCAGAGGCTATCCGACATGTTGGAAGAACTCCAAAGTTTTTGGAGTGGTTGTGGTTCTATCTGTAGAGCAGTTGTGTGTGTCTCAAGTCTTCAATTCATCGAGAATGGGTTGAAGTTATTTATCAGTGCATTTCTAGTGCTTATTTTGGCTTGGGACTATTATTTTGATAATTAAGTAATATTTCACTAAGGTTGCCTAAGGTTATATTTAATTATTGCAACTTAGTGTAATATTAATTATAAAAAAGTGGGTTTCCTTCTGGAAAATGGATTAATTCTCTTTGGCATTGAGCTCAGTGGATGTCCAAGGTAACAGTGATGCTTTCAGATATTGGATCGGGCTTCCGATTTGCTCTCCAAGATTCTTGGAGGAGCCGTCTATTTTTAGAAAGTCACCCGGAAGGCATCATTCATCTTCCCAAACATCATGGAGTATGTTGGTATGCTTAATTTTGCAGTTTGGTGATATTTGGGATTTTCCGTAAAATCAGTTGATTTAATGAGCTAAACAATTAATTATTGCACTTAAGTTAAAAAGGTTGGGAAAAGTGCATTTAACACGTAAGTGTTATAGCTCGTTGGAAAGGGGATGGAAAGCTTTAAATCATGGATGCTTCTTTTTTGGGACCTTGTGAATCAAATATTTCATTTATTTTGAAAAAAGGAGTCTTTGGAGCCAAAAGGAGTTTTAATTAAAAAGGTGACTTTAAGTTGTGCACACATAATGAGTTATTTTTATATTTTGTTGCAGAGAAATATTAAGGGACAAAAGAAATAATATTTTATTTGCCTCAAAAAGGTTATAAGAGGAGGTGATGGGCTCATTGTTTGTTCATACTTAGATTTGTATTGTTACTCTGCTAGATTGAACCTGTGTGTTCTTCTATATTCTCTTGAGGACGAAAACCCTCTTGAGATTGGGTGTGGTTTCACTACAGAAATCACCATTGTGCTGGAGACAGATATTGGTGCAAGCCCATACAAAGTTTGCCATAGAGCTTTCATGGATTTGATAGATTTTGAGTAGTTTTTATTTGTAAATAGTTTGAAGTGATGAATAATGAATTCCTATGCAATTTTGGGTGTGATTTTTGAAGTTCTTTGTGAAGTTTGTTAATTTTCTACCTTGGCCGTACCTGCTCTGGCCGTACATTGCTGAAAACATTGATGTTCATCAAAAATTTCAAGTGGATGTTTTGAAGACTTTGTTGATTGCATATTATTTATCTTTTGTAGGCGATCTCATTGCAAGTTATTTGGTGGATTTTGATGATGTTTGTGATTTCTGGAAATGCCGTACATTTTCTTGTCCGTACACTGCTGAAAGTAACTGATGATCATGATTTATTATTGCTGATGTTATTGGAAACCTTGTCATTGGCAATGTATTTGATTCCCCTAGACGAGTCTTTTAAGAGAGATTTCATGGATTTTCATGTTGTATTGAGTTTTATATGAGTGCCGTACTACTCCTAGGCTATATGGCCCTATCAGAGGTTTATTGTTGGCTGTGAGTTAGGATGGTATTGTTATCAGTTTGGGACTGCTCAGAAAAGTGTAAGATGATCAGAAATATCAGTTAGTATCAAAGTATTGAACCATTGTTGTGTTGCATCAATCTTCTATATTTTCCATTCTTTATGCCTGCCGTACATGTGCATCTCAGCCTGCAGAGTGGTAATTCAGAGTTACATGTATTAATGCAACCAATGTGTATTCATTCCTTGTGACTTATGTGTATTCAAGTATGACTTTGTATTTGTATTCAAGCGTATACAAGTGTATGCTACATGACTATGTATTCAAGTGTATACTCTATGACTTTGTATTTGTATTTGAGTGTATACTCTATGACTTTGTATCTGTATTTGAGTGTATACAAGTGTATGCTACATGACTATGCATTCAAGTGTATACTCTATGACTTTGTATTTGTATTTGAGTGTATACTCTATGACTTTGTGTTTGTAATCAAGTGTATACAAGTGTATGCTACATGACTATGTATTCAAGTGTATACTCTATGACTTTGTATCTGTATTAGAGTGTATACTCTATGACTTTGTGTTTGTATTCAAGTGTATACAAGTGTATGCTACATGACTATGTATTTGAGTGTATACTCTATGACTTTGTATCTGTATTTGAGTGTCTACTCTATGACTTTGTATTTGTATTCAAGTGTATGCTACATGACTACGTATTCAAGTGCATACTCTATGACTTTGTATTTGTATTTGAGTGTATACTCTATAAATTTGTATTTGTATTTGAGTGTATACTCTATGACTTTGTGTTTGTATTCAAGTGTATACAAGTGTATGCTACATGACTATGTATTCAAGTGTATACTTGATGACTTTGTATTCAAGTGTATACTTTGTGACTATGTATTTGAGTGTTTACTCCATGACTTTGTATACTCTGACTTTGTATTCAAGTGCATACTTCATGACTATGTATTCGAGTTTATACTCCATGACTTTGTGTATTCAATAGTATACTTTATGACTTCGTGTATACGTGTATTCAAGTGTTTACTCCATGGCTTTGTATACTTTATGACTTCGTGTGTACATGTATTCAAGTGTTTACTCCATGACTTTATTTAATTGTATACTTTATGACTTTGTGTATTCAATTGTATACTTTATGACTTCGTGTAGTCGAGTGTATACTCCACAAATTTGTATGTTCAAGTGTATACTACACGACTTATGTGTATTCCATGACTTATGTATGTTCAAATGCACACTTTATGACTTACTTGTATTCATGTGTATACTTCATACTCATGTATTATGTGCATATACTTTGCGTGTTACATGTATGCTTCATGCCTTATGTATTACGTGTGTATACTGTGTGAAATACGTGCATGTTTCGTTGTGTATCAAGTGTATGCTATATGTTTCTTGTATTACGCGCATATACTTGTGTATTACATACTATGTTCATGCTCAAATACTTTGTGATGCTTTGTGTATCAAGTGTCTGCTATATGTTTCTTGTATTGCGTGCATATACTTGTGTATTACATACTATGTTCATGCTCGAATACTTTGTGGTGCTTTGTGTATCAAGTGGTATGCTATATGTTTCTTGTATTATGTGCGTATACTTGTGTATTACATACTGTGTTCATGCTTTGTATACTTTGTGTATTATGTGTATGCTTTATGCTTATTGTATTACGTGAATTTATGCATATACTTCGTGTGCTTCATGCTTCGTTTTACGAGCACTTATGCATATTTCGTGTAATACGTATATGCTTCATACTCGGTGTATTACATGTATTTATATGTATATTTTGTATTTTAAATTTTTACGTATGTTTCATGTTTCATGTCTTACGTGTATACTTTGTGTATCACATATGCTTCATGTATTATGTATATCGATGTGTGTAAATGTCAAGTCTATTTGTCAAAATGCTTCTTGAAGCACTAACAAATGAACTTATGAAGAGTTGTAACAAGTGAAATGAACAAGTATGATTCCTTCAGAACTTGAGGTATAAAAAGGAGAAGACATTTCATTCTAGAATGACATCCAAAACATCATTGAGGAATTCAATTGAGAATAGAACCCTAAGCAATTTTATAGATAAATAAAATTAGGTTCTTAGGAATAATAATGATGTGAGAAAGGATGAAACTCCAAATACGAAAAATGTGACCTCTTGAATGTAGGACTTCCTTAACAATAAAATATAAAGGGAGAATCATGTCCTTGTGAAGAAACCATCAATAGGAAATAAATCTAAAGGTAAAGTATTATTCTCGAAAAAGATAGCCAAGAAGAGTAGTGACTCCTTCAAGGGACAACTATTAAGGATAAATCAATTCATGCATTACTCATCTATTCATTAGGAAATCATACAATCAAAATGTCAAAAGTTTCCTAAAGTATCATCTTGACCCAAGATGGTAGATCTATCAAAAGCCAGAAACAACATTTTGAGAGAATGTAATAAAGACAACTCAATCTTTTAGGAACCTCATTAAGAAAAAAAATTGTTCTACTCCTTTGGAACAAGATCAAATGTACAACCATATGATCTATCACACACTCATAGAGACAATGTCAATACATGGATCAAACTTGTAACCTACAAAACTAATCTAGTAAACTTATCTTATGAACCAAATTCACTTCTATATTAGCTCATTTCTTTCAGGAGTCTCTTCACAAGTTCTTTTCTGGATAAAAGTAACTCCACCTTCAAAAAGATCAAAGACATCAGTATTTACATTGGATAAAATTGATATACATCAAGTTATACCAAATTGGTTACATAGGTCTCTTTTAATCACATTATGGGCCCATAACCCACAAATCCCAGGATCAATTTTACCTCTTAAATTTGGGCAAAATTAAGATTGTTGAACTATATGGAATTAAACAATACTTCATCTTTACAGGAGGAGTGACAAGCTCCCATTATGGAAATTAGATGTATCAATCTATAAATTCGAACTCGATGAAGTGTCGTGAGTGATAACGGTTGCTATAAAGTCGAAGACTTTGGTACATCCAATAATTTATACTTGAGGATTATCTACGGAATATATATACTCAAAAGGTTATAACATGTGGATATATGTTGAAAAATGTGGAACTAAATGTTGCAAATACCTATAAAGATATTTTCAATTACACCCTCAATCTTGTCTCAAAGCCTATTTGAATGATTAGATGAAATAAAATATACTTACTCTAAGATGATGATATATGAAAAGGGTACAAACCATGGTAAAGGATCTTTTTATTCACTCCTGACGAAAGATGCAACAATTCTTATAGATTTCAAAAAGGGGTAATGAAGGTTTTGTATCATTGCCTAGGATCCTTGTGGTGATGAGATGACAGAAAACTTGAACAACTCTTGGTTCTGTTGTTGAGAGCTATTGGGAGATACAGTATATGAACCAAAAGAATGTTAGACAATACATTATCCTCATACTTTAAAGAAGGTTATCAACCTTATGATCTTAAATGGCTATGCTGGCTGATGAATGGAGACAAATGTAGTAACAACTAGTTTTCAATGAGGATTGATTTGGAATGCTGATTATTTTAGAGCATCCTAGTTGTGATTGCTTGAGGACAAGCAATCTTGGGCAGGGTGGACTGTAATGTCCGTACCATGCAAGGAAATTTATTAAAATAAAAACTAATTATGATACAGTCAAATTTCATCATTTTAAAGAAGTCAATATACTTGTTATATGATAGACGACCTTCTCGTATAAGACAAAGATTCTATTACAAAGATGACTGATCCATATCAACTAAGCATTCCACAAATACATGACTTATGAGATATTATTTAAAGATAAGACATATGATTTATGAAGAATGAAGTAGAGTGCGCTGAACATAACGTATAAGAAGTAGGCATCAATGCAAGTTCAAAAGAAGACAAAAAGAGGTGATTAGAGAACGATATTCTATCATTTAATGAGAATACAACAATTAATAGTGGAAGGCAGCGATTCCATAAAGGGTAACGATTGGAATGACAAGGTGCGTCTCTCCTATGGGAGGTCGTTTCTCTTGACAAGGAAGGGAATGGGATATATATATCAATTCTTAACAAGGCATAGCAGGGGAATAAGATAGAACATACACAACAGTTCTCATATAAGCAGAAAGCATCATCATTACTAGAGCATTCGACTCAGAACTTGAAAGCCATTGTGACATTTGTATAATACAGTTTCAAATCTGCAGGTCAGACATATATTCTAGTAACCATACTTATTATGCAATGAAAGAAATATTGTGAACATGTCAGCTTGAATCTATATATGTAATTTACTGCTGTTTTCAATCCTCCATCATAGGAGTGAATGACAGATAGACTGAGGCTATGCAGTCCTACCACACCCCCCTAAGGCAAATTTGGAGGTAATTTGGTCTACACCCTTGCCATACCACACATAAGGGCCAGTATGGAGGCCATGTATGACAGCTTGAACCTGCCAAACCCCCTTAGGGCCAGCATGGAGGAACTGAACATGAGAACTGCCATGCCCCCCGTAAGGGCCAGCATGGAGTCATCATGTACCAAAGAATATCATGTCTTCACTACTATAATGGAGTGGAATCCATGAATGCAACTTCATAACAATAAGTAGTAAATCAATCTATGTGATTATTGTTTATATACAGGGAAATCTTATCTAACACTAATAATTCAAGAGGTATGTTTGTATACCTATATTTTGTATATGTGTTTCTTATGTTATGATTGCAGATTTAGGGCACAAGAATGATGCAAATTGGAAGGTAATAAAAATGATAATTCCGAAACCCTAACCCTAAACTTGGGGTATTTGAATTTTAGGGTAAATTTAGTATTATTCCTAGAAGGGGACATTACATCAGCCTAGCAAAGAAATTACAGCCACGGCGGTAGAAGTTCTAGGACTCAGTATGGGTAATGTAGAATGGATCCAAGAAACCTTAAACAAGAAGAGAAGAGCAGTGATTGCACAATCACTTAACTCGAATATAATGTCCCTTATAAGAAGATCCTTATTTTCCACCTTGCACATGAGAATTACTTCTTAAAGGAAACATTAGTACTAGATATTAGAATAACCAAATCAGGGTTGGTAACCACATAAACAATATCAACATAAATCAATAATTCAATTATTCAATCTTTAAGTCGATTCATACTTAGGTTTGTCTATTACATGTTAAATTTATTCATTTTCAAACACTAGTGGAGATGGGGTACTATCTCTTGTTAGGTTGCATGAATCATCCTCTACGGTAGTGCCTTTGTATGATGTAACACATGCCCATTCCACCTTAGGTCTTACTAAGTGCCTTTGTATGATGTAACATATGCCCATTCCACCGCAGGTCTTACTTATTGCCTTTGTATGATGTAGCATAGTCCATTCCACCGCAGGTCTTATCCATTGCCAAAGTATGATGTAACATGGTCCATTCCACCGCCGGTCTTATCTACTTTCGATGTATTAATGCTGCTTCTTCCTAACAAGTCTACCTCCAATCTCTCAATGTGTTCTATGATCTTATGTCATGGGTTTGTTTCTAAGGACCTTGCCTTCATTACATAAATCAAGTATGATTACTCTTTATTGGGGCATAGTCCTAAGGATGATGGATTCTCTAAGCATTTATAATCATGTTATTCATAGATGTTTAAGCTATCTATATCATGTTAGTTATTCGCTCCACCTTGACTATAACATGCTATCATATCATCTATATATATTTATATTTATAATTATAATAATATTTAATCACTAATATTTATATTTGTTAATAATATATTATTTATAATATTGCTTTCGTATATTACTCAATTTATTACCTAAATCTATATTTTAATATCATTCATATTATAATCCCTTTAATTAATATCATTCCATATAAAAGAAATAACGAAATAATTTATAGCTATTAATTTATTTCTTTCTTTGGGAATATAGATGTAGCATACTTATCTTATTTTATATCTGCTTGCTTCATTGTATTTTTGTTGTGTTTTGTTGCCTTTATATTTTCCTAAATGGTCAATGACTATACCTTTTCACAAAGGTCGCGTCTTTTTATAATATAATTGTTGTTCATTGTAATTTGTTGCCAATTGTATTTACAATAGTTTGCAAGGCTATTAGTTTTCATAATATAATGTTATCGCTACTGTTTAGCCCTCTTTGTTTTTATAAATATATTAGCTGTTGCTGCCTTGACGGATTGTCTTAAAGGCAATCTAATATATTATATAATGTATGATTTATATTCATTTATATAAATATGTTTATTATATTATAATCATAATAATAAGCAATATTAACATTTATATTTATTGTCATATATTATTATTATATAATAATAATATGCTATTTTAATATTTATATTTATATTTGTATTAGTTATTTATAAATATAATATATCGGTTAATATTTAAAATATTTATAGATAATATCATATAATATTATATATTTATAATATTATATATATTTATTAATGGACTATGGCCGGGATATTTAACATGACATTTTAAATATTTAATTTAAACAATGCCTTAATATTGGGACATGACACTCAAATGCAGTCTCCAGCCTAATCCCAAAGGAAAAGACAAACAAGATTAAAAAAGCATGAGGAAGGGCACATTAAAATTGTCCAAGATGTTCAAGTTGGTGAAATTTCTGTTTTCTGAGGCCAACCTATGTCATGTCCCCTCCGCCCAAGGGGGATAAACTATTATTATTTTAATAAAATAAAAGTGTTTATAAACACTATACTAATAATAATACAATATTATAATAATAATAAATAAATATTAATATTTTTAATAATAAAAAGAATGTTAGTCTCCTACAAGTCAGTGCCATAACATGAATTCAAATTCAAAATGATCACCTTCTTTGGAAGCTATTCCACATTAGTATAAACTAAAAACGCAACATTAGAGGTCTCATTATGGGCATCGGATTTGTCATATTCACAGATTTACGACCTCAATCAATTTGCAATTTTGGGATGAAAACCCCATACTTATATTATTCGAGGTCAGGACGCAAACCCTAAATCTTTGTTTAGGCAATTCTATTGCAGAAATTGCATTGGTGCATAAATCTAAAACTCGTTTCGCATCATTTCAGGATTGAAGTATGGTAGGTGCAGCTACGGGTCTCATCATAACCAGCCATAGCTTGGGAAGAGTGTGGAAGCATAACACTAGAAGAAAATCACGAGCTTAGAGGTGGCGAAATTCGTCAGGTCTGGGCAGTAGAACGCCACACCGCGACCTCATTAGAGCATTGGAGTGTCGAAGACACCAAACCGCTGGAACTCACCCTCAAATCTGGTCGCATCTATTACCTTTTCAAATCGTGGTCAAAGACAACACTCCTAGGGTTCAAACCGGATCAGAAATCTTACCACCAGCATTGAACTTTCATGTGAAGTGAATTGTGTATCCTCATCTGGGCAGAAATCTAAGGACAGGTGCACTCCAAATCTGATTAACTCTCACGCCTAGACTCTTGACCTCGAGCAAGATTGTGCAGTAATTTGAAGGAACCCTTATCAGCCACAAATCGCAACTCTAGATACCTCACGCTGGGCAAGAGGAACTCGCACCTGGAGTTTGGCAGGTCACCACATATATCACACTTGATCCATCACACAAGCTAGGTCGTAGCTGGTTTTTGTTCTTTACCAGCCAAAGTGGGTCGAGAATTACAATATGATCATGCTGAGTATTGTTCTGTGAGTTATTAATTCTATTCTGATATAAATTTCTGGAAAACCACGTCAGATCTGGGTAGCTTGTGACGTTCTGTATGTTTTAATCTTTCCGAATCAGTAACTACATGGAATAACTGTTTGATGAACAACCTGAGTTTTAATTTTAACTCTGTTTTGAGTATTTCATTGTGGAATAGGATCAGTTTGAGCAGCACATTAGACATCTTGAAAGAACATCCATTTTCCAATAAATTTCTTAGAAGGCATATTACAGGCTCTTTAGTTTACTCAGAGTTCACCAGCTAAACTGCATGTTGTAAAAGTGATTGAAATTATAAGTCTGAGACGTTCAGTTCACTGGATGTTCTATCAATATTATCCCTAGTTTGTTCTTTCTGAGTGCATTCATTTCTCTGTGCAATTGGTGGTAGATAACATACTGTTGGTGAGGATTGAATAGCAGAATTAGACAAATAATTGTTGGGATATTACAACCTAGGACCAATAAGCAGGTGAAGGAATATCTACTTGTTGCACTTTGCTCTAGAAAATGCTAAAGAAATGTTAGAAAATGATAGCGAAGCGAAAGAAAAGTTGAAAGCAAAAAATAGAGAATTGAGAGCATACATTGTTCATCTTGTGAATCCAATATCAAAGCCAGGAACAAGTTCACCACCAAGATTGGATGAGGGACCCCAAAAGCAACAACTTGATGAATTAGTGTTGCATGGAAGGACAATCCAACAGTGGATTGGAAATCTTTGCGAAGAAGGTTTGAGCACAATTGATGATTTATTCATTTCACTAAGGTAGATCCGAGACACCATTCAGAAATCTATTGAGTTAGAGTGTTCTGTGACTGCCAGTATTTCATCGTGTAGTGGCATTTTGACCAGCCTGGAGCCAATGGAGTTTTGGGAAGTGGAGGAGTGTGAGATAAAAAGTAATAGCTAATTCCAAAAGTTATCATATTCCTATATGTATAGCTAGTTGCCAATTGCTATCTAAGTTGCAGAATCTCACTCTAAAGGTTGTCAAGGAAAACAAAGAGAAGCAGCACTCCTCTTCCATTCACATTCACAAAAGATGACCAAGATGTAGTGAAAAATAATTTTGAGCAGCTACTTATGACACAATTGCAAGGTTCAACTTTCAACATCAGTAATAAGGAGGAATTAATGAGAATTTCAGTTAGAATTGTTGCGTACAAACTCAAAATGCCTGAATACTAAATACTGTTTATGAAGAGCAAAAGCTTTGTTCAGCGGCAATTGGATAAAGAAGAGTTAGCATAGAAACCACCAATTGCTGAAATTAGACAGCTTATGGATAGAGTTCAGCTTGCAAGGGGAAAAAAGGTATGTTGTCTCTTGAATTGCCAGATCATTCAGATATGTCTAATTCAGATGCAAAATTAGATGTCGGTGATTCAAAATAGTTTTTTATGACTATTTTCCATTTTTGGCTTATGTTTGTTTTTGAGCGAAGATGAGAGAGTATTTTGGGCCAATTGTATTTATTTAATTGTTTTAGAACTATTTATTATAAAGTAACTTTACTTCCTCTTTTCTACGGGTAGGGATTAAATCATTTTAAAATAGTGCTTTTATGGGATTATTATATTATAATTTTATCCTTAAAAGCTACCTCTTAAGAGCTTATAAATAAGTGCTTTGAATGCATAATTTGTAATGAAAGTTGATGCCGGACTTATGCTACAAAAATTTTCATTGAATCTTTAAAGTTGGATCATTGTGTTGTTTTGTGAGAATTTGATAAGATAGTAATAAAACGATTCATGTTTAACTTTGTGTAGCACCTGTCTTTATTCTTCTAGGTAGCTTTATATGCTTCTAAGAAATTACTTCTTTTCAATCGCACACTACATTTCTTATTATTAGTTAAGTGTTCATTTTGTTTAAATTAATCCTGTTGTTGATACAAATCTGCTGGTATCTGGTTAATCAGTAGGTAGTACTATTAAGATAGGTCGAGTTTGCTTCCTAGTATTTGTTTTCATGCAAAACCCTAGATGATAGAATTGTATAGTGTGCATAAGTAGCGAGCTTGTTTATTGTTTGCATTTGAGTAGTAGTTAAGATCAGGGAGCTTCCCCTACAAATTTGAAGAGAGGACTTCCTCACACACTACTCTTGTTTGTGTTGTCCTGAAAAGGACAAATTAAAAAGCTAACTATGTCAAGCATGGTGATAAGTGTTTCAGCAAGTGGTCAGCCATGGCAATCTGCACTCTTGTTGCCTTTTCCTTTCTTATGTTTGATTGCAAATAGGTCATCCATTTCATGTGGTGCATATTTTCTAGCGTACTCTATGTATTTGAAAACAAAACTAGCTCATGATCTAAGTGAATAATGGTCTCCTTCCCAAGAATGTAATGCTATCATTGTTTGACAGCTTGCATGATGGTACACAATTCTTTTATGTAGGTAGAGTACTTCTAGACCGTGTTGCTGAATGTCTCTGAGTGATATGCGAATAGATGTCCATGTTGGATGAGTACTACTCAGAGTACATAATCTAATGCATCAGTCTCTTATGTCAGTGATCTTGATAATTTTAGGCCCATGCCCAATATGTTGTTCCCATAAAATTGGAAGGTCTATCAAGACATGCCCAAAATGCATCCTGTGTTCTTTCGAGTCCGTGTCCTTCAACTTTGTGACAACGAAACACTGGTTTGTCATTTAAACAAATAAAGGACCAGTTCATGGCGGTTGACTGCACTATTAAAGTTACGATGATATCCTATCATGAGAAACTCGGATGCATCCAGGTGAGTAAGCATGGATTAATGAACTAAGACAAATATTTGACACCTGACACTTATAAGTATGCAGACTAACTAGTTGAGTCTTCCACCAGCACAGCACTTTACTCATGAAAAATCGTTAAGTTGCCCTTCTAACAAAAGATAGAAACAAAGTAAAACAATACAATGGTGCCACTCATGCGTATCCAGGTCCAGTAAAGTCCACCTGCAGAGATATAAGCAATGCAACCAGACACAATATGTCTGAATATTACAAATATTCAATTTAACAACTATAATTAGTATCCACTGACAAGTAAAGTCTTGGACAGGAAAGACGCCAACTTCTGTCTGTAGTTCCAGCATAAACTCTAAAAGGATTCAATATTAAATCGGTAGGAAATTATTCGTGCAAGCTTAAATATATCATTTCTAACAGTAATGGGCAAGAAACATAAACAAGTCAGATGTGTGTAGCTGACATAAAATGGTAAAAGTTAAAACAACCAAAGACCTTCGTACCAAAGTAGTTTACACATTCTGGTATCAATATTCTTCTACATAAATTGCATCACTGACTATTAGAACTTTCCAGCAATACTGACCTTCTGTGTCATAAGTGAATAACCATAAGGTGTGAGCCGGCATCCACCCAATGGGTCACCAAGTGCTGACAAAGGCATTGAATTACAAAACTCAAGATTAGAGAGCTTGAAAATAGAAAATTGCATATAAATTTACAGTCAAAATACATAATTACAATAGCAGAAACCAATAAGAATGAGCAATGTCTCTGGACAAACAAAACCTGCATCAAAACCTCCAGAAATGAGAATAATATCTGGATTATAACTCTTAGCCACGGGAATCAAAACATGGTCCCAAACTGCTAGATAGTCTGGATCCCCACATCCACCTTGTTTCCAAGGAACGTTAATATTGTAACCTGTTCCAGGTCCTCCTCCAATGCTTTTATAATTGCCATCATCTCCTACAGGATAGAATGTTCCTGAATCAAACCTGAGGATAGACAATTAGACTGGATTTAATTCCATTGTTACCTAGACTAGGTAACCATAAGACCCAAGAGCTTAACAAAAATGCATATTCTAATCCAAGATTTGTCAGGCAGGTACTTGTCCAAGTCTTTTATTAAAATTAGGCCAAGAAACATATGGATGCCAGAAGAACATGGGGCCATCTTACAAAATGCTCAGTAGCTTGTGTCTTCTTGGTTGTCAGCAGTATGGCATCCTCAATGATCGGTAGCACTTCTCAGCCCAGATTTGTTTCTAATGTGTTTAGTAGCACTTGTGGGCAATAATCATGTTTGTATTTATCTCAGAAGCAATCTCAATTAACAATGTTTAATAAGAAAAAAGAGTAGAAGGAAGGCCTTGTAACCACCAACGCCCAATACACTTTTGGTTTGCATTTATATTCAGTCTGATTGACATGTTCACTCGTAGAAATCAAAATGTCAAGATAGTTATGTGTTCAATAGCACTTAGTGAAAAATGATTTAAGTGTACCACTACAGAGAAAAAATAATGCAAACAATATATATAAACGCACAAATGAAAGAGAAGAAACTCAATTCTTGGTAAAAACTTGAAAGGTCACAACCCAAGGTGATAATAATTCACTAATGGGTCGACCAAAAATAAAATTATCAGAAAAAATGTGATAAAGGGCAAAAATAATAATAAAACCCTTTAAAAAGAGAAGAGTAACCACCTAGGCAGGCCTAAGTGGAATAAATAGCAACAAAGACATCTCATCAGAGTTCTAAAGGGGATCTAGGAGAGCCTAAAAATAACTAGTTGCTTCAAGTTTACTTTGGAAGTCTTCGTTAATTAAAACACGGTATTGAATCGAAACTTTGGGAGGGCCCACTCAAACGCTATGAGGAATATCTCCACCTTCAACTTTTTGCTCCATCTTATGAGCAATCTTAGTGGCTCAGAAATACCTGCCATAAAGAGTCTTCCAATATTGAAAATGTGAATCAATCGTATCAGTGACACATTGAGGAATAAGAGATCCCCCTGGAGCGAAAGAAACATTCACTGAGGAGTCAACCATTGCCCTTCATTTGGAAGATGTATCAAGATTTTGGATGACCACCATGGGATTGCAAGATTAAATCTCAATGCAGCGTGCACTTGAAAATTATTCGGAGTCTTTGTGAAAAAGGGTTCAAGTGTAACAATACAGAGAAAAAATAATGCAAACAGTATATAGAAGTGCAGAAGTGAAAGACAAGAAACTCAATTCTTAGTAATAATAACTCTGGATGTGTTTTGAACTTTAGGTCCTCACCAACAGAGTGAGTGAATGATTACAAATGAACGAATGAAATACCTTTAAATAGGTTTCACTTATGTATTTTTATTCCAATTGAATTAAACCAAAGCGGTACAAGGTGAGCAAGGATTTCCGATTTACACTATTCTCAACAGAGTCAACACCATGAAGCATATGTTAGTATGGAGGAGGAAAGCTAGTTTAAGAAATTAAACTATATTGGGCTTTTCACCCTCGAGCCTTGTTGCACCCACACAAAACTCAACATTCCTACTAGATTTCCCTCAATTGTCACCATGATTGATCATCAATATGTGTAAATCAGTTGTGGTCTCCCTGGTCAAGTTGCAAGGTTGTTGTGTCATGGTCTTGTTCTCGACTAACACTTCCGCAGGTTGATCAAGGTTGCAGCTGTTCTAAAATGAAATAATCATGAGGTTTGAGATAGTCGATGGCTGTGACAAAGAAGGATGGTTATGATAATGACCAAGCCTAAGTCAAGCACACTTTTCATGTGGCTAGAGTAAACCAAAACCATGCCTTACTCTGCTAAAGTGGCAACATTGGTATATTTCTGATAAAGTGGCAACATTGGCATATTTCTCTGCCCTGGCATAAGTCATGAAGAATTCCGCAAAACATTCATAAAGATGGCACACTTCTCAAATGGTCTTGTAAAAATCTGCCTGGATTATAAGCAAAAGTGGCAGTAAGTGAATAAATCTCCACCCAAGTGACTTAAGTGCACTTTAGTGATGGTTAAGTCATCTAATATTTCCACCTAAATGGCATGAGTGATCAGAAATTCTGTTTAAGTGTATGAAAAAGTGGCAACATCACTTAGAACTTCTGCCTTGGCTCAAGTAGCCCAAAGCTCCACCTTGGTTGAAGTGGCGCATAGTTCCCTGCCTGGGTTTAAATGACAAAAACTTCTGCCCTTAAGCCAAATTGACATTAATAAAGCTGGGTGCACTTCAATGATGGCACAACCATAAGAAATCTTCACCTAACATGGTAAGTTGGCTCAAGTGATACAAAACTCCACCCTTGAAAGCCCAGGCACCCTTTTGTGATGGTCCAACCATCTAAAATCTCCACCCATCAGTTGAATACATGGTTTAAGTGATAAATTATTCCCTCCAAGTTACAAAGACAGGTTTAGGTGTCAGAAACGGAAAAATGAGGCGACTACATATTGAAAGACATTCTTTAGTGGCAAATGCAGGTGTAGTTGAGCGCCTAGACTTATTACAAAGGTAATTGGTAAAAACTTGATTGTATTAACAATGAGCAAATTGCTCAATAAAAAGATAGAAGAATTTACAAAAGAGGCAAGTTTCTAAAATAGAAACTGCAGAAGATCTATTTTCAGCTAGAATACATGATTGATCATTAAATAGTAAATAGCAGAAATAATTACATAATTATTCTAATACCCTCCCTTAATGGTCAATCGATCAACTACACCAAGAGACCCCCTAAATTTTACAAACTTCTCTGGACTAAGGGACTTGGTGAGAATATCTGCTATCTGATCCTCTATCGGAACATACAGCAACTGATCTGATCCGTCTTCAACAAGCTTTCTGATGAAATGACAATGAGTTTCTACATGCTTGGTTCTTTCATGGAAGACTGGATTTTTGGCAAGTTTGAAAACTCCCTGATTATCACAGAACAAGGGAGTCGGACCTACTTGAGATATTTGCATATCAGCAAGCATCCGGCGAAGCCAAACTACCTCACAAGCTGCCTTAACTGCTCCCCGATACTCTGCTTCTGTCGAGGAGAGAGCCACTGCCTGCTGTTTTTTACTAGTCCACGTGACTGCACCAAATCCCAAACTGAACACATACCCAAATGTTGATTTCCTATCATCAACTAAACCTACCCAATCTGAGTCTGTGAAACCACTGAGTCTAGGATCGTGACTCCTTAAGTAAAGAAGTCCATAATCATAAGTGCCCTTCACATAACGCAGCACACGCTTCGCTGCTACCCAATGATCAGCCTTGGGGGCTGTCATGAAGCGTGAAATGTAGCTCACTGCAAAACTAAGGTCAGGTCTAGTGGCAGTGAGATAGATGAGGCTGCCCACTAGTTGCCTGAACAATGATTCATCCACTACAGGTGAGTCTGACTTGGCTGACAACTTAAGCCCCTTTTCCATGGGTGTGGAGGCAGGTTAGCAATCCTGCATGCAGAACTTATCCAAAAGACTGCGAGCATACTTAGACTAGGAGATGAAGATACTGCTCTCAGTCTACCAAACCTTAACACCTAAACAATAATGCAAGAGTCCCAGATTTGTCATGTCAAATGTGCTGCACAAATTCTGTTTGATCTCAACAATCAAATGTGCCGAGCTACCAATAATAATCAGGTCATCCACATAGACAACAAGAATGACAATATCACTACCAGTGCGTTTGACATACAAATTAGAGTCAGATGGACTCCTCTGAAAGCCATGATCTGTGAGGTACTTATCAATCTTGATGTACCAAGCTCGAGGAGCCTGTTTTAGGCCATAGAGTGCTTTGACCAATCTACACACCTTGTGTTCTTGACCAGCAACCTTGAACCCTGAGGGCTGCATCATGTAGACTTCTTTCTGCAACTCACCGTTGAGAAAAGCACTCTTAACGTCCATCTGATGGACTTTCCAACCAAACTAGGCTGCTAAGGCAAGGACGAGCTGAATTGTACTCATCTTGGTTGTAGGAGCAAAAGTCTCCTCATAGTCAATGCCTTCCTTCTGTGAGAAACCCCTAGCAACTAGACGAGCTTTGTACTTGTCAAGGGTTCCGTCAACTTTGTATTTCACCTTATACACCCATTTGCAGCTAATGGGCTTCTTCCCTAGAGGAAGATCAAAAAGAACCCAAGTGTAATTTTTCTGAAGACTCTGGTATTCAGACTGCATAGCCTTTTCCCACTCAGAAATTCCTTTAGCCTCTGAATATGTCTGAGGCTCATAGACACTGTGAATGTTAGCCATGAGAGCAAAATTAACTGTATGTTGTTGTTTGCTCTTGTTTCTGGATGATCTACCCTCAATGAGCTCATCGTCATGAAGATCTCCAATAGTCTTAGCCCACCATTTAGGCCGGAGCGTAGAAGTGCCAACATCGGATGCAACAAGAGGAGCTGGAACAGGTGCAACAGGTGGAAGATCAACATCATCCAGAGGAAATTCGGGTTGAGCATCATCAAAATCAGAATCTGCATCATCATCCCTCCCATCAGGTGGACCTAACGGAAGATGAATGCCCAAATCAGTAGCCTTCAAACGCTGATCCTCAAAATGCTGCACAGATGAGGAAAAAAGAAAAAGTCCCCGTTCTTCATCAAAGACAACATCCCGACTGAAGGTAAGACGATCAGTATCGATATCAATCAACCGGTAAGCCTTATGGTTCTCACTGTACCCTGTGAACATAAGCTTTTGACTCTTGGAATCCAACTTGGAGCACTTGGCATCTGGAATCCATACATAAGCTAAAGAGCCAAATATTTTCAAATGATTGATCTGAGGTTTGTGGCCAGTCCAAGCTTCTTCAGGAGTCTTCTCCTTAACAGCATAAGTCGGAGACCGATTAAGGAGATAGACGGCAATGTAGACTGCTTCTGCCCAGTACTTCTTAGGAACACTCCTGTGTTCTAACATGGAACGGGCCATCTCAGTGATTGTGCGGTTGTGCCGCTCTACAACACTGTTTTGCTGAGGAGTATAGGGTGTGGTTAACTGGCGTTTGATGCCATGTATATCACAGAAGTTGGAGAAGTCAGTAGAACAAAATTCCCCCACATTACCTGACCTAAGAGTGACTATGGAACAGCCAGACTCTTTCTCTACTAAGGCCTTAAACTTCTGAAATACAGTAAACACATCTGATTTCTGTCTGAGAAAGTACACCCACATTTTACGACTGAAATCATCAACAAAAAGTAAGAAATACCTGCAACTAGTAACAGAAGGTGTATTCATTGGCCCACATATATCAACATGAACCAACTGTAGTACCTTGGAGGCTCGCCATGAGTCACCAGTCGGGGACGGTGTCCGATGCTGCTTCCCAACCTGACAAGCTCCACAAACACCATGATGCTAGGTCTAGATCTCAGGTAAACCGCCTACAAGGCCCTCCCGAGATAGCTGAGAAAGATAGTACACATTTAAGTGCTCATAACGCTGATGCCAAAGACTAGTGATGGAAGAATT
This sequence comes from Cunninghamia lanceolata, assembly GCA_027924645.1. Classification (NCBI taxonomy): domain Eukaryota; kingdom Viridiplantae; phylum Streptophyta; class Pinopsida; order Cupressales; family Cupressaceae; genus Cunninghamia; species Cunninghamia lanceolata. Next base: position 2,304,372 of record BSBN01000405.1, read on the forward strand.
TCGGGCTGCCATGGCTAACTCTGGAGAATCACCTGTATCCACAAGTCTGTATAGACCATGATCCTCAATACCAACAGCCACAGTGCTACGAGCCTCCCGATCAACAATGGAACATTTGTGTGTACTAAAAACCACATCCAACTGAGGAGAGTGCCGCATGATCTGACTGACAGAGAGAAGATTAAGTTCCATGCCAAGAACATAGTAGACATTGAGGAATATTAGATTCCTCCCACTAGACTGAATCTAAACAGTGCCCTTACCGACAACTATATATTCTTCTCCTCCACCAAAAATAACTGAGTCACTGAAGGGAGTAAAGTCTGTAAACCAATCAAGTCGATGAGTGAAGTGACGCGAAGCACCGGAATCAATGTACCAGGCAAAGGACTTCACATGATCTGCAGGTCTTTTAGCCATAAAGCGTAAAAGGCAAATTCCTTCTGCTCAGTGTGCTCGGCAACATTTGCTTTCTGCTGAGACCCTCCCTGCTTCTTCTGTTCAGAAGCCAAACGCTGACGACAATCCTTTTTTATGTGACCATATTTGTGACAGTAATTACATTGAATATTCCTTTTCTTGGTGCTGTCCTGAGGTTGACCTGAGCCTTTCTACTATGGAGGCTGACCTTTGCCTTTATTCGGAGCCCGAAACTTGGCTGCAAAAGCCTGCTCTGAAGAGGACGAAGAAGCACTACTACCAAACTGTTGTTTCCAGCGATCCTGCTGCAAGAGGATAGTACAGAGCTCTGGAAATTTCAGATTAACATTAGCTGATGTAATGTTGAGAGTCTCAATGAAATGTTCATAGGACTTAGGTAGACTTTTCAAAGTGATCACGACCATGTCTTCTTCCTCCATTTTTCGACCAATAGCCTCCAACTGATCTCAGATCTCCTGGATCTTGTTCAGGTGCGCTTGCAACGTTGTTTTCTCATCCATCATGATAGAAAACAACATATTTTTCAAGAAGAACGCACGGCTCTTGTCAGAGGTTTCATGCAAACCCTTCAGATGGTCCCAAATCTCCGTTGCTGTTTTTCCAGTTGGAATCTGAGGTAGCTAATTATATGTAACTGAAAGTTTAATGAGCATCACTGCTTCACGAGTTTGTTCATCAAACTTATCCTGGTCTTTACCCGCTGTCGCTGGACAAGTAGTATTGCCTAGAATGATCTGATCAAGGCAGCGATATTCAAAGATGGTCATCATTCGTTGCTTCTAGGTATTATAATTTTTGTCGTTGAAACACTAAGTGCCCTCCAACATAATGTTGGTCAAACTCGCCAATCTTGCACGCTTTTCGATGCACGAAAAACAATGAACTGAGAAGAGGCTGAATGCACAAAACTTGAGGCACAAATTTCAATGCACTGAGGCAAGTACATGAATAGATTTAAAGACAACTACTGGCACGAATATCGAGGTACAGACTTCAAGACACCCAGAGAAATCTGAAGTCAACCCAGAAAAGATCTCAAAAAACCCACAAGGAATCTGCAATCGAAAAAAATTGACTTGGAAAAGAGGGTCAAAACCCTAGCCGAAGGTACAGAAACCTTAGGCGGCCATGAAAGACACAGAAAACTAATCAGGTAATCGCAGCTTGGAAACAGAGGATTTCTTTGAAACCCTAGCCGCCAAATGTAGATCACGGGTTTTATTTGCAGAAAACGCAAACACACACTGAGAGACCCTTGTCAAACGGACTGGTTTAAAGTGCCACACACGACCACAAGGAACACAAAGTCACAGCGTTAAAGGAAATCGTGCCAAAAAAATTCATTCCAGAAAAAAAACAAGTCTGCCAGACATGCGCCACTCAGTCTGGAATGACAACAAATGGCGGCAGGAACAAGGAAAAACGCGGCCAGGAAGAAAAATAAAACCCGCAAACAAATCGCGATGGCGAAGCACGAGAGTCTCAGACGAGTCGCGGGCCAAAAGAACCTTTCAACAGAGGTCGCGTGACTCTTGTGCAAACAAAAACGTGAACAAAACCTTCAATGCGGGCCAAACAAATGACCACAAACAGGTCGCGTCTAGGTTCTGCAGTTTGCACGAACAGAAAGAACTCCTCACACGAACAAAAAGAAAAACGAACTTAGCTCTGATACCATATTACGAAGGTAATTGGTAAAAACTTGATTGTATTAACAATGAGCAAATCGCTCAATAAAAAGATAGAAGAATTTACAAAAGAGGCAAGTTTCTAAAATAGAAACTGCAGAAGATCTATTTTCAACTAGAATACATGATTGACCATTAAATAGTAAATAGCAGAAATAATTACATAATTATTCTAATAAGACTGCGCTTGCCAAGTTCCAGGTGATATGATGAATGGAGGTGCCTAGCAGTCATAAGCAGAGTTTTAGTGAAAGAAGATGGCCAGTTTCAGTACAAATTCTCGACTTTTGCAAAGCATTCTCAGCTAGGGTTTGGCTGGTGTGAAGATTGGTATTCAAAGACTGAATCAAACACTTAGGGTTTTATGTGTGTTGATGATTTGTGGTCTATGCCAATGATTTAGAGCATGTTTCAGTCATTCGTAAGAATAAAATAGTGTAATATCCCCAACCAGATCTGCCCTAGAATTCTGATTTTTCTGCCCTAAATTTCTGATTTCTTTTTCTGCTCAAACCCTAAATCTGAATTCTGATTTTTATTTCTGAATTACAAATTAAATGTGGGCAGCAAACATATATGTGCCAAAATGCTCAAATAAACATGCCAATCATGTACTCATATGAAGATATCATCAACCATGAACTCAACCACAAGATATGACCAATCAACTGCAAACAGAATGACAAACAAATCTGATTTCTGAATATATATGTCTGCTGCTGCAAATCTGAATATTCTGATTTGCAATTACATCAAATATATAGGCTCAAACATGTCCAAACATATCCCAGATTTCTGCTATGACAAATCAGACCTAATTATATGTTTGTACATACCACAAATGGCGAATGATGATGTCAATCAGCAAACCCTAGATGGGTGAACTCTCCAAATAGGCGGCGCTCTCCACAAAGATGACAAATGGCACAAACAAGAGGGCGGTGGCTAGGGTTGATCAACACATGAAATCGCCCTTCCTTGAAGTGGCGCTCACTCCTAGGGTGAAACCCTAGCAAGTAACTCGCTGAAATATGATCACAAATCCCTCCAAAGGTTGGTGCTCACAAGCTCATCTGAAAATCTGAATATATCTCACTTTTCCAAATTGTATTAGCCACAAATCTCACAATTTGGCCTTAGGGTTTCTACAGAAACAAATATGGCTTCGTTGCTCCTTCTTTCCTTCCAAAACTCCAATGAAGCACAAATATGAACTCTACATGAGTCCACCTCCAAGATGAGATTGGGTTTTCGTCCAATCCACCTATAGTCCTAAGGGTTTTCGTCGTTGGAATATGCTGAACCAAAGTTACAACCAAAGAGATAAATCTCCAAACGAAAATGATATGAAATGAACGATGAAATGACCTCCAAATGCCCTCCTTTTATAGCCAACAATTGCCCAATTCAAACCTAGCCGACCTCCTTTTTAGCAAATTCTTTTATTTTATTTTTATTTCTTTCTTCCACTTGGCCGACCTCCCTCTAGGCGCTCCACTTTTTATTTTATTTATTTTTATTCTCCCTCTCTAGGTCGTCCACCTCTTGGGCAATTTTCTTTATTTAATTTTAATTCACCAAGTGGCTCACAAAAATATGAGAAATCATTCCACAACACAATTTGGTCCAGCAAAATTAGTTAAATATAAATAATCCGAAATGATTAGGTTTACTTAGTATTTAGCCAATTAGATTATTCCCTTGCACTTCCGGCTTAGCCTACGGGAATAGAATAGGCTAGCCGACTCTGTTGGGTGATCACTCGGAAAAAGAGGACATTACAAATAGCATGTGTTGCAGCCTTCTTCATCGAAAACTTTTATGGCAGCTTCTACATCTCTGTTGACAGTTTTCATCAAGTTGTAGATTCAAGGGTTTGTCATATCTTCATTCTAGGTTTTCGATTTCAAGATTTCGGCATTCTCAAACCCTAGGCAATGGTTTTTTAGTTTGCTAATCGGAAAAAACAGTTAGGGTTTCAACTTCTGTTTTTAGTCTTTTCAAAACCCTAAAAGGCATCTAATTCAAGTCATCAAGTCGAATTGATGGAGTTGTCAATAGATTCATGATGGTTTGGGGTTTCAATTTTTTAGAAGATCCGTCAAGGTTGCTGAGTGAAAAGAGTTTTCAAAATCCCAAACATGAGCAAATTGCTATTTTTAGCAACTGCTAATTCCAGCAGTGCCCATTTCTAGTGTTCTATTGTTGGGCAAGAATGAAGGCCTATTTTTTTAGCCTTTTACTTTATTAGTTGTTTTAAAATAGATTTGTTTAAGTTCCTTTCTTTCTATTTTTTCTATATCTCTTGGAGGGTTTGCTTTAAAACATTTTTTTTGGGACAAATAATTATTATTCTCAAGTTCCTAAAAGCATATTTATTGTAACCCACAAATAGGTACCTTGGGTACAAGATATTCTTAATGGTAGTTGACAGTACACCTATGCTACAAAAATTATTATTCAAGTTGGTTATTCTATGTACACATTTATTGTGTTGATAATTTCACCAAGTAAATTGAAAGTAGATTGTACTAAGTCAAGCTTTGTATTGATGACATTTGTCTATCTGAGTTGTGGCTTTGAATACAACTTAGCTATTTACTTCTTGAAATCATGTGTTGTATTCCTTCAATCCTTGTTTGCATTGAATAGCTGGTCTCTGTTTTAGCCAGCTGGAATGTGTCATTTGTGCATTTAGATTAGTAGTTTCCTTTCTTAGATTAGTAGAGCCTCTGCAAACTTAGCTGCCCCAAAAAGCATTGTATCATCCACAAATTGTTGATGAGTGACCCTTATATTTCTAGATACCAAAATTCCTTCCAATTGAGCCAAGTTTTGTGAATTTTAGAATGCTCTCCCCAAAGCTTCAGCCAAGATAATGAATAAGAAAAGGGATATTGGATCCCCTTGTCTTAGTCCCCTCGATGCACCAAAGAAAGCTTCTGGAGTACCATTAACTAGTATTGAATACCTAGGCCCAGAGATACATTCAAATATCCAATTTATACATTTTCTGTCAAAGCCAAAAGCCTCCAATACCTTACAAAGGAACCTCCAATCTACCTTACCATATGCTTTCCAAATGTCAAGTTTTATCAACATTCCTGCTGCCTTCGTCTTTTGAAGAGTATGGATCACTTCTTGAGCAATAATCACTCCATCCAAGATGGAACTTCCCGGAACAAACCCTGTTTATTCTTCTAAGATTATATGAGCTAATAAGGGTTTGAGTCTATTGGCTATGACCTTGGTCATAATTTTATAAATGGTATTGCATAGCGCTATAGGTCTCAAATCCTCCAATCTATTAGCTTTGTCTTTCTTTGGAATAATTGCAATGAAGGTATTATTTATTTCCTTTAACAAACTCCCTAAATTCTGTGCAACTTCCAGTGCATCAGTCAATTCTCTTCTAAGAAAGTGCCAACACAACTGAAAGAACCTAACAGTTAAACCATCAGGGCCAGGAGCCTTATCTGGGTGAAGTTGTTTGAGGGCTATTTCCACTTCCTCTAATGAAAATTTGTTGTTGAAGAACAAATTTTGATTGTCATTTATCAAACTGGGAATATGGCAAAGGAGAGATTGCTGCGCAACTCTATTGGAGCTATCTCTGTTGTTGAGCAAATCTTGATAATATTCTACAATTTGTTTTCTTATGGCTTTGGGATCCTGAGATTGATTTCCATCATCCATTTCCAGCTTGTGAATTCTATTAGTGCTCCTTTTCTGTTTGGTAATATTGTGAAAGTATTTTGTATTCTTATCGCCAGCTTCTATCCAACTTTCCCTTGATTTTTGCTTCCACAAAATTTCCTCTTTAGCAAGAACGTCTTCATATTCTGCCATAAGCTCCTTTTCTCTTAAGTAAGAGTCCTGGGTCATTCCATTAGATATTACTTCTTCATTCAACTTAGCTAAATTCTCTTCAATGCCCTCTTTTGATCTAAAGATGTTTTTGAAATGCAATCTGTTCCATTCTAAAATCTTTTGTTTGACATATTTTAGCGTTGAGATAAATGTAAAGAGTTTGGAGCCTACTAGATTTTCTTCCAACCACCATCCTTGCACCATATTCAGAAAATTTTCATCTTTTAGCCACATATTTTCGAATTTGAATGGTGACCTAGCTGGTTGCTCATCCCCAAGTATGTTTAGAATAATGGGGTAATGGTCTGACCCTGAACATGGCAAAATACTTCCTACCATTGTATGTGGGAAAGTAGAGATATCTCCTTCAAAAAAGAACCTGTCTAGCTTTTCAACTATGTTACTGAATCCTGATCTCCTGTTGTTCCAAGTGTATGCTACACCACCAAATTCTATCTCCAGCAACTCATTCCTCTACACCCAGTCATTGAAATCTTTCTGAGTTTGTTTCGGCCTTGAGATACCACCTTTCTTATCCCAATTATGTAATGTGGCGTTGAAATCCCCTCAGATTACTTTGTGAGGGTGAGGAAAGTTTGCCATAAAAAGATCTATATCTTTCCATAACTCCTTGCCAAGACAAGAATTCGGTCCATAAACATTAATCAGGAGAAAATTAGCCTTAGAAGTCAAAGAACTTACCTTACCGCCCATCCAAGTTTTCCCTTCACCTAAAGTCTCAAAGGTCACTCTTGCCAAATTCCATGCTATGGCCAATCCACCTGAGGCTCCATCTAATTGAACTAAGACTATTTTCCACTTCCTGAAACTATACAAAAAGTTGTCCATTTCTATTGACTGCAGCTTTGTTTCTTGAAGTAGTATTACTTCCGCCTTGGTTAAACATATCCTCCGCTTTACCAGGCGCTTTTTGTTGGAGGCATTGAGGCCCCTAACATTCCATGATAAGATTTTCATGACCCCTTGGGAAGGGGGTTACCCTTCCCTGATTCCATTAGAGTTGTTATTTTCAATTGCCCATCTACATCTCCATCCTTATTCCTAAGCTCCATCATAGATTTTCTTCCAAATTTCTTGTTTGAAATGCTCCATAATCCGGCTAGGGTTTATTGGAGGCAACTTGATGTATTCCTAATGTGATTTGTTCCGTTTAGATGTCGTTGTTTAAGAATAAAAGAGCATTTTCTTTCTGTTCCAAGGCATCTTCCTCCATCATTTCTTGAATGAGGGACAACTTATTTCGTTTTTCCTCTAGGGAGGAATGCTGACTCTGAGCATCTCTGGATTCTTCCTCATTAAATATCCCAAGGATTTTGCACACAGAGCTAAGTTCTGAAGCTCTGCATCACCCTTGTCAAACTCTGTATCTTGGTAGCATTCTTTGACAATTTCTTTACCTTTTTTTTGTTTGTGACTACATACTCCAACCTTCGAGTAGATAAAACATCTCCAAGAGCATCCCCCTCCTTACTTAAATCCACTAATTGTTGATTGATGTCACTGTGTAAGGTCTTTGTATCTTTTAAAAGTTGGACTAGTTCAATCTCTAACTCTGTGATCGGATTCTGTTCCTCAGCTAGAAGAGCTTCATCTGCTTTTTCAAAGCCAAGATTAATTTCTTGTGTTTCCTTGACAATGTCTATTCTGGAGTGAGATTTGTTTCCGGGATGTATTGTTCTGTCAAACTAGACTTATTCTTTAATAAATTTGTTTCTGACAAAGTGTGATCCCCATTCGCCCTCTTTCCCATTTGGTTCCTTCGAGGTTCCCCACTCTTTTCAAGAAGCAGTTTTGAATCTCTTGCATCACACGCATCTCTGAAGAGGTATTTGGGGCTATTCTGGCTGGAGCACTGTGTTATTCGTTGAAACCATTTTCCATTTGTGGTGAGAATTTCCAAAGTACCATAGATCCCCACCCCAATATCTATATCAACTAAAATCCCTAGCTCTGACCCATCTTTACCATTTAAGAAATCTTCATCTACACCCAAATAGGAACCAAGTGCATTGCCAATTCGAATGAGAGCCTCCAAATTCCAATATTTCGCCGGGAGGCCACTTAGGGTAATCCATGTGGGTTTCCATCTGATGGAGTACTTCCAGGGATTGAAATTTGGAGCCCATTTGGTGCAATGAAAACTTGATCCATTATAAAAGAGAGGTTTGCCATATAATATTTCATATTTTAGATCCTGATCTACACACTCAATAATGTAAAAAAAATTAGGGATTTCTCTGATACTAACCCTGTCTTTAAAACAACATCTCCACCAATCTATTATCTCCTGGGAGGAGCCTCCATTTCCGCACCACTTGACTAACAAAGCTCTTTCCCTCAAGTGAGCCATTGTAGAGGCTATCAACTCATTTGGCAGCGTGAAGAGTTTACTCCCTCGCAGGCGCAAATTTTCTTGAAACCTAACACCTTTGCTGCCGGTGGTATGAGCTTCTTGTCTACCAGGGCCTTTAACTCTGTTGTTCTTCCCTGAGAACCATGAAGATTGTTGTCTTTGTCTGCTGCCTAGTGGTATGGCATTAGCTCCTGTGAGCGTAATATGCAGATTTGAAGAGAAGTCTTCCCCCCTTCCGCAACGGAAATGCCTACAATTTTGACTATTTTCCTTCCACCATTGCTCCATCTCCCAGTTCAAAAGGACACTGCTTAGAACAGGCGTTTTTTCTGATCGTCAAGGTTTTACTTTCACAACCTTTTATTTTTAGGTTTTAGCTTTTAAATTAAAATATTTATTAATAATTAATTATAATTTTATAAATTATTACTAATATTTAATAAATTTAAGTTGCATTTTAACATTAAAATTTATTTAGATTTTAATATAATTAAATTTATTTTATTTTAAATGTTAACCTTGTAAAAATTTGAGTATCCCTAAAATATTTTTAAAAATTATATATATTAGGGATGAGGATCCCTCATATATACTCATCCCTAATATATATATATATATATATATATATATATTAGGGATGAGTATATGAGTATATGTATGCCTAATATATACTCATACTCATCCCTAATATATATACAGCCATCCCCGTCGTCCCCAAAAAACTGCCTTTGGACTGTCATCCCCAAATCGCCTCCCCTACCGTTCCCCCGTCCTCGTCCCTGAAACGTTGTGGAACATAGTGAATAACAGATTCCTTTTTATGTACCCAAATTAGTCTCAAACTCTCTGGTGCTCTACAACAAGTGGTGGTATTACAGCTTGTTCACTTCAATCCATACTTGCAGTGTTCGTACTCTTTCTACTCAAACAACTCTATTTTAATGTTCCACCTGAATCAGTATATAATTTTTCATAAATCTATCTAGAAACAACTGTGTTTTCTCTGGGAAGAAAATTAGATAAAATGCAGTTGTCTTTAGATAATTTTACCAAAATGTTTGTTTTGGAAATCTTTGACATCTAATTAACACTTTTTGTTAAATGCACAGTTCTCCTCTAAATCTTATTTTCCATACGTCATTTGTACTACTCACCTTTTTGCTGTAAGGAAAAGTTTAAATTATATTAACAGAAAATATGTACAAAAATGGCTTATCCAACCAGACAAAAAAGCTCCATCTACCCCAAAATATAGAGGCGTAGATAAGTTAGCTTGGCCTGCTTCTAAGTGGAGGCTGCTACTATCTACCACCATAAGACAACCAAAGCATATATAAACACATACTACCCAAAGCCAATTACATTCAACAGAAAACAAACATCTAACAAGACACAGAAAATCTTACAAACCACACAAGCCAGAGATAGCAAGGCAGAGTCAATTATCATCATGTAACCTTCTTTGCATGCACTTAGAATGATAAATCTGGAGCTGAACATCACATGGCAAATGGGCATCTTTCACTAATCTTCCTGAACCAGATCATCCAGGTATTTTGTAGTCAATACTCAGTAGTAGCCAACCCATCTTCAATGTGACAAACAAATGTGGTTATGGAAAGCAGGCATTGCATCAGGCATTCCAACTCAAGCACGCTTAACCATGGAGTTTCCCCCAAGATCAAGCCCACTTAGCTTGCTGCCCCATTTGCAAGTGAAGTGGGCTTGAGTCAGAGTAGTACTGGGATGGGTGACCTCCCATTAAGTCCCCATGCTTCACCCTTTTGAGCATCACCTAGATGTAATGAGTGCTAAGTGGACCGTTCATGATCGTGAGAGATGAGTTCTTGTGAACCACTACTCATGAACTATGGGTCAATGAGTTTTGTGCAGTTTTCTGGAACAGAAGGCTATAAAGTAGGGTTTTAATGGAGTTGCAAGCATTGAACGTACATGGAGCTTGTTTGTACAGAGCCATGAGCTCATTTGATGTCTAAGAGAAAATACATGTAATTGACTGATTTATAGTGACTCGGGAGCTGGAGCAGCTCACTCTTGCAGGGGGTTTTCTCATTGAGGGTTTCTCCAGGGTAAATCATTGTTTTTCAGCCTTGTGTGTTTGATTTCCAAACTGTTTTTAGTGTTTCTTAGCATTTGGATGTTGCTATAACGTTCCTATGGACTGAGTAGATGTTTTGATGCTTTAGTGTTGGATTTTCATCTTGTTATGGAGAATTTGTTGTGCTAGTGTGTGAAATTTGTAAGTGAAGAACTGTCAGAGGACTATCCTCAGCCATTTACAGATCAGGATCAAAGATTGAGGGCTGTGGGGTGACATCCACCAAAGAAGCCTTAAAAAAACCATAGAAAATGTCAAAACGAAATACAAATTAAGAAGACAAAAGATGAAACAAAACAGATATTGTTTGACAACTGCTTTTAAGCTTCTAGTATTTACATAAAAAATTTTGAGAATAATCATCTATAATCATTATATATTTGGGAAAGCTTTGTTATTCTCATGTTTAATGTAACTTGAATATTTGAACTTTTTGAATTTTATACTCTTTCTACATAGTTATTTTTCTCTTGTCCTGCATTATATGAGAATGTTCCCAAATCCTAATTTATAATAAACCAAGAAATCAACTCTATCGAATTTCAATAAGGTGGCATGGTTATATACCAAACTTATGCACTTCTCTTCCTTAAAGGCAAGTCTCAATGGTCTTGAAAATGAATAGCATACATAGTGCTTAACCATGGCACCAAAAAAAATTAAGAATATAAAGGCTTCAAAAGGGACACAAAATATAGAGGGGCATAAGACATCTAAGGAAAAACAAACCTTATATAAATTTCCAATTTAAAAAAAAAATTGTAACAAAATTCACGCTTATCTATTAGGTCCAAATCATTTGCACTAGTAAATTAAAAATTCAAATATACAAAGAGGAAATAAATTAATAATCAATGTCATACCTATGAACGGAAAAGTACAAAACCTGTGGATCAGTCCAAAACATATTTTGTGTTCCATTACCATGATGAACATCCCAGTCAACAATCAATACCTTGTGTATGCCCAACTCCGGCTGCAATTACAATTTCCAAATTTGAAAAGCAGTAGATGAGAAATTCTAAGCATGACAAAACATGTCAAAAGGACAGAACTATAAATGAGAACCCTAGATTTGACACAGTATTTGATTTGCAGAAACCTAACAAGTTGGAAAGTCTGTACAACATCTAATTAAGGGAAATGGCTACCAGGAGTTAGTAAATATGTAACTAATAGAAAATTATTCTGATAAATAAATGCAATAATCCCCATACCCTCTCATGGACTAAATGTTGTGCTGCTATGGCTACATTATTGAACAAACAGAATCCCATGGGTTTATCAACCTCTGCATGATGCCCCGGTGGCCTCACAACAGCAACACCAGCATCAAGTTCTCCTAATGCTACCTTCTCCGATATCTGTACACAACATGCCATTTTGGAATTAGTTTGTTTCATACTCAACTTCATGCATTTCACTTTATATTCAAAAATGGAAACGGCAGGAAAAGATAACAAAAATTTCTAAAAAGACAATAATGCACATTATAACCTCCATTCAGAAAGAAAAGGATTATGTTCTTGAAATATAAACTTTGTGACAAAAAAGTGTTTTTATTTTAGTGTTGCATCAATGAAAATTAAACAAGAGTTAAAAATAAGTACATAACCTCCTTCAGCACATACTCCTCTAAAGTTAAAGCAAACTTGAAATATAGAAAGATTAACCATTCTAATTTATTCATTAAGGCAATGGACCTTGTTATAATATGTCTGAGTATCATAAGATAACCTGTTGAGCATTGTAGTGCTAAATTTTTCCTTGGTTCCAAATTGGCAAGCAATAATAGGAAAGAATAAAGGATAGTTATGTGTTGATGGACTCTCAAAACAGTAACTGTAGTGACATAGAGATGATCTGGGAAAATACTCAGTAAGTATACAAACACTATAGAAATAAAACTACTTCACAATAAACTATATAAATACACAGAAATATACTGCAAAATGTGATGTGTTATAATTTATTCACAGAAATCAATGACAAAAGAAGAAATAATCAGAATATTGTATAATCAGTCCAGCATGCTTAAGTAGACTCTGCCACTCAACCTGCTCTGCCTTTAATCAGTTGGTTGTACAAATGAAATTATGAAACTGAGTCATACACTTGAACAGTATAAAAACCAATGAGTCTCCTAAATACATCATTTTTTGATGTGTTATCAACTTATCGCTTCGACATGTGTTGGAACCTTCACTGACTGGACACTGGAGTTTTACCAAGATGCACCTACATGTGCAATTTAAACCAGCATGCAACTACTGAGCAATAAACTATATAAAATACACAGAAATATACTGCAAAATATGATATGTTATAATTTATTCACAGCAATCAATGACAGAAAAAGAAATGATCAGAATATTGTATAACCAGTCCAGCATGCTTAGGTCGACTGCACTCCTCTAAGGAATCTCTCATATAGACTGTGTTACTCAACCTGCTCTCCCTTTAATCAGTTGGTTGTACAACTGAAATTGAGCCATACACTTGAGCAGTATAAAAACCAATGAATCTCCTAATAGATCATCTTTTTGACATGTTATCACTTCAACATGGCTTTCTAACCTTCACTGACTGGACACTGGAACTTTTACCATCAAGCACCTACACATGCAATTTAAATCTGTTTAAAACCCAATGAATCTCCTAAAGAGATCATCTTTTTGATATATCATCGATTCAACATGGATTGCCAACCTTCAACTAAACATTGAACTTTTCAGCATCTACATGCATACTCTAGATCCAAGATTCTCTATCCTAGAATGAACCACCCAACAAGAATGGGTCTTAATGAAAGTACATAAATGTAAATTTATATGCAGCCTTATCCTAACTCAAAATGAACAAAGAGAAATTATTTATTATGAAAAATTGCTTACCCACATCTGCTAAAAATTGACATACTAAAAATATCAAATTTCTCCCTGAAAAAATAGGGACTTCACAATTCTAGAACAAATAGTGAGGAATACGCCATTTCAACACTCCCTCTTTCCAAGGAGTGTGTTCTGACTAATGCCCAAGAATTCTCGCAGCATCTCAAACCTCCCTTTCAATAAGGGCTCTGTCAGTATATCAGCAACTTGTTTATAAGATGTATATACTGTAAGACCACTGATCTTCTCTGCACTTTGCGTCCAAAAAAATGGTACCTGATGTGAATATCTTTCTTCTACTGTGGAACACAAGATTTTCTAAGAGATTTATACAACTTCGATTGTCATAATAAATTGTTCTATGCTCCAGATGCCTCTCGACACACAGCTGAAGATGCTATGTATTTAGCCTCCACCAAACTCAGATTTACCCCACTACACCCTAGTAAATCATGATATAACAGCTGATCCCTAGTAAAAAGCAAAGTAATTGGATACGCCAACCCCCTCCCTTGGCATGGGTACCGGTGTACCCAATATGGATACGGATACGATACGACTTGGATACAGCTCGGGTACCGTGCCCACCCATACCCAAAATCAGGGCAAACTTTCTGCTGCACCGGATACATTTGGATTCAGCAACATGGTCGTTTGTGCCATATAGGTGCAAAAATAATTTTATGAACAGGTTTATGGTTTGAGATCTTTGTTGGTTCTAACTAACATATGTACTTTGTAGGCTTCTTCTCGATCAGAATGACACGATCTTCTTCTGCTTTAAGCCTGCAATGTCATTTGGCAGCGCATTGAAGAGGCTCTACACTTCAATTAGAGTTTGGTGCAGGGTGAGGTTGTCTGTCAGTGGTTCTGTCGATCTCAGCAGCCTCCACATTTAAAGATGAACTTTCCATGGCGTGAAGGATGGAGAAGGCATGCATGAAGAGAGGCTCAACATTGGCAAAGCTTAGCAACAAAACAGAGAATCATCTGTAGCATTTTCAACCTTCCCTCTGAAGGAAGTGTTAAAAGTCTTTAAAGCTGAAAACGATAATTGAAGGAATCACACCAGCAGGGCTTACAGACCGTGTTTATGAAATCCAACAAAACACAATTATGTATCATAAAATTATACATCTGCCACTAGGTAAAATGCATCACGTAATATATGGAATAAAATTTATAACTATACTACTTTATTAACCATATAAGTATGGTACCATTTGTACTTTACAAGTTTAATTTACAACTTTATTTATAACTTAATTAATATATTAATTTTATTAATACATAATTTGTAATTTTATTAATATTAACTATATAATATATTTAATAAGTTTAAAATTTATTAATAAAATTATAATATTAAGGAATAAAATAATAGATTATATTTTAAAATAATAAAATTATATAATAATACATTTTTTAATTTGCATTTATTATATATATATATATGAATGATTGCCATATCCAGCCGTATCCATATTAAGTGGTCTTAAAAAAGTCATATTCATATCTATCTGTATCCATGTCCATGCAACTCTGGTAAAAAGCAATAACAAAAGCAGATATCTGAGATGAAATATCATCACACACATCACGATCGACAAATCCATGCAAACAAAAATCATCATCTTTCCCATACCTGAGTCCATATAGGACCCGTACCCTTAAGGTACCAAAGAAATTGCTTGCCTACCTTCTAGTGATTCTCTCTTGGAGCATCCATAAATTGACTCAGTGTGTGCACTGCATAGCACAAATCAGGCCATGTGTTACCCAGGCATATGAGAGAACCAATCATCTGACAGTATAGGGTAGCATCCACCAACTATGAATTGTCATCAGCACTAAACTTCAGATTAGGCACCATCAGAATTTTCAAAGGCTTGTTATCCAGCATATGTTGAATCTTTTCAGGATCTCCACTGCGTAATTGACTTATGACAAGAAAACATTGTCAGCATCTTGCCCCACTTCCAAGTTTAAACAAAACTGCAGCAATCATAGGTCTTCCATGCTAAATTCCCTTCTTACCTCTTTTTTGCACCATGCAATTATTTTATAGAAGTTACCTCAGTCAGATCATCTACATAAAGCACCACCACAAGAACATCAACAACATCAAGTATACAATATAAATTCAAATCTGCTAATTTCTCAGGAAACAATCTGAGAAAACTAATCATTTATTTGGTCATACTAAGCCCAAATAGCCTGCTAAAGACCATACAAACTCTTCTTCAAATGACAAACTCAGTCCTCTTTCCCCTCTGATACAGATCCTTTAGGCTGATCTATTTAAACTTCTAGTGAAGACTCCAACCAAAAATTTCAGCAGTTAGGTGGAAGTATACATGGCAACCAATGCAAATGTTATCCTAGTGGATTCCTTGAACCTTTTCTTTGAGAGAAGCCATGGGCCACAAATATAGTTTTGTTCTTCTCAATACTCCCATCCATTGCAATTTTAACTTACACATCCATTTACTATCAACCACTGACTGGCCTTCCAATGTTGGCACAGTATCACAGACATCATTCAAGAAATCACCTTGCAATTCATCTAGTGAAGACTCCAACCAAAAATTGCAGCAGTTAGGTGAAAGTATACATGGCAACCAATGCAAATGTTATCCTAGTGGAATCCTTGAACCTTCCCTTTGAGAGAAGCCATGGGCCACAAATATAGCTTTGTTCTTCTCAATACTCCCATCCATTGCAATTTTAACTTTAACTTACACATCCATTTACTATCAACCACTAACTGGCCTTCCAATGTTGGCACAGTATCACAGACATCATTCAAGATTATACCCTTGTATTCTTCCTGCATGGCATCTACCTATGCATCCTCCAATATTGCTTCTTCCAACATCACTGTCTCTAGATCAATTCATGAACTCATCAGTGCAATATAAGTTGGAAACACTTCGGAAAAATGGTTTATCCACATTGAACTCATCAGTGCAGAGGATCATCATAACAGGATCTCCCCATTGAAAGAGAGGACCTTTCATCAGGTCCCATCCAACAAAATGATTTAAAAGCAGATTTTTGCTTAAGGATTCTCCTACAGTTTCTGAGATGCAGGTGTTAGATGATTAGCATCCATCTTCACTCCAGAAGATTACAGTGTTTGATGGCACTTCTCCCAAGGCTATGTCGGGGGTCAATCACCTTCATTCTGCCACCAAGGTAGAGGAATCATTCTCTCAAGGGGTCACTCAACAGGTTTTTCGTTGACCAACAAAAGATTCCTTGGGTAACAGTCCAAACATCTGGGCAGTGGTTCAAAAGAAAAAATCTCCCTCTAAAAAGGTTAAGGACCAACGTAGGATGATGCTCTGGTCCCAAGTTAAGAAGGGATAGTCGATTCAATGTGACATTGGTGGTTTTAGTCTGTTTTAGGAGGTTTTTGGTTTAATAAGTTTTGTTGGGAGTTATTTTTGGCCTACTTGGCAAGTTGAGGCTATGGATTGATGTATCTCTGTTGATAATTAATGCAGTGGCTGAGGAACCCACTTCCCTCAAATTAAGTATCAAAAAAATATTATATAAATATATAATCAATTAATTAATATACATGAATACATATTTATTAAATTAATTAATATACAATAAATATATTATATAAATATAAACTATTTAATAATTTATTAATTATATATATGTGTGTGTGTAGAAAAATCAAACTTTAAGTGATTGATTCTTGTATCTGGTTGAAATTCAAGGTTTTAAAAATAAAAAATAAATCAACCAATATTAGTTAATTATTTTTATGATTTTTTTTTTTGAATGATAGCGTAAAGGTTACATTAAGTGGTTGTCATATACAGAATTGGGGTGGAAGATGAGGGCTGCGTAGTTGAAGTGGAATATCATCATTCTTTTTATTTATTTTTATTTTTTCTTCTCTGTTTTTGTTTCGCCTACTTCCCAGAAAATAGTAATGAGGATTTCTAAAACTTACAAACATTTATGGAAAGAAAAAATTTACAGAGTTGAATTCCGATAAAAAAAATGATTGTTTTCCATGGCACGGGGAACAGCCCAAGCTGAGGAGAACATCCCCAAGGATGTTCCTTGCACTACAAGGTCATCTTGGGGGCACCCCCCGAGCAGGTGGCGCCCCAAGGGGCAGTGAGGGGATGTGTCCTCATTCACTGTCCCTAGGACATCTGCTCTCCAAGTTCAGTCATATTTACCCCGGGGACCGTCCCTAGTGAACACTATGCCATCAAGTTGTACTTCATAGAGTCACTACTTGTGGTCAATTTTCCTTACTCACAGTCGATCATCAATTGGAAAGTAAAACAAACAGCAGGTTCTGCAGCATTGCCTGATTGTTATATTTCCAAGTGGTGATAAACCACAAGTCCACCTCATCCATTAGAGTTTGCATTATAAATTTCGAAGGAGCAAATTTAAGATATCAACAGTGAATTTAGCACAACCCCTTATTTTTCATTCTTCATCAATGAGTTCCTTCTCAAATCTTTGTCAATAGCATCTGATTTCTAGCAGCCTGTTAGCATGTTAATTTGCACCTTTCAATGGGACACAAAATGGAACTAATGTGCGGTAGAACCGCTCTTTGAATTAGAAATTTGTACTGATGTGTTTTCTGGGGTAATTTATGCATAGCAAACAAAACTAAAGATTCATCCCTTAAGCATGCAACACAAACAAACTTAAAAGAAAAACCTACCACGTTTATGTTGTTCAGCTAAAGGCAGCAATTGAGTAGTGCAAGTACACATAAAGTTATGATTTAAACAACACAAATGACTTGATAAATTAGGAGAGAGGAATGATATGCAAAGCTACAAGACCCACTTGCCTGCAATATAAAGCCTGAGGTTAACAGTAAAATATTAAAAACACTCCAATTCACTTCATCTACACATACAAACGATGTTACAAGCATAACACGGTAATTGTATTCAAAGCTACAACTACCAACTTAACAACTATAATACAAAGCATTCAGTAAATGTTAAGCAATATTTAACTCATAAAAGCACAACTATACAGAACATCTCAACCACAATTTAGAAGCAAGATAGGCATTACAAAATTCTATTGAATGAATAATATTGGATGATAATCAACTAAGTGCTAAGTTGTCGGTCCTGGTACGGGGGACAGGTGCGGGTTCGGAGTTCGAGTACACTGGTATGGCAATTTTTTTTCCCCAAGTATGGGTACATGTGTGTGTGTGTATATGTACGTATGATACATAAATGTATGTATATGTATATGTATCATATGTATGTATATGTATCATATGTATGTATATGTATATGTATGTATGATACATACATGTTTGTATATGTATATGTATGTATGATACATATACATAAATACGTATATGTATCATGTATATGTATATGTATGTATGATACACGATACATATATATATATGTATCATGTATATGTATATGTATGTATGATACATGATACATATACATATTATGTATATGTATCATGTATCATACATACATATACATATACATACATATATGTATGTATATGTATGTATGATACATGATACATACATGTATATACATACATACATATATGATGTGTGTGTGCGTGTATACATATAGGCTTGAATTTTCACAGTTTATTATGATATAAATGCAATATGAACAAAATGTCAAAAAGTCATATAATTTCCACATCCAACATTCTATTGATCTTTGAATCAACACTTTCAGCATAGAAAGGATTTATCCATTATGGTCTCTTGACTCTCTTCTTGACTGGTCATGTTCCCTTAATCAATTTACAAGGAAAGGCAAAAATTAGAAGATGTGAAAACATATTACACTTCTTTTTAGTTCAAAATGAAGCATATTGGCATTAATTCATAATAGGAATGCAGAATAAAGATGAGATCAGAAAAGTGAAAACACTAGTGATCTTGTAATGCAGTGCTCTGCACATTTCCAAATAAATGTAGACTAGAATAAGAAAATCTCCTACAAAGATTAGATGAGTTACACTTTTAGGAAGTAATATAGAAAGAATCAAAAAGAATATTTCACCTTTAAATATGACCTAAAATCACAACAACTCATACCGAATAATAGAGAACAGTTCAATAAATATTAGCAAAACATGGATAAATAATGATATCTTAGGATCAATGCACCAAAATATATAATGATGCATGAACCTTCATTTGATTTTGCCCAGGGTTCACCCTAGGCACCCCAAGTACCCAAGACCAAAACCAGTATGGGGGGCAATACTACAGAAACAGGACTCACAGGGTACCCGGGGTGCCTAGGGCAAACCCCAAGCCGTACCAGACCCGAACCACGACCAAATTTGGTAGGGGGCAATACTACAAAAACCAGTAACATAGACTAAGTGCCTAGAGCACTTATTTACAAAAATATTACATCAAAAATAATCAAAAAGCTAACAAACACTTCTACCCTAATAATAGTTCGCTAACATGTAATGTAAGCTTATTACAAAATTGAAAATTTTGTCCACTAATACTAAACCCTAACTCAAGGAATCTTCAGTGAGACTCCCGATAAGGATAACTACAAACAATAAATCTTTTAGAAGACAATCTGAAAATAGGCGATCTATAAATAGCCGCTAAAAATAGACTTCTCAGAATAAGCTCATTTCTTTAAAAATGATGACAACTAAAAATAGATTTTTGACAGTTGGCTTTGGAGACAATTCCGATGAAGCTCCTCTATTCTGATCATGGCGGCTTTTTAATTAACCTCTAAAATACTAAAGAATTTTGATGCTTTGAATATGAGAAATCCTTCTCTATTAATTCCACATCATACTTTAGCAACCCATAAAAATAACAACAGTGATATGCTTGATGATGAAGATTTACAAACCCTAGGCACATGGGAGGACTGAAAAAGTGCCACTTTGTACTGATAATGTCTAAAGGAAATTTGAAGACGATTGCAAGAATGGTCAATTTATCAGATTTGAAACCCTGGAAGAATATGAGCAGCTGTATGTTGATGACGACAATGACTGAAAATTGTCTCTAAAACTCCAGGCATCCTTGAAATCTTCAGAAATTTGAGTACCATTGGAGATAAATTGTAATATCCCAAAGAAGATATTTTGGACAAGTCTGAATTTTCTGCTCAAACCCTAGATATTGATTTCTGATTTTTATATTTTCAGATTGCAAATACTTATAAAAATCCCATAAACGTTACATCAAAGCATCAAAGAAGTATAGCACATGATTTGCCCAAGTACTTAGGTGAATTACACCATGAAACACACATTGGCAACCTAAGTCACCAGGTTTGAATTCAAATTCAAATTCGGCAAGGATGAAATTCGAAATAAATTTGGCAAGGAAAATTTTGGGAAAAAAAATTCGTGATTAAATTCGCCTTACATAAATTTGATTTTTTTTTAAAATATATTATATAAGTAATAAATTCCTCTTTATATATTATATATGTAATAAATATATTATATAAGTGAAAAAGGCCACTATCGATACCCATTATTTATTATATATTTAATAAATATTAAATATATTATGTAAGGCAATAGATAATGCCCTGTAATATATCTATACTTATAATATATTCATTACTTATAAGTTATGTAATATATTATAAAACTTTGAGTGGACATATATTATATAAGTAATAAAAGCCTTTTTATATATTATATGAGTAATAAAGATATTATATATTTAGCCGATAGGCTTTTATATGTGAGCATTATAGTGCTTAGCTGATAGGCTTTTATATGTAAGCATTATAGTGCTCGGAAAATTGTCTCGTGCTGTAAAAAAAATTCACACCGGAAAATTTCCTGAACTTGTCGGTTCCTATCGGTGTATTCCTTGAACCTCCTATAGGTGCAATTGCTAGTATATAACTAGTCAGAAACTTGATAAACGAAGTAGTGCTTCTGAAAGTCTAACATAAATAGCAAGGAGAGCTCTGCATTGGTTGAGATTTTAGACATATTCAGATTCGGGAGTCACGAACTAGTAGGGAGTCGAGAGAAAACCTAAAAAATCTTTATAGAAATATATTTTAAAGCCGTACAAATTTCTGCCATATTTCAACGAATTTTTTTGGACGTTTATAAATCCGCCGATTTTCGAACCTCATGGCCAAAAATCGGCGAATCCGGTGACATAGTTGGCAACCATCATAAACATCTCCAACATAAATAAGTCTGCTGCTGTAAATCTGAATATATATGCAGCCTTCAAATACAAATATATGGCTAGGGCGAATGGCCACAAGCCTCACAACATAGCAAATAATATTACTAATGCCTACATACCAAAATATGCATAATTATGGACTCCAATGGAGGGCGCACCAGGCTGCAAGACTGCTGCTATGATTTCTGCTGTAACCCCAACCCTAGCAGCTCATACAACTCCAAAATCTGCCCTTAGATGCAAGTCTCCTCTCCTCCAATAGATGCGCTCCAGCCCTAGGAAGATGCCCTAGGCAAATCGCCAGCCAAAGATGCTCTCCAAGCTGATATAATTTCTGCCCAATGATGATGAAGTGCAATTGGATCCCCGTCATGGAATCCTCACAAGAAGAAGCTAGGGTTTCGTCCAACTCCTTCCAAGAACTTGAGGTTTTCGTCTCAAATCCTTCTCCAAGAGATAACTCAAATGAATGATGATTTCCAAATGCCAAACGACCATGTATATATATGCAATTCGCCTCCTCTCCCATAGGGCCGACCTAGGCCATTTAGTATTATATTTGAAACGTGATTTCCCTTCAAGAGGGCCGACCTCCCTTTCTCCACATGGGAATAATGGATCTTCAATCACAAGTTGCCCAATATAATGACCTCCATGGTGTGTACGTAGCAAGGCGCTCCTAGGAAAACATCCTTTCATGTCGAATTGGCATCCATACAACATAATATGATCTCCCGGCAAGATAGCAATTCTCCCAAATAGCTCGCTCCAAGGAAGACAAACCTCCAAGAATCCCGGAGCGGGGTGATAAGCCCAAGTCCTCTCTAAAGGCAACCATTCCAAGAATGGAGACATTACATAAATCCCTTGCCTACAAAAATGCCTTAACAATGATCTGCTGAAATCAGGCACCCTTTGCTGATAATAGATATAATGAAAATGGCTGATTAGGTGATTTGATAGGGCAAAACAATCTAAGTTCGAATGCAGATGTCTGCAAATTGATAAAACCCAAGCGTATGGAAATATGTCTCTTCAATATGATGATGTCATGTATACTGACATCTTGTTTTTGTTTAGTACAGGTCTTGTTAAAACCCTAACAACACTTTGAAAATGTTTACCAAATGATAGATTTGTCATATTGTCATATTTCGAAATCCTAGCAGCCTGGAAGAATGGAATAGTGGCATATTGATGACAATTACTACTGATATGAGGGACTGTTTGATGATAATTGATAAGAAATTGCTTGAATTGATCGCCCAGACAAAATACACTTTGAAAACTCGCTGATCTTGATGAAAAACCCATATAACCAGGTGAATTTGACAGAGATTACAGCTGTAGATGACTGAAAATAATGAAGGCCAATGCAAACCTGCTGCTGTAATGAAAATAGACCTGCTACTGCTCTTCTGAATGTAAATGCAACCCTGCTGAAGGTCATCAAAACCCTGCTGATGAAGAATGATATAAAACCCTGCTCTGCTGCTGATGAAGTAATGAGGGTTTATTTAAATACTAATCAGTGCTATTTCCAGCCATTGATCTTTCTTTTTCTGCCCTTGATTTGTCTCCATATAGTATTGCTATTTCTGCCCTGTTAATCTGCTAATTAAAACTTATCTTTCTTTTCTCCATAGTATTGCTATTCCTGCCCCCTTGATCTGCTAGTTAAAATTTATCTTTCCTATCTCCATATAGTATTGCTATTTCTGCCCTCTTAATCTGCTAATTAAAACTTATCTTTCCTTTCAATGGATTGTGTCTCCATAAATAGCAGATTTTGACTTTGTCCTTGTAACAATTGTGATTGCTCATGAAGGGGCAAACTCCTTTAAATAGGTTACCAACATTTTAACAAAGTCTGGTCAGCCATTCTGCTATAACAAGCACGTCTATATATTTGACTTGCAACTTTGTTTGTCTTAAAACATGTCAGTCATTGGTAAGCACACGCCTCAACATCAAATTACATTTTTAGCGTTGGCAAAACTATCATTCACCTGGTTTGGCATGCACCAAATCATGGTACTGCTGATTTAATTTGAAATTTTCCCATTTCCACTATTATTGGCACACACTAAACAATGTGAAGTACAACTTTTGATCTTGAAAATATCTCATGTTGATGTTTATATAGGCACACACCTATATGTTGTCTTGCTAAATTTGAATCTCAAAATTTGTTTCCCTCTATTATTGGTGTACACCAAGCATATGACTTGCAGGTTTTTCGTGTTTTTTTAAGTTGCTCCAGCACTCATGGGCACACGCCTATCAATACACCATGCATGTTTTTGCCATTTGAAGTTGTGATTCTCCTCAAACAAGCACATGACTATATCCCTCGATGTAAACTCATCCTCCAAAAATCTGCATTCACAATATGTGGAGCATGCTTTTGTAGGTGCTTGCAATTTTTTATTTTGAAAATTTGTGTTTCTATTCTATAGCGTGCACCCTGCCATCTTCCTTGCAGATTCTTGAACTCCAAACTTATTTCTCCTATTGATAAGCACACGTGTAGTAATATATACGCTAACTTAACTTCGAATTTGATCTCCACCTTGCGAGGTGCGCACCTATCAATGGTGATGCAAATTTTTTAAACTGAATATTTTCCTTCCTTCATATCGACGTGCACCAATAACCTAAGTTGCAAACTTTCATTCAAAACTTATTCCCACAATCTATGGTGCATGCCTATGTGCTGTCCTGCAGGTTTTCAAACTTTCAAACATCTTTCTCGACTAGAGGGTGCATACCAATATACGGCAATGCACAAATTTTACTTGAAACTCAAATTCTCCTATCATTGGTGTGCTTCTCCATACTAGAAGGATGAACATTGATGTCTTGACAAATCTTGACTATGTCTTTGTCATCTAAACCCATTCTTCACTCTTACAAATGAACTTGACCACTCTTCATTGTTATGCAAAAACGCGCAAGAAAGAAGACAAAGATAACATAGACAAATGGAACAAAGACCGAAACACCACTCCCTTCTGAAGAAAAGAAAATTTTAAAACTTTTAGTTTGATACGATACAAAAATTTTGTATGGGTACAACAATTGGCTTTGTCTGGGAGGAATGAAGTGCGAGCAAAATCAGAAACAACCTACGAAGCTGTTGGGGAAGGAAGATGGCAGCTGCAACAAACCCCTGTCTTGCCCTTCCATTGATCTCTCACAAGAATGCGCAGAGGAAGTAGATATGCTCATAAGGAATGTCGTTATTTGCCAGTTTATTGGGCCCAAATTAAGCAGAGGTCAAATTCGGTAGTGGGTTGAAAACTCATGGAAAACTCCGTACGTGCTAAAATTTCTACCAAAAGGGTTTTTTAATGCTATCTTCCTCTCTGAAACAGATAGAGATTCGATTCTGAAAGGGAAATCTTGGAGCTTTGGTGACATTCCGCTCTATATTCGCCAACGATCTCCACTCTTCGATCCGATCGCATATGACCCATACGATGGCCCCGACTGGCTTCGCCTTTACAACCTGCCACTAGAAATCTAGATTGAAGATTGTTTGAGGAAGATTGGCAGAGCCCTAGGCACACTTATCAATATGGACCTTAAAATGTTAGATCAGGATTCTTATCTATATGTGTGTATCCAAGTCACGGCCATCAAGCGATTCCCTCCAGATTTCACCTTGTGCTTTGCACAGAAGAAATGGATTCAATCCCTGGAAGTTGAGGAGAAAAGGTTCTACTGCCTATCTTGTGGAAGTTGTAGACACACTGGTGACAATTGCCCTCGGACTAACCCCGAGGTAGACCAACTAATGGACAAACAAACTCGGGACAAGACTCCACCTGTCAAAGATGGCTCAACCCAACTTCCCACCAATGCTGGAGTGAGATCCTCCTCACCTCCTCCTCCACTAGTAGAAACACCCGCCAACCCTATAGCTTCGAAACACACAATAGATCATAACCATGGCTCGTCCGATGCCAGATCATTGCACTTGCAAAACCAGCCAAAGGTGGCAAAATCTCCTCCTCAAGCTACTACAATTAGCAATTCTCATTCGTCGTCTCCTACAAAGATTGGAACATTAAGGACTCTGGCGAGTCAGGCTACAAACCCAAAAAACCCGGCCCCACTCAATAAGCCCCCCCCCCCCTCTGGGAGGAGAAAATCACCATCCGCGAAATATTTGTGAGGGCTCGAGGAGGCAATGCCTCCTCCAAACCTTGAGGACACCTCAGCTGGACCAAGGCCAAGCTAGCCCAGTCTAGCCAGCACCTACCCAGGTGCCACCCTAGACTTGCCCCTCCCCCTCATCTCCATACTGCAACCGTGTCTCCTTACCTATTTCTTCAGAATCTTGCACAAGTAAGCCTTTGCATTTATTGCATCTGACCCCTTTGTCCTTGCAATCTAATAGAGATCGTCCTCCCTCCACACACGGAGGCTTTCCTTCATTAAGCGAGTTAACTAAGTCGAACTTTTGACAAACTTAGAAGTTCGCTCTGGAGGCGCTTACCATCATTCGGTTCAGTAGACACACTCGGATGGGAATTGACATAATGGCAAATTTATTTCCCCCTAAGTGTAAGCCTTATAAGATTACCAGGATTATCCTATTTTACACATCTCCGGAAATAGTTACATGTCTCTCGGACCTCTCTGGTTGCCCCATGGCTATTGCTCCAATTCATGGTTATCATTGTCCATGCGACACCAGCGATGTGCTTGTCCAGATTCAACGCATGTTTACAGTACAGAATGAGGATACTTTGTGGGCTTTGGTACAAATCATTGATCCAAGAGTTCCGATGGGTCTTCATCTCCACGACCATTTTTTCCTTGGACAGTTTCTAACTCAATTCACCTTAGCCCATGGCCATAAAGGCCTCACACGGATCACTATGAAGCGGGTGGTGGCTCCTCATCTACAATCTCTCGCGCTTGATGTTGTCTCATCCTTCAACAAACGACCGCCCTTTGGCAGTTGGAGAGGGGTTTTTGAACTTAGGCAGTTACAAGGAAACGAAGATATGGCGCAGGTGATCTCTCTGTTTCGTGAGGGCGTTATTCGCAACATGGAAACATGCGATCTTGCAGTTGGTTTCCTTGATCCCCCATTGACTGATGAGTGTCGACAACGGCTGGGGCAATTCGCAGCAGGTACTAGATACCTCCTCCACCAACTCCAACAATGATGGCTTCTCCTTGTTCTTCAATTTTGTAATTCTTATATACTTATAAATTTCCTTTTTGTATCTATGCACCCTTGTGATCACAAGGCATGCCTACTTTGTGGGAGTGATTCCCTTAAACCGCATTTACATATCAAAAAAAAAACAATTGGCTTTGTCTAGGGACCATGACGTATACTTGTGGTGTAGGAGAACCTTAGAATCTCTAGTTTATAGTAGATTGGTGCTTTGTCAATTAGGTATAGAGTTAGACTATTCTTAAATCATCTAGACGAAGATCATCCTAAACCACCTAAACAAAGGCAACACAACATACCTCCACCAAATCTAGACAAAGAGCGTCAGCAGCGGCTGGGGCAATCCGCAGCAGGTACTAGATACCTCCTCCACCAGCTCCAGAAATGATGGCTTCTCCTTCTTGTTGTTCTTCAATTTTGTAATTCTTTTGTACTTATAAATTTCCTTTTTGTATCTATGCACCCTTGTGATCACAAGGCATGCCTACTTTGTGGGAGCGGTTCCCTTAAACCGCATTTACATATCAAAAAAAAACAATTGGCTTTGTCTGGGGATCATGACGTATACTTGTGGTGTAGGAGAACCTTAGAATCTCTAGTTTATAGTAGATTGGTGCTTTATCAATTAGGTATAGAGTTAGACTATTCTTAAATCATCTAGACGAAGATCATCCTAAACCACCTAAACAAAGGCAACACAACATGTCACAAAAAGGGGAAACACAATACTACATAGCAAAAACGTCATGAACTAGGAAACACAATACGAAAGAATACAAAAACAAAAATGCTCTTTTTAGAGTGTGAACAAAGGAAAACAAAATATGTCACACACAACCCTTTATAGTCTGGGAAAGCTAAGAACCTTTCCTTGTAAGCTTAGAACCCGGTTTTGATAGCATGTAGCCTTGCAAATAGTGTGAAAGATATGTAGCAAAGAAAGACTAAGGAGGACTTTGAGGTTGACGCAAAGAAAACCCTGGTAAGAATCCATCAATGCTTGGCATTTCAAGATAGTCTTCCATCTCATTGAATTCAACCATATCTATCAAAGATACTATGTTTCCTTCAAAATATATCTCGCGAAATCCTATTGTTGTAGCACATCTTTAAAAATGATGACCACTTCTTGCTCTAGATCTACTTCATACGTCTAATCCTCTTCACAAGTCGCTTTAGCACACTCTACCATAAGCTCATTCAAGGTCTTTGATTTTTCAGTACCTATGCATTTACTGATCATAACTTGATGTATAATCTTTTCATCACCTATATGTGTTGAAAAAATTGAATCTTGGGCTGACTTCACCTCAAATTACCATCTAGAAGTGACTAGAGTGTTTGAAGAAACATCTCGATCTCTTGGCGTTGACTCTCCAAGTCTAAAATTGGTGTTGGATGTGACTCATCAAGCACTGGATCATCATCAAAGTGAATGTGTTGAAGAAAAATGTCAATCTCTAGCAACAAACTTTGCAGATTCTCCTCAAATGATGGTTTCGAGCCTTTGATGAACTAGACTTCTTCGGCTTGATCATGAAGCTTCAAACAATCCACAAACGAAGAAAATAGTTAAATTCACCATTTTTTATTACACAATTGTCTTTTGGCACAAGAGTGGGAGCAAGAACATGATCCTCTAATATTTGTGTTTCCTCTTCCTCCTCCAAGAATGCATAATATACTGGCATGAAGTCTCTTGTGTCTAATAGCATTTCTTCTTTCTCCATCAATAAACCTTCTTTTGTAGTAACCCTTTTAGGCACAGGCTCACTAATAACCACTAAACATCTAACACTTGCCTCTTCATTGATATATATATAGAGGAGCTATTAAGGACAAGGATGTATTGTCCCGTTCTAGGATTTCCTTATTTCTTAAAGTATAATAACCCTAGCTTACAATCATAATTGCAAAATGAATTATAAACATGAAATCAGACTGAAAATAGTAGTTGTAGTAATTTAATGTAATTCAGAATTAAAATTTAGAATGTATTTCTGTTGTAAAATGAAACTTATCCTTATATTTGTTGTTTATCCTCTCCAAACTGCAATGATCTTTCTTCCGTAAATTGCCTTTGAAATGTATTTGGGTCTGCCTGAATCATGGGCTTCCGTCCGTTAACTTAGCAATAGTAATTAAGAGTTTTCGTCCTTAATAGTATAATCATGAGGGATTTCGTCCTCAGATTATTAAATCTGGTTTCTTGCTCCTTCAAGGAGTAGATTTATATATAAATTCTCTTCTCAATTCCTTATCTCTTCTCCTTGGATGATCTCCCTTATATATCTTATATCTCCAATCTACATAACTCTTTATAATGCCCATTGACCATTCATAACAACTTAATCTTTATTTAATTTCATTTTATTATGACTTAATTGAGTCTTAGTTTTTCATAACATTAATGGTTCTTTCTTGAGCACTCCATTATTCCTTAGTGGCTAGTGATGATAACTAACCATCTATGTAATGTCCCCTCTCTAGCCTTCGAAAATTTGGTAGAGTTAGCCTATCACTTGGATTCCTGTAGGCTAATACTGGATGGTTAGGGAACTCCATAGTTCTTAGAGATGTCAGGGACATGCGCATGTGGCATCTCTCTTGTTGGAATTGAATTCAAATGGCAGTAAGGCTCGCAACAACTCTTTTGGATACTGTTTTGGACACTTGGTTGGTGTTCCACATTTTTAGGAGCCCGTGCCTATTTTAGTAAGTCACTATGTCGGCACCAACTTCTTCACGTGGTTGTGGGTTCACTCTAGCAGGGTTGGTCGTTTCTTTCGATGACCATTTGGTATTTATCTTGGTGTGATTTTAATTAATGCTGATGTATAAAGTTAAATTAAATACTTAACTTTACTTAACTTTAGCGTTATTAAATATTTGTAAAGTGACTTTAAGTAGGCGCCTAGGGAGACATTAGGAAATATTCTAAAGTGAATTAAATTCATATTTTTTAATGAGGGGCGCTCAACTTGGGAGACATAAGGGAAAATTTAATAAAGTGATTTTATTTTTTCCATGTGAGGCGTGAGGGTTTGAAGGAAGAATAAAGTGATTTTTGGAGCTCATTTTTGGTTCATACGTTGATGAGAAGAAATGTTATGTTGTTGGTTTTTATCTAGGAACTTTGCGAGGACGAAAACCCTCATAGAGATTATCATCCTTGGTGGTGAAAGATCCTCCCAGGTTGATTTGCAAGTGATCTCATTTAGGGATTGCGCTTGAGCTTCATTGTGTGGATTCATAGTTAGTCGTGGAGGGTTTTGGCAAGCAAAATATTGATATTCTCCGAATAATATTTTTAAGGAAGATTGCAAGGGTAATATGGAGGTTTGAGTTTTAGTTTTGAGTGTGTTAAGTGCAGATTTTAATCTTCATTTCTGGCCGCTCCAGTCCTAGGCAGGCCCTACCATTTTTGAAGGTGTTTGGGCATTTTTGTTGGTTGTTTGACATTTTCCTTGGGGACGTGTGAGACTTATCTTTATTGCAGATATAAAAGGAGAAGATTGAGGAGAATTTGGAGTTTAAGCAAGAAAAACTCTGAATGTGTTCTCCTTTCCTTTAAGGCCGTACAGCAGCTGTGAGGGGGTACAGCAGCTGTGAGGGGACATGGGATC
Organism: Cunninghamia lanceolata; assembly: GCA_027924645.1. Lineage (NCBI taxonomy): Eukaryota > Viridiplantae > Streptophyta > Pinopsida > Cupressales > Cupressaceae > Cunninghamia > Cunninghamia lanceolata. The sequence goes on from BSBN01000405.1 coordinate 2,334,775, forward strand.
CTTGAGGCCAAGCGCCTAAGTTTTTGGGAGCTCTAAGGCAGATTTGGAGGCGTCTAGGGGTGATTAGAGTATTGCTAATTAACATTGAAGGGAGGAGAGAGCTGTTAGGAGGCATTTCTGTAAGCTCCAGTTCTTTGCAACAGATTTACACCGGTCCCATTTTGTAACAGCAGCAAATAGGTATGTTTGGAAAGTCATTTTAAGTTGATTTATTCTTCTGGGTATGTTCTAATATTGTTATTAAATCGATTTACCCATCTAGGTATTGCCAAAACACATGAAATATTGTTGTGTAAACCTTGTATCAGATCTGAAATTCATTTGCAGTATATGGGTATTTCATATTTATGAATAAACAGCGGTTTGCTATCCTGGGTAGTGTTGCATATTGTTCTGTTTGTTTATAAACTCCATATTTGTCATCATAACACTCTAAAACAGCAGTTTGGTCCATTGGGTTTGGTGTAAATGGGAATTAAACGTCATTCAGTATTGTTGTAGCATTTCATACTTCAAAAAAAAAAATCAGGGTTGGTTATTACAAATTGTTTTCTAAAATAATCAGCGCCCCTCTGAAAAGGCCACGTCAAACAGGCTGACCAGGCTTCTTCATGAGTGTCTTCCCAGGTCACGCGAGTGGGCAAAGTTGTAGATGCATTTGGCAAGAGCGCAATCCACAATGCAATTATAAGAGATATGATGATGCTCGAGAATCAACTAAAGGCTCTTCAATCTGGTAAGTCTCACTTGTAAAGAATGGTCACCATTTATGTTGAGGATGCCAGATAGTTCAAGGTTGCGTATAAAAGAGCAATAAAATTCTAGCAACTCCATACCAATAAGCCACGAGATCAACATGGGAAGCGAATAGAAGATCAGGTGTCTACAGCACTGCTGTCACCGCTAACACAACAATTACATATATTATTCGATAATGATCCTAAGCCTCAGTTGATTCAACCTGGAGGGGTCGACACCATAGAAATCATGATTCCAATATTGCCGCTACCACTAAGACCAACCAGAGCAACTAGCTCACCCGAAGCAATCGACATATTCACATTTTGCAAAGTAGGCACCTTTGTGGCTTCGTTATGTATTTGGGAGCGGTGGCTTTAATTTTGAAAATGGGACATTACAAGGGCGAGGATGAGGATGAGTCAAACTTCAAGAGGAATTCATTGTGTCTTCCACTAAAGACCCACTCTCAAGATGGTGCAAGAAAATGTCAATATCTGGTAAAGAATTCTCCATATATACTTATAATCTAATATATGCCTTTAGAGCTGAATTATCTTCAAGAAGATCTTATTCTTTATTTAACCATGATCTTTCGTGAAAATCCTCAAGAAAAATTCTCATGTCTAGTATCGAACTCTCTATATCTTTTGTAGATACTACCTAAGTAGCTTGAATAGACTAATTCTCCTCAATTATATCTTGTGCAGGTTCTTCGAACAACCCTTTGCATGAGTAAAAGATGCAACCTAATTCATCATCTTCTTTGGTGTCTTCTTGCTTAATAAGAATTGGAACACAACTTTGCTCCTCAAATGCTAACTTGATCTCATCCTCCTCAAAGAACATATAGCATACTTGGGTAAGATAAGGCTCTTCTTCCCTCAACAACCCCTCTTTTGGCTCGAAGAATGAGCAAAGTAGGTAGAATCTCTAATTTTTGTGGATATTGTTGTTCCATTTGTGGTTCCATCCATACCTTTTCTTCTTTTGCTTTCTTCTTTTATTTTTCATACTTATTTTCAACTTGTTGATTCTTGGAACACATGGAAGAATTCAATATATGACTATGCAAATCATTCCTTACCTTATCATAATGATGTTCATATTCAATAAATCACATCCCAAGGCTGCCATCGAGTTCATCTAGTAGACATTTAGGATCACCTTAAAACCTTTAATTTGCATTTGAAGATGCCAACATCTATGTGAGCCTTTACATTTCTAGATAATTCCTTCTATCATGTTTATTTGTCCAATGAAACATGCAATATATGCAAGTTGAAGAAGATGCATCTATTAATAGCCTTGTCAAAGGAGTAGGCAAATAAGGCCTATTGCTGTTATAATTGTTGAAAGAACTATTTCTCCTTGGAGGTGGTGGATCCCATTAAGTAATGGAACAATCAAGGGTTATTGTTCCTTCATATTTGCCACATTATTTACCATTCTATGCAATAAAGGATCAGCCGATCTTGGTCCTAGTAGCCTGATTGAATCTTTCTGTATTTTTTTGAAGTGATCGTATTATCCTCCAACTCGATTGCGTGTCCCTAAGCATCCTTCAATTTGATAGCATGACCTATTTTAGGAAAGAAAACGATATCTAGAGATAAAGCATTTATGAAGTGTAGACAGCAAATTAGTTTAAGTCAATAAATGATGTAATTAGTTGTCGGTACCAACGGTTGGTATCACAACCAACCTTGGCGATAAGTATTTAAAGCGTCAATGCATTGTAGTTGGGACATATGTGTGATTTGATGATAGTTGATATATGGGGATATTGGAGTTATGATGAAATATCTATGTTGCTGTCATGAACATTGTAATGTTTTCTGGGAATCAATGAATGAATACAATGGTCCATTCTGAGTAATTATGTTCTGTTCGTGTAATGCACTATACTACTACTTCATTATTTCTGTTTACTTCATATTCTGTAAAACACACCATATTGCGGTAAGCATTTGGCGCTGTTGCCTGTTCGAAAATGGGTCAAGGGTGACAAATCGATGACAAGTTGAGTTGTCGGAGACCATCGGATGACAAGTTGGTTGTCGATGACAAGTTGAGTTGTCAGGGACCATTGGACAAGTGGTATCAAGGAGAGCAAACCGTCGGGTGTACTCAAGGTCAAGAAAAACACAATGAAGATGGCAGCATAATGGGGCAACCGATCCACACTAACAAAGAATTACAAAATAGAAGGCAAGTAGAAATAATAGCACGAGAAATTCAAGAAGAACGTGAGGGAAGTGACAGGGAAGAGAATGAACCAAGGAGCTGAGAAGATGATTTAACGCTAGAATTGGTAAACCTATGGTTCTTGTCAGTCAGGCAGTACGTAAGGAACGAATCCATCCACAAGGAGGTTTTGGAAGAAATTATTGAAGAAAACCTGCGCGTCAATAGTGAAGTCGATAACCTCCTGAATCGTATCCCTCGACTCCTGGCAAGAAATCTGATAACTTTCCAAGACCTCTGAGAAGAAAGAGAGGGAATTGCGACGACAACAAGTACTCAGGAGGTATGAGGAGTGTATGAAACACGAGGAAGAGCGCGACGCCAATCGTCGCCGCACGCCGTACAACTAACAAGTGTAAGCATAATTAATGCCCATACAGCTTAATAAGGATAAGAATAAAATACCAGTTGGGCAAGAAACACCAAAAGAAATATTGAGAAGATCACTAAGATTAAGAGAACAAGAAGCACGTAGACAAAGGTTGAAACAAATTATTAAAAAGGGAATGAACGACATGAAGAAATAAATCAAGATATTGGCGAGTTCTACAATGAGGGAGTTGATGAACAAAACTTTAGAACACCAATAACAAACAAAGAAAAAGAAAATGGGAAGAAATTGACAGAAGAGCTTGAAGATAGTATACGTCGTATTGTAGCATTGTCCATTTCAGACGAAAGGCCGAGGATCAAAGGACTTGAGCCCAAGACCCCTGCGCAGAGAGAGTTCCAAAGAGAACCAAAGGTGACTCAAAGTGTAGAGGGCGCCGAGAACAGCCATGGGAAGGAACCATACGTGACTAACAGTGTGTGGAAGACACCGGAACAGCACAGTAGAACCAGTCCAATCAGGTCAAAGACATAGAGAGGGCACCCCAGGAGAAAGATGGTGACTCCACCGGCAAGTGAAAGGCAGAAATTGCCAAAGTTTATGGGGAACGAGTCAGAGGATCATGTCCGACATTGTAAGACTTGTGAAACCATATGGGTGGCAAATGGACAAGAGGATGCAGACTACTGGGTGAAAGCATTCCCAACAACGCTAAGAGGTATAGCTATTGATTGGTACATAGATCTAGAGGCAGCATAGAAGGCCTCATGGGATGGATTGAAGAGAGCCTTCCAAAATGAGTTCAAACTTCTTAGAGATGATAACGAGATTGTAGCGGAAATCTACAACACCAAACAAGGAAAAAATGAGAACGTGAGAGCATATAATCGGAGGCTCAAGGAATTGCTCAGAAAATTGGAAACCCAGCCAGCCGACGGACTCAAGAAGAGATGGTTCATCGAAGGACTACTTCCGTCATTAAGGAGAAAAATGAAAGTCATACCACCGTCATCGTACACTGAAGCGTACAATCAGGCGATGGATATAGAAAGTGAGAACAAGACATCCTCCCAGAGTAAGAGGACCAAGGATAATGAGAGTACGGAGGATGACAACAGTGACGGTGAGTCAAAGACCATCCAGGCACTAAGGAAGGATATGATTCGCATGATGAAAAAGTTGAAGGCTGATAAAGAAACAACCAAAGAAGGCCAAGAACTGTGGTGTACCGATTGTAACGGAGAAGGACACATAAAAGCAAATTGTCTAAAGAAGTTATTTTGTGATATCTGCCAAGTGATGGGACATTCAATCAAGGAATGCCCATTTAATCTAAAAGCAAGAAGTACTCAAGTACTCTTCACACAAGGAGTCGTCAACTCCACCGACTGCACCTCCGAAACCCAAGAATTCCAATGCATCCCTGGGAGGCTATCGGAACAACAGAAGAAGTAACAACAGTAGCGCCAGAAACAAGTTACAATACGACAGCAAGGGGCGACCCATGATACAGTGTCGACAATGCAACGAATGGGGACACTTTGCAAGGGAATGCCCGAACAATAATCAGAACAAAACAAATGCATTATGCAAGTGGTGTGGGCCTGAAGACCATGAAGAAAAAGATTGCCCAAACCAGAAAGGGGTGAACCTTATCAATGTCGAGGAAAATGATGAAGAGATCCTTGCTGTCACCAGAGCACAATGGAAAAACGCCACTTATCAAGATCCCAAAACCGAGAAGGAGAGACTCCAGGATGCCAAAAAAGAAGTGGGGATGGCGATGGAAACAGAAGGGAAAAACAGAAAAATAACCACCGTACGACCAGAGTCAGACAAGAATATTGTAAATCAGGTGTTGCAGACCACTGTATCCGTCAGGATGGCAGATCTCCTACAAAGCATGCCACAATTGAGGATGGCAATTTCTAAGGCAATGGAAGGAAACCTAAGCGGGGAAACAAAAGACGAGGACATCATAGTGGAGCCACCGCCGAAGGGAGAACAAGTCATCGACCCGAGGCTGTTGGCAGTTGACAATGGGAAGAATCCATTTGTCGTACACATGTCAATTGGTGGATGCTACCTGACGAACACAATAATCGATGGAGGATCCGGAGTGAATGTGTTAACAGAAGATACATGGAAGTGCTTGGGAAAACCTACCTTATGGCCACAAAATTTCTAGTTAGTGGGAGCAGACCAACACGGAATTAAAGCGCTAGGAGTGCTAATGGCTCAAAAAATGAAGATTGGCACCCAACCCTTTCTGTTAAACTTTGTAGTCATAACAGCACAAAATGCGTCATACGATGCATTACTCGACCGAGGGTGGCTGGTAGCCGCCAAGGCACCACAACTGGAAAAAGAACACCTTGTCGATAGAAAACAAAGGTAAGAAGATTGTCATAGATCTAAGAACACAAGCTATAAGTGAAGAATTAGCATCAGATTCTGATACAGACGGAGGGGAGTCAGTTGGTAGAGGACCAATGGAACCTGATGAGGAAGGATATTGAAATTGCAAGAATGTTCTGAGGATGAAACTAATTCCTTTAGTGGGCTTTTTCACTAGCAGATGGAAGACTATGAGTTCTTCAAGCCAGAATGTAACATGATCTCGATAAAGGACACTGGCGAGAACTCTCGGGTGAAGACAAACACAAAAGGGGATGGAAGAGAATGGAAGGAAGTGGTGACCAACACACCTTCCCGACCGCCTTTGGGGAATACACAGAAGGGATAGCCGAGATAGACAGTACACCCGCTCACAACTTTGGAGCCGAGGGGAAGATCAAGTACGAGGAACCATCCATGAAGAAGCTAAATCTGGGTGAAGACAATAACCCTCGAGTAATACTAGTAGGGGATGATTGGAATCCCGTCCTCAAAGCAGCGGCATTCAGGATCTTCATGGAATACAAGGAGGCGTTTGCTTGGACATACAAGGACTTGAAAGGAATCCCTCCAAAACTATGTGTTCATAGGATTCCACTAATACCAGGGGCACGTCCCGTGAGAAAACGACCGTACAGAATGAATAGAAATTATGCGGCCAAAGTCCAGGAGGAGATAGAGAAGATGTTGGAGGCCGGAATTATATTCAAGATAGAAACCAGTGAATGGGTCTCACCCATCGTCATATCGCTCAAGAAAGAGGGTGGGCAGATTAGAATATGTGTAGACTTCAAATGCTTGAATGCAGTTACTATCAAGGATCCATTTCCCATTTCATTTACAGATTCAATTCTGGAAGAAGTGGCTGGTCACGAAATTTATTCATTCATGGATGGATTCTCGGGGTATAACCAAATCAGTATTGCTAAGGAAGATAAACTTAAGACGACATTTGTGGTAGAGGATGGGATCTATGCATACAATCGGATGTCGTTCGGTCTCTATAATGCGCCAGCAACCTTTCAAAGAATCATCTTGCATATCTTTGACAAAATGTCAGTCGAAAATTTTAAGGCATTTTTGGATGATTGGTCAATCTATAGCGATCAGCAAACACATCTGAAGGCACTTGCTGAATGTTTGGAGCGTTGCAGATCCGCACGGTTGGCATTGAATCCAAAGAAATGTTGATTCATGGTACCACAAGGGAAGTTGTTGGGTCACATTGTATGCAAAGCGGGACTGAAAGCATATCCAGATAAAATACGAGTGATCATGGAGATGGAAGCCCCCAGTGACATCACAGGAATAAAATCATTCCTTGGCCATGTCGGATACTACAGGGGGGTCATAAAGAATTTTGCCCAGATCTCTTGCCCACTTGATATGCTGACAAGGAAGGGAGTTCAATTTGTATGCTCCAATGAACACCAGAAGGCATTCGAGGAGTTAAAGACCAGATTGATAAGTGCACCCATATTAGCATACCTGAACTGGGATAAGGAATTCCATGTACACGTTGATGCCTCAAACTTTGCAATCGAGGCCACACTAGCACAGGTGGGACCCCATGGTCTGGACCACCCGGTGTATTTTGCCAGCAAATTACTTTCAAAGGCGGAAAGAAATTATAGCACAACTGAGAGGGAGGCTCTCGAAATGGTGTATTCAGTGCAGAAATTCCGGCACTACCTGCTGGCAACACCATTTACATTCTATGTCAATCATCGGGCACTCATCTACTTGGTGAACAAACCGATCATTCAGGGGAGAATCAGTTGATGGCTGCTACTCTTACAGAAATTCACCTTCACGATCATAGTACGACCGAGGAAGAGTCATATAATAGCCGATCAATTGTCACGGATCAGGTCGGGGGAACCGGCTGAAGGGGTGAATGAAGACTTCCCCGATGCTCATCTCTTTCAAATTGCAGCATTGTTATCATGGTACGAGAAGATCGGTGAATACTTGTCGACGTCAACATTCCCTTAAGCAATGCCATCAAATGAGAGGAAAAAGATTGCACTGAAAAGCAAGACATTCCAGCTCATAAATGGGTTGCTCTATAAGATGGGACCAGATCATATCCTGAGGAGATGTGTCATGGAAGAAGAAATAAAGGGTGTACTAGAAGAAGCACATGAAGGATTGGCAGGAGGGCACATGGGTCCGAATGCCACAGCCAGAAAAATTTTGCTAGCCGGACTATGGTGGCCAACATTGTATGCAAATGCGAAAGAATGGGTATTGGAGTGTGACACATGTCAAAGAGTAGGGAAACCATTGAGGAGGGACTACATGCCCCTGTGGCCAACCCAGCCTCAAGAACTCTTAGAGAGGTGGGGGCTAGATTTTGTGGGACCATTGAAGGTCAGCCAACTGCATCGGTGTCGGTACATAGTGGTAGCCACCGAGTATTTGACAAAATGGGCAGAGGCAAGAGCATTGCAGGATAACACTGCCTTAAGTACTACAAGATTCATCTATGAACAAATAGTAACAAGGTACGGTATACCCATACAGCTGACGAGTGATCGTGGGGGACACTTCGTCAACCACGTGATCCGACTAATGACAACGGAATTCAAGATCCTCCATACACTGTCAAGTCCGTACTACCCAAGAGCGAATGGGCAAGCAGAATCAACAAATAAAGTGTTACTTTCGGTAATCCACAAGTCCTGTGGGATAGAAGGGGCAGACTGGGAGGAAAGACTGCCAACCATACTATGGGCATATCAGACGACGTACAAGGTAACAATGGGACACACATCATTCCAACTCATGTACAGTCAAGAAGCAGTGGTGCCAGTAGAATATCTTGTCCCAAGCCTAAGAATAGCAGTAGAAAACAGACTGGGGGACACAGAGACTCTGAAAGAACGACTACTACAGTTGAACAAACTGGATGAGAAGCGAATCATGGCTTAGTGGTCCACAGAGTTGATGCAAAAATGAAGAAAGTTTTGGCATGACAAACATATCCAGCGGATGAACTTCCGACCGGGACAGTTGGTCCTAAAGTATAACAATCATAACGAGATCAAACCCGGTAAGTTCAAGGTTCGTTGGTTGGGACTGTTTAGGATACGGGAAGTATTGGACAATGGGGCTATAAGATTCGACAACCTTGATGGAACCCCAATCAATGACATAATAAACGGGTCAAAGTTGAAAAAATACAAGCAGAAAAGCGAAGAAACGGTGGAAATAAACATGTTGGGATATATAGTGATGAAAGACAACAAATGGGGTTGATGGAATATGCTTCGCTAGTGCACCATTTGAACCTGTAACCAGGTTCTTTGGACCAAAAACAATGCAAACCAGTATACGAAAAGGAATGATCGACAGTGACATCATTGGAAATGGCTCACACGAAGACACCCAAAATGAGGAAGAACAAGCATGGATCCAATGGATAACAGAATGCAACAAGGTAAGAGATAAATTTGAATTCTTGTTACCAAGAGAAATAAAAAACTCCAGTGAGAAGGTATGTAGCGGAGAGTATGTTTATAATTCAAAAATCGCCTTACGATGATGAGATCTTGCAACTAAGAATGAAGAACCAGGGTACTCCACATATCCAGATTCCGAGGAGTCGGATTTGGAAAGCAAAGTTCAGGACTAAGAGCATTGAGATGAACAGCGACGGAAGAACATTCCAGTGGGCCCAGGAACCTATGGGGTGGAACTTGACGATGATGCAAGATGAAAACACAGTATTTGCTCGGATATGGGAACTTGATGAAGTTGATCAATGTTGCTCCAATGATTGTCTCCGACAATGAGGGTATATAAACTGTATATTTCGCCATATGACAGAAATCGAAGTCGTGGAAGACAAGGAGACCGAGGCGATCGAGTCGGGGACGACGCAGCAGCCCCATAACGTAAAATTAGATTAGGAAAAAAAAATGAAAAAAAATATTGGGGAGAGAGAGAGAGAGAGAGAGTACAACGACCCGATCGTACGACGTACGACCAGACTATACGTCGTACGATGTTCCCCCGCCCCTTACAAATTAAAAACCCCTCGTCCCTTGCAAATTAAAAACAGTCCATAAACAGAGAAAAAAACAAAACTCACGCCGTACGGAAGGAGGGAGTCTGAGGAAGAAAAGAAAAGGACATCAGGCCGCCAACCGTACAAATTTCATAGAGGCTGCCATACGAATTCAAAGAGGCCGTACGAATTTCACAAGAGAAGGCCATACATCGGCCGTACAAGGAAGGAGTCGAACAAAGGGAAGCCGTACACAGGAGTTCAGGGATTGCATAAGGTCGTCAAGGAGGTTGTAGTACACTACATTATTGTTGCTGTGAAGATTGTCCAATGAGGTGAAGAAATGGACAAGGGAAAGAAGATTGCATCCTACACGCCGAAGATTGCATCGGAGGAGAAGAAAAAACCAAGTGCTAATACGAGAGTGAAAGCCATCACCTGGGAAAGCCTGACAGGAAATGAGTGCAAGCAATGGTGGAAAAATGCACCAGAAAACAATGTGCTGAAGATTGCATTAAAACATGCCCAGGTAAACAAAGCAATACTAATGCCCTACTTCAATGCCAGGGAGTTCGAGCCGTATCTGAAGGGCATGGTTGACAATTTTTGCTAGCACTCCAACAGGTCCATCGTTGATTATCGAGGCCATACAGTTACAGTATCATTCTAGCCACAAGATTTCACCAGAGTGATGGGAGTTCCAACCATCGGCACGAGCGTGGTGAAACCGGGCCGAATGACAAAGCAACACAAAGAGACCCTAATCCAGAGGTATGTCGAAGTGACCTGACAGATAGAGAAAAAGATACCGTCTGGAATTCAGGTAATAGAGGTTTGAGAAAAAATTTATTAGCAAATGAAGAATGGAAGTGTATCATGGATGTCATGAAATGCAGGCTGACGGGTTCCAGTAGGGCATCAAACATCGCCCTTTGGATGGTTGATTATATGATTGAACTGAGTGTCAGCAAGGTTTACAATTGGGCGAGGTATTTGATGGAAAGGATCAGACAATTTTTATCTCAGCGGCATAAGGTCTTTTGCATGACACAGCACGCCATTGCCCTCTTTCTCGATGCTGTCCATACCCAGGTTCCAGCCAACAAATGGGGTGGGCTGCAACCGACATCACAGATAGAGCCAGGGTGGCCTATAGCCTTCTACTAGAAAGGCCTCGATACAGTCCACGGGGAAGAGCCATCACGTCGGCCGAAGAAGAAAAGGAAGTAGAGGGAAGCATCGGTAGAAAGTGAAGAGGAAGAGGAAGAAGAGGAAGAAGACAGGGGGCAATCACCAGTAGTAGAAAGTGACTCATCGATAAATGAAACACCTGCACGAAGAATGACACGGAGTGTGGTGAGAGAGGCCACCATTGGGGATGCCGAGGAGAGGGAAACTACAACAACAACAAAAGTGGGTCAATCCATGGAGATACAGAAAACAGCAGCAAAAGTGGGGTAGCCTAAGGCCGTAGAAGGAGTTTTGGTACTTCCAAAACTCAAATCAGCATCATTCACATTACCGACACCATCACATAGTACAGAGGCACAGGGCACAGCCACAGTTCCAATCAGGATAAGACTGTCAGCATGAGCCATGCCATCACCAGCTACACCATTGGTGGCAACCAACACAGTTAGCTTGACCTCGCCAGTGGAGCTTCTCACAACAAGGGAGTTGGACACATCTCAGGTAGAGCTACCATCAGCATCATCAGGAGGTCCCCAGGACAATATAGATAGTTGGTTAAGTAACATTGGCCTAACAGTAGACATGCCTGACGTACCCTTGCTGAGTCCACTACACATGGTGATAGAGGGTCAGGAGGAGGGGAACACACCGAGGGGGACAGAGAGTGTAGAGCAGCTTAGCGTTACTGGCCAGGTCACTCAGCAGAGCATTCTACCACAGCCAGTACCGGCTACACAGGAGGCAGGGGGACCTTCACAAGAGTCTCCCATGGACATCATGAGCTCCCCAGTGACCACTCCACCAGAGGAGGGATTTCCAAAGGGGATGATCCTCACACTTTCGAGACCCAACCCCTCAGACCCAATCAGTATCATTCAGAGGTTCATGGAGGACTTAGAGAACGTGGCAGATTTCATGGGGGAGATAGCTGAGATCTCCAAACAGCTTAGATTGGGACGATCACAGGTAGTGGCTCAAGAGGTAAGGAGAATCAGGAACTTTGTACAGTTAGGCTATGAGGAGGAGTTTGCTCGGCATTTCACAGCGAGAGGATGGCCAGAGGTGGACACTCGAGACATGCATGACCGATGGAGAGGGTCACGGCCAGTGGTAGGGGGAAGAGATGCAGAGGTCATAGAGTCCCTATTTACAATAGAGAAGGCATATAGACAAGTATTCTATGAGATGAAGAATAAGGATGTGATGTTGGAGAAAAAGGAGGAGAGTGAGGCAGCCCTACAGACAAAGAAGAAAGAATTGACTGAGCATATTCAAACATCTCAAGAACAATTAATACAGCAGACAAAGGCCACTGAAGCAGAGAAGGCCAGAGCATCGGGCCTAGAGGCCAAGTTGGCAAAGTTGGAGGAAAAGATGGACATGGGAACACAGCTTGAGGCAAAGGAGGCAGAAGTAGTGAAGGCCAAAGCACAAGGAATGGAAGCAGGTCACATGGTGAAGGCAGCAAGAGAGCGGGAGCTAGTGGCCCAACACCAGCTGCGACAAAGGACCGAGGAAGCAAGGAAGCTGCAAGCACAGCAGCGATCAACCACCCCAACCTCGTTAGTACACCCAGGAACGTCTTCCCAACCCCCCCACTCTCAATAGGATGTTTATAAGTTATCATAGTTTGTCATAATTTTGTTATTTTGATGTGAATGTCGTCTAGAAGACAACCAATTTTGAGGGGGGAATAGATGTAGACAGCAAATTAGTTTAAGTGAATAAATGATGTAATTAGTTGTCGGTACCAACTGACGGGTCGGGTAGTTTGGAGTTGATACCAACGGTTGGCATCACAACCAATGTAATGTCCCACCCCAGTTGAGACAAATCGTTTACCAATTTAGCTCAATTTGACAATGCAGGCATTTTGTCAAACAGTTGGGTAGTTAGCTGATATGAGATTTTTTCTGATCTGGGTATGTTCATTTGTGTTTCCCAGTGGTGTATGATGCTCATTTAGCCACAAGAAACCCATACAACACATATAAAATCAGACAACATATATATTCAATTACCAAACTAAAATACTCATGCATTCATTGGTTTGTATAGAGACAATTTGTCAAACATTTGACACACATATATTGACTGTAATAATCAGAAAATGAATGTTACAGTCTACTCTTCTAATCAGCGAACTACAGTGATATGCATATCATGTTCTAACCTCAAGAAGATGCATTTCTGAGTGCACCAGAGTAATTCCAGCTTGTATTGCCTATGCAAGGATGGAGAAATAGAATAATGGCAGCTCTGTATAGTCTGGAAAAGCTGCTGTATGGCCTGTAGGTGAAAGGCAGCAATAAATATGATCGTGAAAGCTCACAAACACTGCTGTAAACTCAGTAGAAGGTCTGCAGAATATCCATGCCCAACTGAGATAGGAAACCTTGGCAAATGACCTCCCAAAACCACCAAACAACCCCTTTAGTTTTTTCTTACAACAATGGCAAATACTGTAGCAGCCAACAATAAATGTATTCAACAATGCATCTTCAATGTCTTTATAACCTGCAAGTAGATATTCATCAAACCCTTTTGTATTCTTTGTATTTCTTCTCCAATTTGCACAAATTGGACCTCTGAATGAAGCCCACAAATAAGCAGTTCTTCAATGGATCTTTCACCACCTCAGAATGCAAAAATCAAAGAGAGTTTTCGTTCTCAATGACCAAATAGTGCAGAAACCCTAGCACCTCTTCTCCTCACAGCCATCACACCAAAAAGCATAAGTATCAAATGATTGAATAATGAATTTTCATTTGCCTTTTGAGTCTTTATATACCCTCAATCTCCTTAATAACTTTTAATTCCACTTTCAAATCCACTTTAGGTTTTTTATAAAAACTTTATTATAAGTCTCATAAATGGGTGTACTTTTTCCATAAATTCATTAATGACTCATTGACTCAAAATGGCCCCACTTATAAAGTTAAATCATAACTTTATAATATACCTTTTAATCATTTAAGTGGCTCCAAACTCAACATTGAATTATAAAGTTAAATGATAACTTTATAATATATCATTAATAAATACAATATCATTAATGCCACTTAAAATAATTATATCTCCTTAATTAAACATCATTTTCCAATTTCGTTTGAACCTGGGGTTTCACCATGGTACCCTCTATGCATCCAACCAACTTACCAAAAATAGCAGGGGTCCATCTCTATCAACCTCTATTGGCTAAAAATAGCAAGAGCCTCCAATACAGGACCAGAGACCTCTAAACAACCTTATCACCAGCTGAAACTGAGGAACAACACTGAAATCACCACATGACCAGATACCCTGCTATAAATAGAAACTCAGGAAAGATGACTTACTATAAATAGTAAGTGTGTAGAACTGAGTCCAACGAAGGCCAAACCTAAACCCATACTGAGCTCTGATGGAGAAAACACACTGATCTCTGCCAAAAGGGACCCTCTAACCATCTGAGTTAGCCTACGAGGGCCAGTGATAGGCTAAACCATCATAAAACAGGATCATGCTAAAAAGGGGACATTACAACCAACCTTGGCGATAAGTATTTAAAGCGTCAATCCATTGTAGTCGGGACATATGTGTGATTTGATGATAGTTGATATATGGGGATATTGGAGTTATGATGAAATATCTATGTTGCTGTCATGAACATTGTAATGTTTTCTAGGAATCAATGAATGAATACAATGGTCCATTCTGAGTAATTTTGTTCTGTTCGTGTAATGCACTATACTACTACTTCATTATTTCTGTTTACTTCATATTCTGTAAAATACACCATATTGCGGTAAACATGAAGCAACATAAAAGAATCTCAGAAGATGGCTTTCGAGTGTCAATGATTCTAATGACTAGACAATTGAATCTTGCATGAAACTCCCTCATGGGCTCACCATCATCTTTTTGGGAACTTGAGAGTTGAGCAAACAAAATATGACTATCTTCAACTGGTTTGAAGCGCCCAAGAAAATTGTCACTCATTGACTCCCAACTAGTGATAGAACCGGCAACATGATGTTGATACCAATCAACTACTACGCCTTGTAATGTTTCCACAAACAAGTGGACAACAACAATTTCATGTGCAACACTCAAAATTCCACATGCAGTGGTGAAGACTAAAATATGCTCATTAGGATTTTGCTTTCCATCACCATAGAACTTTGGAAAAATCTTCCCTTATCCACAAGGAAGCTCGTGATGTTCTACAAATGCCAACAAACCAATCTAATTTCCCCATGGAAATAATAGAGGTGGGCGATAGTTGTTGTTGTTGTTCTCTAGGTCAGCCATTGCTTGATGTGATTCTACTAAAGCTAGAAAGATATCTCTTAAGCTCTGAAACTAAATCAAAACCAGCTAGTCTTTGAAATCTTGTATAAGTCATTTGTGCCAGACTTGAATGACACAATGGATGAGACTAGTAATATTGTACCATTCCCCAACAGAGTCGCCAAAAATGTTAACATTTTAGTTTGCACTTTTCAATGCAACACAAAACGAAAAAGATGTGTGGTAGAACCACTCTTTGAATTAAAAGGGGAAGCTCCCTGTAAACAAAAATTAACCTAAAACCCTAATCTAAACAGAATGAACTTGCTATTTTCAATTTGTATTGATGTGTTTTTGGGTGTAATTTACACATAGCAAACAAAATTGAAGGTGCATCTTTAAGCACAATACAAACTTAAAAGAAAAACCTACCACACTTACAATGTTCAACTAAAGTTAGAAATTGAGCAATGTTGGTATAAACAAAAGAATGAAACAAGACAAAAGGGTTGTCAATCTCAGGAGCAGATGGCAGCCTTATATTATTGAGGAACGTTTAATAACAGACATCAGTTACAAAGGCCATAAAGATGGCAGTTATAAAAGAGCAAAAACAAAAAGACAAGTGTAATATCAGCTACACTATTATTGTCATCATTCTAATAAGTACTAATATATCCTAATTCCCCCCTTAATGACTAAACCTAAAACAAGACCAAGCTTGTCCTAAAATTTGAGGAAATGAACAAGACCAAGTGGTTTAGTCATTAAATCAGCAAGCTGCTCCTGAGAAGTGCAAAAATGATGAGCAGTATCTCCACTCTCTACTAGCTGCCGAATATAGTGGTGATGAATCTCAATGTGTTTGGTGTGAGCAAGATACACTAGATTCTTCACCAACTTCAAGACCCTTGATTAACATAGAAAAGTGGGGTTGGTGAATGCTAAGGAAGCTGAAAATCTGCCAAAGTTCTGTGTAACCAAACTACTTCAAAACCAACACTTGCAATTGCCTTGTACTCAACTTCAATGGAAGATAGAGCTATTATCTATTAAAGCTTACTTTGCCAAAAAATTTACTCCTGATCCTAAAGATAAAATGTACCCAATAGTAGACCATTGAGTATCAACTGATCCTACCCAATCAGAGTCTGTATATCCAAGCAAGCTACTCCTGAGAAGTGCAGAAATGAAGAGCAATATCTCCACACTCTACTAGCTGCCGAATATAGTGGTGATGAATCTTGATGTGTTTGGTGTGAGCATGATACACTAGATTCTTCACCAACTTCAATACCCTTGATTATCACAGAAAAGTGGGGTTGGCGATTGCTAAGGAAGCTGAAAATCTGCCAAAGTTCTACATAACCAAACTACTTCAGAACCAACACTCACAGTTGCCTTGTACTCAACTTCAATGAAAGATAGAGCTATTATTTGTTGAAGCTTACTTTGCCAAGAAATTACTCCTAACCCTAAAGAGAAAATGTACCTAATAGTAGACCGTTGAGTATCAACTAATCACACTATCCTCTGAAAAGAGTATGCCAAAGTCAAGAGTACCTTTGACATACTACAAACTCATTTTGCAGCTATCCAATGAGAAAGCTTTGGTTTTGACAAAAACCAAGAGAGATAGCTAACAGAAAATCGGAGATCCAATCTAGTGGTTGTAAGATATATCAAGTTGCCCACCAATTGTCTATAGAGTGATTCATCAACTGGGGATGTATCATCAAAGATTGATAACTTCAGCCCAACCTACATAGGTGTAGAAGATGAGTTACAATCTGTCATTTAAAAACATTTCAAAAGACTTGTGGCATATTTGAACTAAACTATAAAGATGCAATGATCAGATTGCCAAAACTCAATTCCTAGGCAATAGTGTAGGAGGCCTAGATCAAACATGGTAATTATGTCTCTGTATGGCTGCCATTTGAACTTGAAAGACCTTGTTTTTTATGTCTTGGACAAGCATGCGACTATAAAAAAGCATGTTGTTATTTTAAAATGACATTTTTATGTGTGCTCTTGTAGTTTGATGAATTAAAACTCATTTTTCTTGCCCTACTCACTCAACTATATACATTTGCAATTTTTTTAACTTCGGAAAATCGACTCTCTATTTAGGGCTTGTTGCACGCGACTAGGGTTTTTTACAACCATTTTTTGATCTTTTAAAAAATTTGCACCTCTGAAACTTTGCAGTCTCTGAAAACCTGATCTAAACTCTTCATGCAGCCCTCTCTCCCTTCTTTTGATCACTTTGTGCTGTTTCCAATATTCTAATAATCATTGTTACTGCAAGATCACAAAGAAGAAAGAAAACAAAAACAACATTGACAAGTGAGACAAGGTTTTGACTTGACCAAAAAATGAAGATTCAACATAAATTTGGACATGACACAAAAAAATTTGTATTTGTACAACAAGATGCAGACATATCAACCTTCAATATTTAGCCAAACTAATCAAAACCAACATGGTTCATGATTTGCCATCCATCCAAGAGAACCAAGATATATGTGTGAGGTGTTTTGCTAGTAAGCAAAAATAGAAATCACTTCCTACTAAAGGGGCTTGGCGTGCAAAGTAGGCTTTAGATCTCATTCATATGTATTTATACGAGCCATCCTAGACATCATCTGCAATCATCACAATGAGGTACTTTCTATTGTTGGTTGATGATTCCTCCATGAAAATGTGGGTATACTTATGATTGATTTGGAATCTTTGTCAAGTCCAAATAAAATAGTTAGAAATCATAAAGGTAGGTGGATCAAGACACTAAGGTCCAATAATAGAGGTGAGTTTAGTTCCAAGGAGTTCAAGGACTGCTACAAGAGGGCATTTAGTAACAACTGACATCCCCAAACACCCCCTAGCAAAATAGTGTAGTTGAAAGGAGCAATATAACTTCAAGGAGATGGCCTAGTGCATGATGCACAATAGAGGCATGTTGTACAAATATAGAGGTGAAACCATAGTTTGAGGACTCAATGAGTACTCAACTAACTCACCGTGACTCCTAAGCCTTCCTACTCACCGCACCGAGTCAGGTCGAGTAAGCGGCAAGTTTTTCTTGAGACTCGGCCAAGTTTTTTAGGGTGACTCACGAGTTTCGCGCGTAGACTCACCTAGTGTCAAAATACAAAAAAACCCTGCAATTTTCTTTTTTCAATTCATTTTTTGACATTTTAGGATCTTATTTCACCTAGTAGAAAACGTCTTTGGCATCCACGTGACAAAACACACTAAGAGAAGGGATTGGAAGAATGAAGATTTGGTTAGAAATAGTGAGGACTTTGTACTAGAGAAAAGTTGAAAATATAGTGATAAAATTATGAAAGATGGCGTGTACCATGAAGATCTAGACCCCACAAGAGGCACTGCCCCTTGACCCCCCTGGGGGCCCCACATTAGTTTATATTTTTTCTAGTGTAATAATGTTTTTTTTTTTGCCGAGTTTTGTTGAGTTTTTGTTGAGTCTTTGCCAAGTCCGAATCAAAATTTTGGGTCACTAAGTCCAAGTTTTCAAACTATGGGTGAAACAATGAACACAACAGCACATCTCCTAAATAGAACTTTGTGCAAAGCCTTGCAAGATGCCACACCTAAAGAATCTTAATCCAAAATAAAACAAGAGTTAACATATTTTCATGTTTTTTGTTCAATTGCTTGTGTTTTAGTTCCTAATAGGAAAAGGAGAAAACTAGACTCTAATAAGTACATATTTTTTTTTGCTGGCTATAGTGAACATTTTAAGGCATATAGACTTATAGATATTTCTATTAACAATATCATTATTAGTAAAGATGTTGATATAAAAGAAATAGCCTTTCTTTCTTTGTAATTATTCCCAACAAATGGTCAGTTATATGTAGGAAACTAGTATTGTAGTTCCTTTGAAAGATGAAGGTTTTAGTTCTTCTTGTACTCCATCACAATCACCAATGTGTCAGTCTTTGACTAATAGTTCTTCCACACCACTAGTCTATTAGACACATTGTCCTCAGGTGGTGCAGCTCCCAATGTGGTTGTACACCACAAGAATCTTCAGTAACCTAGCAATAGAGACCCAAGTAATTCTACTCCTCTATTTGAGATGTGAGGGAAAATGAACTTCCTCAATCAAATGCACGATCCAGGCAAACAGGAAAACAGATTGCTAGTTCAAATGAGCCTGTTCATTTTGGTATTTCTTTTGACCTTTTCAAGGTGTTTGAACCATAGGGATACTCATAGGCTGAGGGACAACATGAGTGGGAAGCTGCCATACATGTTGAGTATGATGCCTTGATGAAGAATCGTACTTGGGTGTTGGTTTAATTGCCTCCAAGTAAAAAGCTCATTAAATGCAAATGGGTATACAAGATCAAATGTAAAGCCAAGAGAGCTTAAGTAAAGTACAAGGCTTGTTTTATTGCAAAAGGATATTCACAATGAAAGGGGATAGAAATATGAGGAAACTTTTGTTCCTACTGCAAAGATGAATACATTTGGGTTGTTTCTCTCCATATAAGCCCGGTTTGATTTGAATGTGTATTAAATGGATGTGAAGAGCACCCTTTTGAACAAGTATTTGGACAAGGAGGTCTACATGGTGTAGCCTGAAAGATTTCTAGTGCCTGGCAATGACTATCTGGTTTGTCGACTTTTTAAGTCTCTCTATGGGCTTAAGCAGGCTCTACAAGCCTCGTACATGAAGACTGAGCAGCATCTTTGAGATTCTGGATTCAAAAGAAGTCTTATCCAAATCTTTCTATCAAAACTGACAATTTCGCCATCACAGGTAGCAAGTCCATTGTATTGCAACGAGAGAAATCTGGTTTATGTTTTGCTTTTGACATGAATAATCTAGGCCTCCTAAATGAGAAACTGAAAGAGTGAAAAACATCTATTTTGAAAAATTTTAATAAAAATGAGGCCTTCAATTTTCAATTTGCACATCTTTGGAGAAAATACTCCAACTAAATGTTAGGCATAACAATTTCCCCTGAGATTCTCAGCATTGTATAAATTATGTCTACCTATAATGTGATTTTTCAAATGAAATGTAATTGTGATGATGAAAAATAACTTGAGGTTCTGCAGCGTTAGTTATTTAGATGGTAGAGGATAAAGATATAATTTACCTGTAGCACGGATCCTGCAGCGAGAAGCGCGGCGCTGGATGAGCCTTTGTTGAAGTAAATGGAATTGAAAGAGTTGGCTAATTTATCCCGTGTCTTGTCATATTTAGAGCTGCTGATGCTTCTAATGAGCTGAACATGTTTCCGGCTGTGCACTACGCTTAGCTCGTCGTCGGAGGCTTCCTTGGCATTCACCCTAACACACCTGCAAGCATTTCTCCATGAAGAAGAAAAAGCATGGACATGCAAAGGGCGAGAGAGATAAAAGAATAAGGGTGGAGTACCTTTGAACAAGGCCAGCGGAGCAAAGTTTGTCCCAGATGACCTTAATTCTCTGCGGCTGCTCGGGGTGAGCTTTCCCAAAGGGGCGAGCGTGTTTGCACATTCTTTCGTCGTACACAATTCCCACTCTCCTGTTTTCCCTCTGCAAATCCATGGTGATTGATCACCAGCGCACAGGAGAATTTGCTCCCCGCCCGTCGATGTCTTGGAATAAACGTATCACAATCCCCCCCATAGCACCAAAAAGGTTCTAAAAAGAATGACGACTCTCCACATTCCTTATTTTCATAATTTTATTCTTTGTTTGATGGAGGTTGTTCTTTTAGCCTCTACGGCTATAACTACCCCTCTCACAATAAGTATAGTGTAGTAATAAAATAAATTTCATGTCATGTCATGCCATAATGGTGAAAATTGCATACATGTCAACATGAAGAATAGAATAGAATAACTTTTAATGTATAAAAGGTGTGTTGTCATTTTAGAATGAACTCATTGCTCAAGTATTATCATTCTTTGTATTCTTTCTTAAGGTTTACTCCTTGTTAGAAAAGTGCACTAACCACAAGTTTAGACTTGTGTTGTCAAAGGATAGGATGCACGACAGAAACACGCAACTTCATAATAGCTACATTTATTTCATTACTCCCTTAAGAACTTGATGATTACAACGTGTACAACAAACTCCTCGTAAAGTGTCACTAACCAGTGACCTTAAGAGATACAATCAATGTCGAATAAATCCACACACTATAAATGTTCATACAATGTACTATTACAACAATATGTTGTGTGTTTGTGATAAATCCTCACAATGCAATCATTAATATTCCAACATCCCCCTAGTGTGAAACTGAAGGATTTACAATGCATTTAGTGTAACCTAGACAATACAAAGACAGGTAAGAGCATGTCATGAACATGCATGGTCCACTTAACACTTATTGCCCAATTTGGTTATGTATAGTCATGAGCAATGCATTAACCTCTTGAGCCCAAAATCCAGAGTCCCCTTCACATATCTCAAGATATGTCTTACAACTTTCATGTGACTACTCTATGGTGCCAACATCGACTTAGTCATCAATCCAATAGCAAAAGAAATATCAGGACGAGAGTGGGTAAGATAGAGCAAACTTCCCACTAGACTATAATTATGCCGAGAGAAATTCTACAATCACAGCGGGGTGGAGATGAGAGCACTCATTTCCATGTAAATATATAACCCAAAAAAAATCAAAAAAGAAATTGGAAAAAATAAAAAGAAATTGGAAACAATTGAAAGAAAAAAATGGAGAAAATCACAAAAACTATGAAACCAAAAACAAAATTGGAAAAAATAAAAATAAAAAAACCAAAAAAGAAATTGGAAACAGTTGAAGGAAAAAAAGATGGAGAAAATCACAAAAGCTATGGAAAATGCAAAAAAACACAACGAACACAGGATTAAAAAATAAAAAATAAAAACAAAAAAAATTGGAAATGGTTGAAGGAAAAAAATGGAGAAAATCACAAAAACTATGGAAAAAAAAAATCTCTCAGCGTACTATAGATATGTTTTTTTAAATATAAATATTTGATGTCAAAGGACACACGAATGTTATTTAAGGAAATGTTGTTGATACCATGTTCATGCATATTCCCTAAAGCACCACAATCAGATTTATTGCTAAAAAGAAAAGTGATTCATTACTAAGTGTGGAGTTTCTTTTTATAGAGAAGATTTATTGCTAAAAAAAAAAAGTGATTTATTGCTAAGTGTGGAGTTTCTTTTTGTGGAGAAGATTTATTGCTAAAAAAAAGCAATTCATTGCTAAATGTGGAGTTTCTTTTTGTGGAGAAGATTTATTGCAAAAAGAAAAAAGATAGCATGCAAAAAGAAAGCATAAAAATAACAAGCAAAAAGATATATTTAAAGCTTTATTTTTGTTTTTGAAAGCGCCTTATTTTAGAAGCTTTATATATGTTTTTAAAGCGCTCTATCCTTGTTAAAAAGCGCCATGCTTTATGGTTTTTAGTGGTGTTACATAAAATAAGACAGAGTCTTATTTTAAGTATGATTTTATGCCATGAGTTCAAGATTGGAAAATACAGCGATCAAGGTTGAAACGGCAGCAGCTTCATTTTTTTAGAAAGATTTTTAAAGATATTATGGAGTGTGAAAAGAAAAACAAATAGGTGACGAATTTGCATGTAATGATTGATGTTTTTTTTGTAAGGAGTATGACTGAAAGCAAGTTAAGAAAAGAAGATTAAAGTTATAGATTTATAACGAGAAAAGAGAAGCAGATTGGTATGAGAGTATGATGAGTGATCTATGAAAAGAATATCAACTGAGTAAAAAGGAGAGCTTGCAGTTTTGTATGTGACTGTTTTTCATCTTTCATCTTTCAAAGGTTGGTGCCTTGTATTGAGTTGGTGCTTAGGGGAGTTGGTGCTTCTAGTGAGTTGAAGCTCACTTTTGTATTCAAAGGTTGGTGCCTTTTGTAGGTTGGTGTCTACTTATTAATAAAAGCAATTACTTTGTCATGGTTTTTTTCCCAAAAAGGTTTCCCACGTAAAATTGGTGTTCATCTTGCTTATGGTTTATTTGCACTATTCAATTTTGATTATTCAATTTTAAAAAAAAGGATTTAAATTTGTTCTTATACTGATTCACCCCCCTCTCAATATAAGCGTGTGCTCTTCACTTAATACTAGGATTGCATGTAATTTTAGCAACTTTCATATACTCTATCTTAAATCATGTCAACAACTATGTTATTAAAAAATATTTACCCACCCTTGTTTTTAAAAATATGTAGTCATTCTTGCTTCGTAGCTAAGTCATACCATTCTTTTTTTACAAGTCCACCAACTTTGTTTGTGCTTTAGTTATATGTTTTGGGGTTTGCATGATTCGTTTTCACTATGTTTGTGACTGACTAGTCAAAATTGTTGCATGTTTGAATGTTGATGACATCATCAACTAGCTTTTAGGATAAGATGTCTTGATATTCTTTGAACATAAAAGTATATACAACTTGTGTAAGTGGTTTGAATCTAAAAATTTGTCTAACTTCCTTTAGAATCTTTGCATATTCTACACATTGTGATTGGAAATGTCAATTTGATTGTATTGGAGTCAACATTGAGTTTCTCATCTATCTAAGATCAAACAATAACACTTCTTGAATTTTTTATAGAGTTCAAAATTAAGTTAGATGTCTTAGTTTTTGAAATCAAAATCAAATTGGTTGTAAAGGTTTCTTATTTCCATTGATTCAGATCATGTGGGTGAAATTTTCCAAGTTCAAATATCTATGCATTCGATGGTTTGACACCAAGTAGGACATGTCATCCATCTTGTTCCCTTTTTAGGAGTTGCAATGGTTATTATAGGTGAGTTAATCCTCTTCACAAGATTGAGTTCATCATGAAGGCG
Organism: Cunninghamia lanceolata; assembly: GCA_027924645.1. Classification (NCBI taxonomy): domain Eukaryota; kingdom Viridiplantae; phylum Streptophyta; class Pinopsida; order Cupressales; family Cupressaceae; genus Cunninghamia; species Cunninghamia lanceolata. The sequence goes on from BSBN01000405.1 coordinate 2,358,804, forward strand.
TGAATTTTGTTTGTTTAAACTATCATATTTGGAGCTTGTTGTAGTGATATGAAGGTTTTCATTTACGTGTGACAAAAGAAAGAGTTAACCTTTAAAAGGTCATTTAATTTAGGTTTATTGCCTTAGTGAATACTCAAATACAACTACTATTGAGATAATGGTAAAAATGTTCATGGATATATGAACCCCAAAGGTGAGTTTTAGTTGATTCAAGTTATAAGGTGAGTGCATAAACAAATGCCTTTTTATTGCAACATGGTGATAGTTTGTTTGAATACCTTAAGCTTAGGGTTGTCAACATCATAGAAGTTTGAAACTTATCAATTTATTCATGGACCAACATAAGATTAATTTATTATTAACCCTAGACATATGCTTTGGTAATATTATCAATCAAACCTGGACAATATTGACATGGCATTTGGTTATGTGTAAACTTCACATTTTGCTTGATGACTTGGAGCATAATCAATGATTTTCTGATGTCTTGAGGTCTAACCAACAATTTCAATGACATGGCAAGTTCTTGAACTAAATCTAAATTAGCAAAAATGGAAAGTGGTGACCCATATCACCCACCATTAATGAGTTAGTATGTGTAGTTTGTTGGTGTAATTAAATATTTAATTACACTTTAATAAGTTTACTTAGGGGCTTATTTTTAGTCTTAGGTTATTATTAAGTCATATTAGGGTTTTATTTAACTTGCAAATATAAAAGCAAGTTGTCACATGTAATTCATTATTTTTTTCATTAATTGCATCCATTTTATTGTGCAAATACTCTCTTATGCTTTTTTTCTCTATAGAAGGTTAATCTTTGGCTTATAGAAGATTCTGGTGTTTCAGGTTTATCATAAACTTCAACATGGTATCAGAGCAGATATATAGCCTCCTTCTCAAATCTGAGAAGTTTTTTGCATAGAGTCTTTTGTTGGGTGTTTTTTTAATTAAATTTGTCATTCTCATTGGATCCAAAGCAGCTAGATAAAGCAAATTTATCTTTTTGTTTGGCTAAATTTGGCCTGGGGAAGCCAAATCTATGAAGGTTTCAAGAGTGTTTTTTTAGGGATCCAACCTGAGAGCTTTTTTGGAGCAGTTTCAAGAAATCAGGCATAACTTTCTCATCTGAACTTCGTTTTTCGAAAACAAGACATTTATGGAAAGAGGACTCAAAAACCCTAACTGGGTATCTCTTAGTTTTTACATAAATGGCATGGATTTCGATAAAAATAGATCGCAATCCGCGTCTCTATTTTAGCACTGCATGTTTTTTTTTAAATTTTTTTGGAGCAATTTCACAAAATCGGGCATAACTTTCTCATACGAACTCCATTTTTCGAAAATAAGATATTTCTGGAAAGAGGACTCAAAAACCCTATCTGGGTATCTCTTATTTTTTATAGAAATTGTATAGATTACAAGAAAAATATATCGCAATCCGCATCTCTATTTTTAGCCTCTGCTTGTTTTTTGCCTTTTAAAGCCCTAGAGGAGCAGTTTTGCGAAATCGTCTATAACTTGGGCATACGGTGTCCAAATTTTGCAAACAAATAGGCGTTGGAAAGCTAGTTCCGAGAATAATCCATTGGTGTAGGTATTTTTTCTAGATTTTGCTTTTAGTGACATTTATTGTTATTTGAAGTCAATGCATCTTTTTGGCTTTAGAGCTCCGTTCTTGCGCCCAGAATCTCCTTTTTTTTTTAAATGAATAGGCATTGGAAAGGTTTTAGCGAGCTCTACACAGCCACCTATATAATTTTTTAAGATGTAGCCCCAAGTATATTTTAATCAGTTTATTGATTCTATGGCTTCTATTGGATATCTTGGACATGTTGCCTCCTAGAAAGGTTCTATTTGCTTTGATAGGCTTATGTTATCAGCATAAATCTATTTGCATGTTTTGATCTCTAATCATTTAAGGAGATGGGTTTCTACCATCAGCATAAATCTAATTGCAGATATTGTGGAAGTAATCAACACGAGAAAGACATGTGTCCTCATTTCTCACACCATCTTTTTGAAATACTTGCTTCGATTGCTTCTCCTCCTGATGAGATAATTGCTCCACCATCACCTGCTGCTACTTCAAAGTTTAGTGTTGCATCATCATTGGCTTCTAGTGATTCTGTGCAGCAGGTCAACATTAGTCATCCTAATCCACCTCATTGGAATTCCTATCTTATAGACATATCATCTTTGTTTGTGGAGTCTCACATTGCTGATTTGGAGGACACATTTGAGGGTTTATCTCTCTTGTTTGATGCTATCTCAAGTGGCTTTGCATCACCACCTTGATCTTCTGTGTTTCCAAATGTAGTTCATATCATATCCTCTCTTGGTTCTTCTTCTCTGATTGGGCAGACAGTTTTTGTTTTGGAGAAAACATATTTTTCCAGTATGAGGTCACTTGAGTTGCATTCAGAGGCACACATTTCGATATGGATTCTCTATGCATCCAAGATGTGGGAATGGCTTCTACATTCACCAGTGGATCTATTTCTTCTAAAAGGGGGAAATGTTGTTTGCAGGCAGTGGATTAGATTTTGTCTTCAAGATCTCTTCATTAGTTCTAGAGCTTCTTCTTGGAGGGGATTCATATTCTCTTTTCGCTCTCTCTTATGGGGGCATTCATGATTGTACTTTTGTGATGGATTCAGCTCTTGGGGGGTCTTAGTATTAGTCTTTCTTCCATCACATGTTCATGTACTTATATTTTCTCTCTTTTGGAGAGGGTTTTTTTGCCACAGGGTTTTTCTCCTTTTCTCCACCTTATGAGAGATTCTTGTTGTTCGTAGGTACCTAATATGGCCTTGTAACTGGGACCCATTCTTGCATTAGTTGCATGGTTTTTCATTTCTCCCAAAGTTGCACATCTGGGGGGTGTTGGTGTAATTAAATATTTAATTACACTTTAATAAGTTTACTTAGGGCTTATTTTTAGTCTTAGGTTATTATTAAGTCATATTAGGGTTTTATTTAACTTGCAAATATAAAAGCAAGTTGTCACATGTAATTCATTATTCTTTTTCATTAATTGCATCCATTTTATTGTGCAAATACTCCCTTATGCTTTTTTCTCTGTAGAAGGTTAATTTTTGGCTTGTAGAAGATTCTGGTGTTTCAGCTTTATAGGAAGATGGGAAACTTCCTAAGGAAGCTAGACAAAACATCAAACCCTAATCCAATATTTTCATTTTCATAATTGAAGTTACACAAGCGATGGAGCCCTGGCAGTTTGATGTTTTGAAAGGGTTGTTTCTTTTTTTAATCATTTTGTGTATTTCAAACTTTAAAAGGTTGATAGTTTTATCCTTTTTGAGTCATCTTTCAAGTTATTTTAAAGAGTTAGTGGCCTCTTACATTTTATGTTAGTTTGTATAATTGCCTAAAGCTCATATTAAAGTTCTTTGGTTCATAATCAAAGTATATAACTTTATATGTACCAAGTTTTTGATTAAACAAAGCATTTGTTTGAGTCGTGAGTTGCTAGGTGATATTTTGAAAAGAAGTCTCATGTTCAAGAATTTGAGCTGGTTTGTTGCTCCCAAATTCATTGTATTGTTAAGTGCCAATATCTTCTCTATTGGGCGACTATGACATCTTGTTTGTGATTTTTTTGTTATCTCGTGTCATTTTGTTAACTCAAATGCATGAGGATTTTTTGTCTATAGTATTAATCTTTAATATTTGTTGGCCTCGAGTTGAATTGTGTTAAAAATCTTGAGCATTGTTAGTCATGGTTCTTCTAATGAAGTATATGTAGTCTTTTGGGGAATAACAAATGTTTTCCTTATTGAAGTCAACAGTATTTGTGCTATTATGCTAAAATGGTATGTATGCTTTTCATGGTTGATCTTAGACAAAAGTTTATTTTTAATGGGTTATAGTTAGGGTTAGTTTCAATCTTAACAAAGTGAGAATATAGAAACTTCTTGTGCATGCAACATGTTAAAATGCTTAAGAGTTTTGTATTGTTTGTTTGATCTATAACGAGATTTTTTTATAATGCACAAGGTGTTCTAATACCAAGTCAATAGCACACACCCTCAACCACGCTCAAAAACCCGCCCTTGATAGGATGAAGCAATAAAGTTTCCCTATTATTGTAGGTCAACCTATAGCAACTCACAACCTAAAGGCAACTTGCTCCCTAAGACTATCACCACCTACAACAACACATACTTCTGCAATAAACACACAATGAGCCTCTTCTTAGGCTATAGGATAGCTTGCAACTAGGGTCCTACACATAAGCAAGAAAACATAAAGGATTGGGACACAAAGCCTTGTGCACACACCCATGACATTTTATAAACTGAATGACTCTTTTTATTAAAAAAACATAATTATATTTTACATTGATATACACACATATAATCAAGGACTAAACTTTCCCTCATTCTCTATTTCTCCCTCTCTTTACTCTTACACTAGAAACACACCTATGTGCTTCCCTAAGCCTCCAAGCACCTCATATACTTTCACACCTACACGTGGCCTAGACACCTCTATATGCTTCTCTAACCAACTCATGCCTCTTTCCTCCCAACCTTCCTGTGCTCTCCTCTATCATGCAACCTCTTCCTTCTATCTTAGCTCCCATAGCCTATACACACCTTATCATGCATCCTCTAGGTCAACTCATGGCTTCTTTATCCATGCAATCTCTTCTTTCATATTTGTGCTAGTGTCTTCTTCTCCCAACTTCTACTGACTCTTGGGTGTTCTTTCCCCTCTCTAGTGCCTAATTTGCAACACACATGGCTTGATGTCCTTCTTGTTCATGTCTCCAATTGTGTCCACACCTTCTTGTTTACACCTTGTCTATGTTGTTCCTCTTATGATATGGCCTATTAGGGCCATGACTCCCCCAAAATATTCTTCCTACCCTTTCATAACCTTCTTTCTCTTTGCTCCTTTTGTGCAGATCCCACCTAAACTTTTGGGTGTTCAAACCTACAAACACCTAGCTTCCTTGAGCACCAAAACCTCTCGTTAATGTTAAATGTGCCTTTACTGATAACAAAATCCTCCTTGGGTCTTGTTTAGATCATTCTCTACATGCACAACATCCATAAATGTAGTCAAACCCTAGTTTAATGACTCGTTATCCCTATTTTTAGTGCCAATATGGACTTCAAACGTCCTTATAGAAATGAATGCATGTTCATTTTTTATAAATGTTGCATTTCATCATTGTCTACATTGTTTAATCTTTGCTTATGCCATTTAATGTTGGCATGTCACCAAGCATGGGCATGCACATGTGTCGCCTAAACTAATCCCAAAACATTACACCCACCATTCAACTCCTTGATAGCCTCTTTCATACCATCACAACCTCACAAAGGCTCCTCTATCTCTCCTCTTACCTCCTTGCAGCCTTTGAGGCTCTTCTACAACTCCTTCGTAAACTTTAGTAGTCTACAACAATCCTTGTCAAATTTGTATGTATTCACCTAGCTGATAACTATCCTCTAGCACCATCAAACTTCTTGTGTAGTTGGACACCATCCACATCAACAACTAACTCTACCACTTCCTTTTTATCTTTGTGATGTCTCTCATTCCTACGGTCACTCTCTAACTCCATCAACAACCTCCATGTACCTCTCTATTGTCATACCAACCTTTATCGCTAACCTCATGAGTTATCGACCCACCATTCAAACACTCTCCATAGTGTTCCTTTGCTGTGAATGAAACTTCAACTTGTGCCAATCACTTGTAGCATTTCCCTTAATGCTACCTCACACTTGGAGTAACTACCGTAGTTGCTCCGAGTGTGCACCTTTCATCTTAGGCCATCCTCTGGTTGTTATGAGTAACCTTTCCATCCATCATGACTCTCCTAGTTGCTACAAGTAAGTTAGAACTCACCTTCCCTTTTGTTGTGAGTCCTTAGACTAGTTGTTGCAAGTGTGACTCCCCAATGTTGCAAGTGCAACTACCCATTGCTATCTAAGTGTAATCAACACTAAGCAAGCATTTTGCAGTGGCCACAAGAGGAAAACTATTGTGGTTGCAAATAGGAAACTCACCAAAATTTATTGGTTCCAATCCTTTGGTCCTCATGACTACCAAAACCTAGGATGCTCTTGCATCAAATTTGTTAGGTTAGAAGATCTTGTAGGCTCAACTCAAGGAAAAGCTATCTAGAGGTCTCTTCTTTCTTCTCCGTCTCTTCCAACACCTCATCAAAACTAAATCACTTTTTACTGCCACATTTGGCCTTCTATCAAGTATAGTCTCATGGACCCTTGTCTACTATGGCTCAACCTTGTCATCTGAATGTATCTCCTCTTCTTTCCTCTCCTTGTGGTCTTTGACCCACCTTTGGTCATCCACCTCCAATTGTATTATTTTTCTTAACTTGTCATCTCCTTGTTCATTTGATCTTCCTCTTCCACATCTTCACTCATTATTTTGTCTAGCAACTTCTCTTCCTCAAATGTGAGTTCTTTCTCAAGGCCTAATTCCAATTGTGTCATGGATTCAAATAACTTACCCATCATCTCTTCTTCCTTTTCTCCTTGTGCAATATCACACACCTCCTCCACCAACTCTTTTATGCCCACCATAGGACATAACACTATTGTACCTACATATATATTAGCAAAAACATTATGGAAACCACAAGTTTCCATAGGCACTCCTGTAATGGTGCCTTCTCCATCGCTATACTCAATTGCTCCTCACTTGCCAACTTTTCTTTGTCCTTTCAAGGACAAAACAATGATGCAACTACACCAACCACCTTGCTTGTATCATTAAACATATCAATCTCCTTCATCTCCTCTTCAAGTAGAAGATTCTCTTGGCCCACTTCCTTATCAAATATGGGGCTCTCACAAACCACTACTCTAGGTCTCATATTCGAATCCTCTCTTACCTCCACACCTACAAGTTCTTTGTTCCTAGTTGCATTTACTTGCAACATCTCCCACTCAACACCATGCTCTTTTATCTTTATTGCCCTTACTTATAGCATCTTCATGCAAAACCTTGTTCACACTTCTCTAATGCACCTACTTGCAACACCTTTAAAACTACATCAACTCCACATGCAGCTTCATGTCTGCCCTCTTTTGATACACCAACTTATAGCACCTTGGGGACCTCCTATATTTCTCATGCAATTGTATGCTTAGCCTCATTTGCTATATCTACCTGCAATGTCTCATCAACCAACTCCTTTATGTCCACCAATGGACATTCACAAGTTGCTACTACCCCAACAATCATCTCTTCCTCTACTGCAATTCCATCTTCTCCTTTATGGACTTGGATTGGTAATACCTCTAGTTGCTCCATCTCTTCCACCTTGTCCTTCATGTCATCCTCGTGACACTCATGCTCACCCTTTTCCTCCATAAGCAACAAGCCTCCTTCATTCAGACCAACAACTTTGATCAGAAATAAATGAGTTATTTGTTAGTTAATTAATCCACTTCAAAGGATGTGGTGACCTTTGATGTTCGTGCCCTTGCAACATGTATAAATATTATTTTCTTCCAAATGAATAAGGCAACATACACTCTCTTAAGGAGATTGCCAAATACTCAAAATTGATTATTGTTAATCTTTAGCAGGTTTTTCTCCCTAGGTATTGTCCTCTGAATTTCCCAAGATCAGTGGTATAGAGCAAAATCATTCCTGTGCACCTATTATTTTGTGATTAGAGCAAAATCATCCTTGTGCGCCAGGTTTATTCATTAAAAAAAAGAAAGGCTCGATTCTTATTGTTCTCTTCTATTATGTTCACTTTATAATTCCATTCACAAATTTCGCTAGATGTAACTGTGATTTATTTTGTCCATGACGTGGCGGCTGTGGTAGAGGAGCAAGTCACAGTTATAGATCACACTTCAAGAGTTCCTTCCAGCTTGATACAGATTGAGTTGGTCTGTCGGTGAAAAACTTGGCCTTTTGAAAGAGAGGGCACAAGTTCAAATCCTTCAGGGGGTAGGGTATATATGCCTCATATTAGAAGCACAGTTATGTGCCTCTGACATACTAGAGTATGAGGTAGTCTCATATGTTATAAGCCACTTGTAGACCTAAAATCAGACATACTAGAGTATGAGATAGTCTCATATGTTATAAGCCACTTGTAGACCTAAAATCAGACCACCTGACATCGTAGACTATAAATATTAGAGTATGAGGTAGTCTCATATGTTATAAGCCACCTCTAGACCCAAAATCAGACCACCTTACATCATAGACGATAAAAGGAGCCATTTGCATTTCTATTTCCATGGTTCCTGAGTCCACAACCTGAATGGCGTCTTCATAGACCTTGCACGACACGCCTGAATAGCCTCTGGTGGACCATTATTGTCATCACCTCGCTAAACGCCCCCGAAATGCCCTGGTACACCTTTGAAACTATTGGATCATAAACTTTCATGGCTTTTCTTGTGATAGGTGCGGTCATCAATGGAGATGTAACAACAGATGGTCCTTTCCTATCTATATTTTGTCACATGTGCATAGAAAATTTGTTACAGGTTTGACAAAAATATCTCCAAGATGGCATTATGTTGTTGGGTCTCCCACAAAGTGACAGATTAAAGTGCATTAGGGTCAATGTCCAGTCAGGACAACACGGGATTCCCTGCATTTGAATGCACTTCCTCCCTCCTTTAATCTGGTCAAAGATTGCCTAAATTTTGCGGGGTACCAGATCCACTTTCGGCGTCTACAAACTCATCCCATGGTTTCACTTCCATGCCAACTGCATCTGCTCGTACTTCTGGACGTGTTTCTTTCAGCACAACAGATGGTTCTCCCATAGGTGTGGTATCACCTGCTAAACAATCACTAGTAGACAAGAGTCAAGATGGGAATCATTTGTGGACTAATGGAACAGTTCCACGGTTGCAAACTTGTAATAATTTTATTTTTAAGGATGACATGTAGGTCTTTTCCCCTCTGGTTGTGTTGGTTTTCCTTCTGAATCAGCAGAGGGTTCGCCACTTCCAATGCACAGGCAAATTCGGCCAACTAGTACATGAGGTTGCGTGAGTTGTCTCCCCTTCACTTCTGGTTCTGCTGCACCAAGGGGGGTATCCCTATAGCTAAAGATTTAACCTTGACTCGCCCAATGACAGAAAGATTTAGCTTTACAACGACAGGCATAATACTCTCATGTACGGACCAAGATTTGCATGATAAATCACAAGACTGGCAATGTTCTTGGACATATCTAACTGGTTGTGTATGAGAGTATGCAAGGGTCCTATTTCTACTCCTACAAACTAACAGGTTGGAAATATGAAGTGATTTGCTTTAATTTTGGATGCAAGAGAGGGGGTTTTGGATCATAACTACTACACGAGAAGTAGACTGGTGCCTATCTCAGGGCGAGGAGTTAACTAGACGTATACAAGTGAATGGTTTGCACATGCATTCAAGTTTCAAGGGGTTAAGACTGGTATTTGCCTTACAAACACCACCCAAGACTGGGTATTTAGCTGCCTCTACTTACAAATATCCTGGCTGACATACATTCTTCTCCACACTTAACCTAAAACAATTTAATCCACCCCTTGAATGGAAGTTAGAAATCAAGCATGTGATACAGAAATCTATATCCTAGAATCTGAGGAACCCTTAGCAACCAGATTCAAAAGAAGAGATGCATACAACAGATGGAGACAAACAGCTAGACACATGCAATAAAGCATAATTCATATAAAACAACGGTGAAACTAAAAATATGTGCAACATGCATTCAAAATGCAACTCATAAACTCCAACAGAGATAAAACAGCCAAGAAATGCTCTGTTCTTCATTATTTTTTCCAAAAAATGCCCAAGTCTTCAACAACCTAAATGAGTAACACAGTTTGCCTCTTATAGCAAGACTGTGTACTCAGCAATAATTACATGGCATTTCAAAATTTTGCTAGATACATTGCACCAAGAATGGTGCCCAAAACATTGAATGCAGATGAGGGACAAAGAGGAAAGAGCAGGTGGACTCGGGAGATGCGCCACCGCTGGAGATTTTCCTCTTAAAGATAGTGATTAGCTTGTCATTCATTGAGCAATGCCTCTGCACCTCAGCCATTAATGGCAAACCAACCCGCGGCCTCTTGGAAACGCAACAGCGAATGCATAAGGAAATTTTCCCGACCGAAAAATAGCTGCAAATACAAAGAAAATCCATTGCCCTCCGAATTTTGAATTGGAGCTGTCGATTTCCCTTCTCCTGCCAAGATCAATGGCCCTGGTTCACGCTGACTAGTCATCGGCCAATGAAATTATGCCACGCAGGCACCCCTTTGCCTTTTTGACTTTTCGCAGCATACAAACATTTTACCCTTTCTACCTCTTGAAACATTCCAATGTATATGCAAATGAGATTGTATATACATACAATTGCAAACATACAAGGCGAACCCCAGACCATTATAGAACAAATCACAATCGCTATCGGGTCTGGGCCTTACATCTCCCTTTTGCATGTCACTTTGTATAATGCATATACAAACACAATATTCATGCCGCGGACCCCAAATTTTATAAAGCACATTGAAAACATATTTGGGTCCGGGCCTTGCATCTTTCAACTTTGTACATAACCAATGTATGTCGCATATACAATGCAAACATACAAGCAAAACATGCATACAAACAATGGGCTTCATCTCTTATCAATCAGAATGTATGTTCACTTCAAATCTGACATGTATATTAGGAATGCATGTTTGATTGCATGTGCAACATACAATCGCAAATATATGCAATCAGTGGGCCCCACATGCTTTTGACTACTTTGACTTCAACCGGCCTTGTACATTTCTTTGTATTTCCACTTGTATGTCGCCGATGTACCTTTTGCTTGCATGTTTCCCTTTGTATCTAGTCGTTGCATGTCTAAACATACAACACAAATACACATGCAAACCTTCACATACAAGCAGGGAATATTCCTGAAATCTGCGACAGATTCCTCAATGCATATACAAACCCAATATGCATTCAAAATGCATACAATCAATTTTTTCACTTTTTGAAACCGATTGAACATACAAACCATCTTGTATGCCTGAATGTACATTTAGACCTGCATGTACATACAAACGGCCATGCATATTCAACTTTTTTTTTTGCATTTTTCAACTGCAAAGGCTGAAAGACTTAGAATTTTTAGATTTTTCTACAGACTGCCTGCGGATTCAAACGCTCAAAACCCAAAATACAAGCAGGCACCAACAGGATGTTCAACCAATTACTCCCCATGTTGGAAACTTCTGGGACAATCGTGATGATCTAAAGAATGAAGGCACTCTCAGTGACAATTCCCAAAAGTCACCTTGGTTCCCATCACCATCAAGTTCTGTTAGGATATTTCCCTTAATTGAAGAACTGGGACCCGAATCTTACCTATCCTTTGAGCAGAAATCAAGCTTAAGAAGATTCCCAGACTAGGAGTTCATCGCTAAAGCTAGCTACTCCTCCACTTGGGATATCTTTAAAGGGTGATAGATCTCCGTCTATAACATCTCCAAAAGCTTGGGGTGGAGATCTACCAATGGACAAGTTTAGCATTTGTAACACTCTGTTCATAATGTATCAAGATTTTCCTCTTCTTCACCTTTGGATTTTGGTTCTATTTTATCTAGCACAGGCTTGTCAATCCCTAGGATAGATTACCATCTAACATCTCTAGTGTAGCAGATTTATCGACGAATTCAAACTTAAATACTTCTCAAACCACATGAATAGTTTTTTACAAACACAGAGAACATTGCAACTTCTAAAACTCTGCCTCTCTCTCAATTAGTGGAGTTTGATGCATACATATCATCCACTGAGTTTGCCAAATTTTGGCATACATTTCACTTGTTGAGTTTGCCAAATTTCGACATATATCTCACCCGCTGAGATTGTCAAATTTTATGAACTCTTCCAAATGGAGTCTCTAGGGCATACATCTCTTCCATGAGATTTCTCAAATTATTTAGGGCATACATCTCTTCCACGAGACTACCCAAATTCAACAAGTTCATGAGATATTGCAGCACACCAACAAGAAGTACATGGAGTGACATGACTAGCATTGTATGCCTCATCAGGGCAAGGGGTTTATTAGGGTGCACATTGCCCAACACTTTCCTCATTGTTACATGCCATCGATGCAATGGGGCTCATCACCTCTCAAGGGGGGAGGAATGATTAGAAATAAATGAGTTATTTGTTAGTTAATTAATTCACTTCAAAGGATGTGGTGATCTTTGATATTCGTGTCCTTTGAACATGTATAAAATGAATAAGGCAGTTAAAAAGACATATATCTCTCTTAATGAGATTGCCAAATACTAAAAATTGATTATTGTTAATCTTTATAATACCACAAGTTTTTCTCATTGGGTATTATCCTCTGAATTTCTAAACTAAATTCAGATCAAACTTACATCATCCTCTTCTCTATTGTTACATCCTCTTCTTCATGACTACGGAGCTCCACTCTTCTTGGCACAACAACTCTCCAATCTCTGGTGCACACACTAGCACTTACGTGCCTCCATCTAAGTATGTCTCTCTCATAGCCTCATCCTCTTGCACGAGGATTTATTCTTCTTCCCTGTTGTTGTCTAGACCTACAAACACAAAATGTGCTAGCTAGAATATGGACCTCATATTTTCCCTATTTCCTTGCTCCTCCATGGCACACATCAGCCTCTTGCAACTTCAAGGCTACACTATTCTCCTCCATGATTGCCCTATTAGCCTCTTATAGATTTAGGGTTTCATTCTCCTCCACTTCCTTGTCCATTAGGACTCTCTTATCCTCTACCTTGCTATCCACAAGGTCTTCTATGGGTTGTCCATGACCCATTTTTCTATCCACAAGCTACTCATATGGAACCTCCACCCAGTCATCACCTCTCAAGTTAATCTTCCTCTTCTTCTTGAGCTAAGCTCCATTTTGTTCTAATTTCTCCTTTGTCCCTTTCACCAAGACAACTTGTCCATGTGTAGGGCCTCTCCTTTGGTCTCTCTCCAAGGCTTCCAATTTTCTTCCCATCTTCTCAAAATTTCTAACATAACCTCAAACTTCTCTACAAGGCCTATTGCTACTATACTTATTGCAATCTTTCTTCTTGGTGGTATCTTGGTTGTCTCCAATCTCTTCCCTAATATTGCAAGCTTTCTAGTTGCCATCTTGCAAAGGGATACACACAAACTTGGGGTTTTCCTCATAAACCACTCACACTCTTGCCCTCTAGATATCAATGCTAGATGTTGTAGACTTCCTAGACTTCTCTATCCACTATCCACTCAATGGAGGACATCTCTACATCCCTCTATCCAACACTCACACTTGTTGGACACACATAACACACACAAACTTACTCCCAAAGTTGTATCCTTCTCTAATACCACCTAATAGAGCACAAGGTGCCCTAATACCAAGTCGGCGATGCACACCCACAACCACACTAAAAAATATATCCTTGGCAAGTGGAAACAATAAGGTTTCCCTTTTGCTACAAGTCAACCTACAAACAAGTCACAACCTAGAGACAACTTACTCCCCAAGACTACCATGTAATGTCCCCTTCCTAAGTGATTTTCATGATGAGTAATTTAGCCTTTAACTCCCGAAGGCTAATTGACGAAATAAGGGAGATATTATTAAATTAATTATTTTATAAGGTTATTACTTAATTTGAAATCAAAAGGTAACCTTATATTTAATTAATTTAATATAGTGACTTAAAATACACATTAGATCATTAAAGTCACTAAAATAAAATAATAGGATTTTTCTAGAAGCCTCTTGAAAGTGTGATTAAAAAAGTATAAAGGAAGGGGCAAGGTAAGCTTCCAGGCATCTGATTATTGACATTTGCATTTGATGAGTTTTGTGGAGCCAAGGGTTTCTGCATATTTGGTCTTTGGGAACGGAAACTCCCATAGATTAGCATAACTGAGGTGGTGAAATATCCTCCGAAGGGTTGCAAATTGGAAGGGATACTTCAGCCCTTTCATTTGTGCTTAAATCTGCAGTGTTACACGGGTTTTGAGGTATCAATTTGCATATCAGAAGTTTTCCTATTGGCTGCTACAGTGTTTGCTACAGTACGCTACAGTGTTTTTACTACAGTGATTTGCTACAGTAGCGCTACAGTGACGCTACAGTGCTCGCTACAGTGACTGCTACAGTGCGCGCTACAGTGTTTGCTACAGTGATTTGCTACAGTATGCTACATTGTTGCTACAGTGCCATGAACAGTAACGCTACAGTACGGGGCAGCTAGGATAGGGTTTCAATTTGGGTTTGGAAGGGACTCCTTTCCTTGGATATTGCTTGATTCTTCATCGGCACTTTGAGCACCATTATTACCAGGTTCTCTCTGTTATTTGCATCTATTGTTAGCATATAGATATTGCTGTTGTTGATGACCATGTAATCAGATTTTGGCATTTGAAAGCCATGAGTCTTGGCATGTTATGTATTTGGTTTTACCTTCAATGAATGGGGTTATAAGCTGCAGACTCATTGTTTATCTCCAGCATTTAGATTGCATAATAATTGTTTGATGTAATGTCTATATCAATGGAGCACTGGTTTCTCATATAAGAATGCATGCCAAGTGTTTGTCATTATGTCAGTTGGCTATAGGTGTCTTTTTCTCATATGTAGTCATTAATACGCAATTTGAAAACACCAAAAGATAGTTGCATTTCATCTTGAGGCATCATATAGACATCATAGGAGTCATTTACCAGCATATATAATGTTACCAATTGGAGCTAAGTGTTAGGAAAAGCAAACAGAAATTTGTATCAGCATAATATCCCTTTGCAGAGTAATTGTTTGACAAAATTCTTCAAGGCCAAAAACCAGAAAATTGTAACCAGTTTGGGCAAGGGATATTACAGTGGTATCAGAGCGGTTTCCTGCCATCCTTTGGGTTTGAAATCGGCTCATTAAATGCAACAAAGTGATAGGGACAAGAGGTATACAGCTAGAGAAGAAAGGAAGCAAAAACAGTGGTCACAACCTCTTGAACAGAACACTTTATCAGCCACTTCAGCAGCAAAATAGCGAGAGGTTGGTTCATCCGGCACTATGGGTGAAAGAGGTGAAGGTAGCCCTATCAGAAACAGGGGAAGAAATGATGAAGAACAGGAAACACGTGAACTCTTTAGACAAATGGCTACGGGGCAGCAGCAGGTGGCAGATGCTATGCGGGCACTTACTACAATGATACAACAAATGAACCCTCAGAGAAGACGAAACTATGAACCGGATGATAATAGGAGTGTGGTTGGGACACCTAGAGCACAAGCATCTTCTCACATGGCAGATAGGCCTACACGTCCTACTTTTTTGAGGAATGAACAAGAAGAGGAAAATGCAGAAGAAGAAGGAGAAGAGATGTTTGCAGATACTCTTATGGCAGCTAATGATGAATGGGAGTTGTTGACACCACAGGTCAAGGAACGCATGAGCTTTGATAGGTTTGTGAGTCAAAGAAGAGAACACTACAGGGGAAAGCAAGAAAAGAGACCAAGAAATCAAAATAATGATTTGATGTATGCCGCCAGCAGGGTTACATTGCCCATGTTTGATGGTAGTGGGAAGGTCACGGCTCAGGCTTGGATTCATAAGCTAGACACCCTCTTGACTCTTAGACCCATGACAGAAAGGGATGCAATAAAATATGCTACTTTTCACTTGGAGGGTGCAGCCCACGATTGGTGGTATCATGGATTAGAGACATTGCATCATAATAGTATCACTTCATATCAGGAGTTTGTTGATAGATTGGTGGAACGCTTTGATAAGAGAGATCCAGAGACATATTTTAGAGACTTGGCACAGCTTAAGCAGACTGGGAGTTTGGAGAGTTACATTAGTGAATTTCAGAAATTATCAGTCATGGTCTCCAATATATCTGAAAGGAGATTGGTTGTGCTATTCATGGAGGGCTTATTGGAACCGTTAAGAGGATGGATAAAGGCTTTTGATCCTTCGACACTACAGGAGGCAATGAAAAAAGCTAGGAGTATGGAACTTGCAGCCCCTCAAACTAAGTACTCATCTAAGGGATCTTCTTCTTACCGGGACAACAAGACATTTCCCAAGAAAAAAGAAATTTCAGACTCAAAGGGAAAATCAGCAGCACCATTAGATCGTGAGACATTTAATGACTTGAGAAGGAAAAAGTTGTGTTTTTATTGCAAAGGTCCCTATGATGCAAACCATGACTGTCCTTTAAGACCTAAGGGCAAAGCAAATAGGATTATGTGGGCATTCTATGAGGATTCTGAGTCAGACCAGCAATCTGATCAAGAGGAATCTAATGAGGAAAAACCTTATGATGAGACAGATAAGCATGAAATTGAGGCTGAAAATGTTGAAGAAGCAAATTTTTAAGAAGCACGCCTTACTAGCATACAGCAAGAGGGCTCATTCAGGATGCGTGGGGTTTTAGCCGGACAGAAGATCATTACCTTGCTTGATACAAGTGCCACGCATAACTTCATTGATGCTAGGTTGGTTGATAGGCGTAGAATTCGGACAGAGGAATTTGAGGGCATAAGAGTAAAAGTTGCTGATGGATATACTCTTAAGTGTGACAGGATGATTCCAGGTCTTCCCATGCGATTGAATAACTTTGAGTTTAAGGCAGATTTTTATGTGGTAAACATGGGAGAAACTGACATGGTTTTAGGAATGAAATGGCTTCATGATATTGGGGAGTTTACCATTAACCTTAGGGAAATGGAGATGAGGTTTAAAGTGGATGGGAAGACTCATGTGCTAAAAGCCATCAGAGATACTAGCTGCAGGATGATATCTTTCAGAAAAATGGAGAGACTTATGCGCCATGACATGGTTGAGTGGGCAGCAGGGTGTATTCTAATGCCAACACAGGAAGAGAAACAAAAACCAGCCTATCACCCAGATATACAGGAGTTGAGGATCAAGCACTCTAAGGTTTTCAGTGATATTCCACCAGGTAGGCCTCCAGACAGAGGGATTGAGCACATAATAGAATTGGAGGAGGGTGCTAAACCCGTGATGATCACTCCTTACAGACACCCCAAACGGCTAAAAGATGAGATTGAAAAAACAATTAAGGAGCTGCTAGCTATGGGGCACATTAGGCCAAGTAAATCACCTTTTGCTTCAGCAGTAGTCTTGGTCAAGAAAAAAGATGGTACCCTTCGGATGTGCATCGATTACAGGGTGTTGAATAAGAGGACAATTAAGAACAGGTACCCTATTCCTCGTATTGACGAGCTGATCGATGAGCTTCATGGTGCTCGCTATTTCTCGAAAATAGATTTGAGATCAGGTTATCACCAGATCAGGGTCAGAGAGCAGGACATTGAGAAGACAGCATTTAGGTGCCATTGTGGACATTTTGAGTTTGTGGTTATGCCATTTGGACTAACCAATGCTCCTGCTATGTTTCAGTCCACTATGAACAGGGTTTTTCAATCACAACTGAGAAAGTTTGTATTAGTCTTCTTTGATGACATTTTGGTGTACAGCAGAACTTGGGAGGAGCATATCGCCCATTTGGATATAGTATTGGGAATTCTTAGCAGGGAGTCCTTGTACGCCAAAGAATCCAAATGTGATCTGGGCATGACAGAGTTGCTATACTTAGGCCATATCATCAGTGCAGAAGGTGTGCGTATGGACCCTGACAAAGTCAGAGCTATTATTGAGTGGCCTACACCTGAGAATCTTACTCAGCTTAGGGGATTTTTGGGTTTGTGTGGCTTCTACCGCAGATTTGTCAATGGATATTCACGACATGCAGCACCACTTACAGATTTAATGAAGAAAGGGGCATTTGTTTGGACACCTGAGGCACAGGAATGTTTTGAGAAATTTAAACAGTTGATGACTACTTGCCCAGTTCTAGCCTTGCCAGATTTTACTAGACCCTTTGAGCTACAGTGTGATGCTTCGGGTGAGGGGATTGGTGCAGTTCTTATGCAGGACAAACATCCGATAGCTTTTGAGAGTAGGAAGTTACGGGGTCCAGAGAGGAGCTACAGTATTTATGATAAGGAGATGTTGGCCATTATGCATGCATTGGCCAAATTCAGGCAATACCTTGTGGGCAGCAAGTTTTGCATTAAGACAGACCATAACAGCTTGAGGCATTTCCTAGGACAGCGAGATCTTAACGATCGTCAGCAGAAGTGGGTGAGTAAATTGCAATCATATGACTTTGACATTACTTATGTCAAGGGAACTCAAAACATAGTTGCTGATGCTTTGTCTCGCCGTCCCCATTTGAGCTCTATGGTGGAGATTTCAGAGGATTGGAGACACTTGATTGTCGCAGAGTATGCCAAAGACTCATGGGCTTCTAGCATAATTGAGGGGACAGTTCAGGATGACAGGTACTCAGTTGTAAATGATCTTATCATTTACAAAGGTAGGATATTCTTAACCCCAGGATCAGAAATGAAGAACACAGTGATGAGGTATTTTCATGATACACCTATGGCAGGGCACCCGGGGTACTTCAAGACTTATAGACAAGTTCGAGAGCGCTTTACTTGGAAAGGGCTCAAAACGGATGTTCTTCGATATGTCAGAGAGTGTCCTATCTGCCAGCAGAATAAACAGGAACATACATACCCTGCAGGTTTACTTCAGCCACTTCCGATTCCTGATAGGAAGTGGGAGTGTTTATCCATGGATTTTATTACCGGTTTGCCAAAAACCCAGGGACGAGATTGTATCTATGTGGTTGTTGATCGATTAACAAAATATGCTCATTTCTTTCCAATCACAGCTACATACTCAGCTGCACAGGTAGCAAAACTCTTCTTCCGTGAGATTTTCAGGTTGCATGGGTTACCTCGGAGCATTGTTAGTGACAGGGATAGTCGGTTCTTGAGTCATTTTTGGCAGGAGTTATTTAGACTATGTGGGACAGAGCTTACCCCAAGTACCAGCCTACCACCCACAGACGGATGGCCAGACAGAAAATTGTGAATAAGTGGGTGGAAGGATATCTCAGAAATTACATTGCAGGGCAACATAAGGGTTGGGTTAAGTGGATATACCTTTGTGAGTACTGTTACAATACCACTTACCATCTCTCGATTCAGATGACACCATTTTATGGCCTTGTATGGTTATGAAGCACCCAGTTTCCTTGACTTGTTGATGAGTGACAGTAGAGTGCCTAGTGCAGGGGGATATGTTACAGGAGAACCAGGATATTATGAGAGCTCTTCGAGAAAATATCCAAAAGGCACAGAATCAACAGAAAACAGTATGCTGATCAGAAGAGAGGTTGAGCGGTCATTTGAGGTTGGGGATATGGTGTTATTTGATGTTTACAGCCCTATCGACAATCCACTCTCAAGAAGAGTGGTGCAGAGAAGCTCAAGCCGCGTTATTATGGCCCTTTCAGGATTATCCGACGAGTTGGTGATGTGGCTTATGAGTTAGAATTACCGGTAGATAGCAGAGTACACAATGTTTTCCCATGTGTCACGCCTCAAGAAGGCATTAGGTCATCGTGTGGTTCCTTCTGCTACCTTACCACCCTTGGATGATGAGGGGAAGTTGATTCTGGTGCCTGAGGCTATTTTGGATGTTAGGGAGAGGCAGTTACGGAGACGGGTCATCAGAGAGTATTTGATCAAATGGAGGGATTTACTGGTTGAGGATGCCCACTTGGGAAGGCGAGGAGATACTTCAGCATCCAGAGTTGAGATTGCTTGGGGACAAGCAATTTCAGGAGGGGCGGACTGTAATGTCCCCCTTCCTAAGTGATTTTCATGATGAGTAATTTAGCCTTTAACTCCCGAAGGCTAATTGACGAAATAAGGGAGATATTATTAAAATTAATTTATTTTATAAGGTTATTACTTAATTTGAAATCAAAAGGTAACCTTATATTTAATTAATTTAATATAGTGACTTAAAAATACACATTAGATCATTAAAGTCACTAAAATAAAATAATAGGATTTTTCTAGAAGCCTCTTGAAAAGTGTGATTAAAAAAGTATAAAGGAAGGGGGCAAGGTAAGCTTCCAGGCATCTGATTATTGACATTTGCATTTGATGAGTTTTGTGGAGCCAAGGGTTTCTGCATATTTTGGTCTTTGGGAACGGAAACTCCCATAGATTAGCATAACTGAGGTGGTGAAAATATCCTCTGAAGGGTTGCAAATTGGGAAGGGATACTTTCAGCCCTTTCATTTGTGCTTAAATCTGCAGTGTTACAGGGGTTTTTGAGGTATCAATTTTGCATATCAGAAGTTTTTCCTATTGGCTGCTACAGTGTTTGCTACAGTACGCTACAGTGCTCGCTACAGTGACTGCTACAGTGTTTTGCTACAGTATGCTACAGTGTTGCTACAGTGCCATGAACAGTAACGCTACAGTACGGGGCCAGCTAGGATAGGGTTTCAATTTGGGTTTGGAAGGGACTCCTTTCCTTGGATATTGCTTGATTCTTCATCGGCACTTTGAGCACCATTATTACCAGGTTTCTCTCTGTTATTTGCATCTATTGTTAGCATATAGATATTGCTGTTGTTGATGACCATGTAATCAGATTTTGGCATTTGAAAGCCATGAGTCTTGGCATGTTATGTATTTGGTTTTACCTTCAATGAATGGGGTTATAAGCTGCAGACTCATTGTTTATCTCCAGCATTTAGATTGCATAATAATTGTTTGATGTAATGTCTATATCAATGGAGCACTGGTTTTCTCATATAAGAATGCATGCCAAGTGTTTGTCATTATGTCAGTTGGCTATAGGTGTCTTTTTCTCATATGTAGTCATTAATACGCAATTTGAAAACACCAAAAGATAGTTGCATTTCATCTTGAGGCATCATATAGACATCATAGGAGTCATTTACCAGCATATATAATGTTACCAATTGGAGCTAAGTGTTAGGAAAAGCAAACAGAAAATTTGTATCAGCATAATATCCCTTTGCAGAGTAATTGTTTGACAAAATTCTTCAAGGCCAAAAACTAGAAAATTGTAACCAGTTTGGGCAAGGGATATTACATACCACCACTTGTCGCAACACACACTTGTTTTAATAGCCATGCAATGACCCTATTCTTTGGTTGTATAATAACTTGTAGCTAAGATTTCTACACACAAGAAAGCAAACATAAAGGATTGGGGTATAGAGCCTCATGCACACACTTGTGACATGTTTTGAACAACAAAATAAATGACTCCTTTTATTACATAAAATTGAAATACATCATTTACATTGATTTATGCCCGTATAATTGGGGGGATAAACTTTCCCCCTACTCTCTCTCTTTTGACTATCACATTCACACGTAGCATCTATAGGTGGGAAACACACGTGTGCTTCCCTTAGCCTCCAAGTACCTCACATGTTTTCACACCTACGTGCAACCTATACACCTCTTTGCGCTTCTCTTGCAAAGTCATGTCACTTTCCTCTAAGCCTACTCATGCTCTTCTATATCATACAATGTCTTCCTTCTATCTCAACCCCCACAACATATACACACCTCGTTGTGCATCCTTTGGGTCAACTTGTGGCTTCTCTATCCACATGACCTCTTCTTTCCTCTTTCTACTAGCACTTTCTTCTCCTAGCATTTGCTAGCTCTTGGGCGTTCTCTACCCTCTCCATGCTTATTTTGTAACACACATAACAAATTGTCCTTTCCTATTTATGCCTCTAATCATGTCTATGCCTTCTTGTTTCATGCCCTATCCACATTGTTTCCTCTTTTGATCTTGTCTATTAGGGCCATGACTTCCCTAAAATTATCTCTATGCCCTTCTAGAACCTTCTCTCAATTCCTTCTATGCAGATCCAAACCTAAACTTTTAGGTGTTCAAACCTGCCAACCCACCTACATTTCTTTAGTACCAAAGCCTCACATTAATCCTAAATGTGCCTATACTCACAACCAAAATCCCCCTTCAAATATCACTCAAACCATTCTTCACATGCTAGACATACATAAATGCAGCAAGGGGTAGTTGAATGACTCCTTATCCCTATTTTTGTTGCCAACATGCACTTCAAATCGTCCCTACAGTAATTAATGTGCTAAACCTTTTCAAAATACACAACCTTCCATCATTGTCCATGCTATTTAATTACCACTTAGGCCATTTAATGGCAAACTTGTCACCAAGCATGGGCACACACATGTGATGCCCCCAACTAATCCCAAAACATTCTTCCATCATTTAACTCCTTGATCGAGTCTTTCATACCATTGTGACCTCTTGAGACTCCTTTTGTCATTACTCTTGCCTCATTGTAGCATTTTTGGGCTCTTCTACAACCCCCATCATACACTTCAACTACCTGCAACTAGCCTTTGACAACCTTCCATGAACTCAAGAAGCCAATAACCAACCTCTACAATACCATCATAGTTCTATAGTTTTCATACCATTCACATCAACAAGTAATTTAACTGTGTCATTTCCTTTTCACCTTTTCTATGCCTCTCATTCTTGCTACCACTCTCTAACTCCATCAACAACCTTTATGCACTTCTCCAATGTTGTTCCAATCTTTATCACTAACCTCATGAGCTCTCAATACACCCTTCAAACACTCTCCATAGTGTTCCTTTCCTACAAGTGAAATTGTGGATTGTACTAATTACTTGCAACATCACCCTCAATATTACCTTGTGCCTAACCAACTGCCATTGTTGGTCAAAGTGCCCATATTTCATAATGGGTCATCCTCTAATTACTACAAGTAACCTCTCCATCCATCCTTATTATCTTCATTATTGCAAGTGAGTTAGAACTCAACCTCCCCTTTGCTACAAGTCCTAAGACTAGTTTTTTGCAAGTGCAACTAGCACTATCTAAGTACTCTATATGTTGCAAGTAGTTAACTATTGTAGTTGCAAATGGGAAAACTCACAAAAAATTGACCAGTCCCAAGCATATGGGTCCTCCTGACTACTAAAAACTTGAGATTGTCTTGCATCAACTTTGAATGTTGAATATTTATTTCAAGAGAAAAACAATTGGCTTCTTGTCCAACAGAATGCTTGTTTAGGAAGGCAAAAGGCTTCGTTGAAGGATTATGGTATTGAAATTTTGATTCAGTTTGACTTTAATTATAAATGGACAAACTTTGTTCTAGTTTGTAGAAATAAATCTTATAATTTGTCCTGCAAATAATTTGAGGCATTTTTATGTAGAAGTTTTGTATGCATTCAATTTCAAGGTTTGACCTAAATTGAGAAATGAAAGCCATTTTCTTTATTTATCTTCTTTTAGAACATCTACTTAATTGAAGAGAAAGTCACCTTTAAAACAATCCTAAGGTTTTCTATTTTGGAAATGGTTCTAGTAAGTTGATATTGGGACTCAGGTTTGATCATAACCATAACATGAATAGAACACATAGTTGACCATAAGATGTTGTCATTTGTTTTCATATGCCATGCTTAACTAGCTTGATATAAAATGGATTCTGGTATTATCTTGGGATATAGCTCGTGTCTTCATTTGTTAGTGGCATATAGAAAATGGTTAAAATCTCTTGGTCTGATATAGTTTGAATGTAAAAAATCAAAATTTTGAAATGGTAAGAGTATCATGGCTTAATCTTGGTCATTTGTTTAAGATCTTTCTTTAGGGATGTCAAAAAGATAATTTGTTTTGGTTGATTGTTTCTAAGTACACAAAGACCCTCAACAATGATTTGCTTGAAGAACAATGTTTGTATTAGACAATTGGGTTAATGTATGGTTTCAATTGTTTCATGTGATTTCAAATTGAGGCTATTGATTCAACTTGGTGTTGAATAGGATACATGGGTATGAAAAATATTTATTGATACTTCAATTGTATATGATGCACTTATGATGTGGTAGTTGGTTTTTGTGTTAAAAATCACGTGATATTAATAGAACTGTAAATTATGGTAGGAGTATCTTGGTCTTTGAAATGATTTTAGCTCGTTCTTTTCAACTTGACTAGTGAAATATTTGGAGTCAATTTTGAAACTGGTAGATGATGAAAAAGCAATAAATTTTTGACATTGTAATAGTTTGATGGCAATGGTACATTCATGATATTGTGCTCACGTAATATTAATATGAAATATGCTTTAATATGGGATAGCTTGGACATGTGATAGTTTCATTTTATTTAAAACATTTCCATTCAAGATATACTAGTGAAATTAGTTCAAATATGCATATAGATGAAAAATGATTTTTTACTTTTCATTTTTTAAAATGGTTAAAATTCTCAATTTATTACTATAATGATTTGGGTAAAGTAATCATAAATTAAATACACTTTTTGTTAATCAGTTAATATTATAGTAATGTCCTAATTAGAATGATAGGCAATTGTCACAAAAATCCCAATATTAATGCATGGGGGTAGAACGATAAGGTAGAGAGATCTCAATATTCTCTTGCTTCAAATAAGGGTCAACCTTTTAGGGGTCGAAAGGGACCCTACTTGTATTAAAGAGTCAACTAATTTCCTCCTTGACTACAGTTGATCTTAATACCATCAAATGGCTTAGGTAGACACATGCAAGTATCTTAAAACTTGGATTCTAGGGACCTATAGATTATGAATGTAATAAAACACAGTTTGAAATGGTATATTTCATCTCCCAGCCCAACCTCAATGTGTGCATAGCAATCCCTTTTTTTGGTGCTCATATGAATATTTATTCCAACCAAAGATCACACTTTATAATTCATCACTTTTGTCCGAAGATCTTCTCATAGCCCAAGATGCTACTACACATTATGAAAGCCTCTCTATTTTTTATAAAAACAACCAATCTTCATACTTCTATTAAACCTCATAAGCCTTCGCCTACCTTGCATATTGAGTTTTTTTACTTTTCTTACCTCCTTTCCTACTCCCCACACAAGATGGTATATCTTGCCCTCCAAGCTCCAAAACATGCTTGATCTTCTTTCACCACACCTTTGGTCACGCAAGTGAAGAGGAAAAATCGAGGTTGAGGAAAATCGAGGTTGAGGAAAATCGAGGTTGAGGAAAATCGAGGTTGAGGAAAAATCGAGGTTAAGGTTGATGAAAGTAGAGAAAGCAGTATTAATGGAGATAAAGCGAGCTCCTTACAAGTTTATGAAGTGTGATATTGATCTCAACATCACTTTGGTTGACTTGATTATCTCCCACAGATCTAGATAATAAGATGAAAAGGAATTCATAGTTCTAATGAGTGACTTTTTTTGATATCACATGTTTTTTTTTGTTTTTTTTTTTTCTTGGTTGACATTTGAGACTTTATACTTGATACTTAATGATATATTTACATTAGCACAAACATTTTTTAACTTTCATATGATAGTTTAATATTTAGGCAACGCATTTGTTTGATCATATATATAGTTGGATAGTTTTGATGAAGTTTTGATGAGATAATTAGGATTATTGATGTTGTTGTTTGATAGTTTGCTTGAGAAATATGGAAATGATAATATGTGAAAATTTTGATAGGTTGCAAAAAATATTTCTTCATTTTGATAATTTACAATAGTGGATGAATTTAGATGAAGATCATGTGATTTTTTTGTTTTTGATGTAGTTTGCAATATGTTTGAAGGTCCAAAGTTTTGAGAAAGTGAGAAGTTTCATTAAAGTTTTGACGTGTTTGATATCCATTACAACACAAGAGGAAGCATTTTCTTTACTTTTCCCCTTTGGCTTGGTTGATAATGTAGATAAATTTGGCCCCACCCATTAAATTCCCAATAAATAATATATTATTTCTGATTAATTTCAAACTGGAAAAGAGGGTCCAGAACCCTTTACAAAGCAGTACCCAAGGCAAAAATAAGGCCTAAAAAGCAAGAAAAGGGACTTGAT